>UFQX01000044.1:258340-552440 GCA_900497675.1 Arapaima gigas | reverse complement strand
TTTTTTTTTTTTTTTTTTTTTTTTTTTTTTTTTTTTTTTTAATGAAACTACATATTGAGAAATTGCTTATGATTGATGCTGTTTTGGGTCTAATTGCATATAACTGAATCTTCATAAATGTAGCATTGTACAAAACCACAAAATGGTTCAGAATGTGAGAGGATGAGTTACAAAGTCTGGGTGCTTGTCTGGTTTATGTGCTTTTTTTTATCTGAAACAGCTTCCTTTTTGACAGCATTATCAGCTTTAGCTTCTGCCCAACTACCTCAGCTGGTAATAAGTAGCTGTTTATTGGAGGAATACTACATGTGAGAAACCTTTGCTGTAAAACTTTTATACAGTTTAAAACAGTATAAGCATATAAAGGTATGTGTGGTGTGCGACTTCTGTACATTTATGTGAAATAAAGTGGTCAGACTTGTACCAGCCCTGTGCCTCCCTCTTGTAGACAAAGAAAAACCTGAATTTGGTGACCATGTTATTATAGAATGATAAACCAACAGTTTCACCAGCACTGTGTAACAGCAAATAAAATCCTACTGACTTCTGCTAGATTTTTAACCCTGTTCCCCCATCATGTTTTCAGGCTTTAGCAACCATAGCTAGGATTCTGTTCTGGTTGGGAAAATTCAATAAAATTGTCCTGCATGAGGCGTTTGCTACAGTAACGAGACTTCATGAAAAGATGAAGGGCAAGATAAGACAGGTATAATAATACAAAAAGCTCTCACTGCAACAGCAAATTCTGCAGAGAACCCTGACAGCAGTCATTTCTGAGCCCAAACCATTTCCCGTAAACCAACATCTGATCTAACAGCAGCAGTGGCCAGACAGAAAAGCACAAACTTTTTCACCAAAACCAATGAGCATGTTGGCTTCTGCACTTACTGGAAAGTCAGTGTGGATCTACAACTTAACAGGAAGGCTGTTCAGTTTAGTTTTTTAGTAACCTAAGCAACTTGAACACAAGAGGACAGGGGTTAGTGTATGAAAACTGATCTTAGGGGCAACACTTCAGCCTAAAATAACACATACTGCTTTAAGATGGCAATTCAAAACAATTTAACATGATGCAAACATTTAGCTTCAAGGTCCAACATTCAGTGAAAATTATTTCAGTGGTTGTTTATGCATACAACAAGTACTTTTAAGAAATTATGGAAAAATATATCATTCACTTACCACCAGATTGGAACCCACATCGGTATAGCCCAGGGTGAGAGATGACAGTAGTACAAGACATTGCGTACTTTGAATAGTCAAACTTTAAAGGTTGAGAAATGAGTTCTGTTATAGATTATAGTTGTTTTATGACTTCACAACATCCAGCTACAGAGGCTGTAGGGACTGACAGCTGAAAGGAGTTTAGCAATGAATGTTCATGCAAAAATGGTACTTACCCTGAAATGTTTTAGTAAAAATTACCCCACTCTATAAATAGGTCATTCTAAGCAACTCGACACCAAATTGCTTTAAAGAAATAAATGTAAATGTACCCAGTACTACTGGATTCCAGTGTTATGTGGGCAGGACTGGATTGCTGTGTTAAATATCTGGTGTTACGCTGGTGGATATTGAGTCTCAGAAAAACTGAACAAAAGAGGAAAATTGCATTTAAAAAGCTTACTTTGCATGCAGTATTGACATCCAATCAAATTGCTTATTTAATAGAGGTTTTATGCCAATGCTGGGACCCCTGGAGGGGATGCCAGACTGTCACAGGACAGTCACTGCTGCAGTTACCCACCATGGGAAATTCAGATTAATGAGAAATACATAAGATTTTTTTTTAAATAAACCACATACACAGCTGTTTGGAGAGCATGAACGTCAGCTCGCAGAAAGGTGCCAAAGCAGCTAAAAACCTAAAGGTGGTGCGACTGGTGGTAACAGAGGCTGTTCGCCTGTAGACTCTGCCACCTTCACTCCACATGGGATATTAATAGTGGTGAGATGCTGTAGTCTGGTGCCATAAAGATGAAAGTGAGCTATTGGACATTCTGGGCAAGGATTTTTTTTTTTTTTTAAATTACCAGAAGACAAGTGCAGGAAATCTGAGGATCTTACATTCCATTTTACAACACAGAAAACTGGGGGGCACAACAAAAGAAATGGTAAGCAAATAAACAATTTACATTGTTGTATATTCATCAGGCCTCTTCTCAGAATTGGCCTTGAAAAACTTGTAAAATGGGTAAAAGTTGCTCACTTTGGAATAAAAGCTTAATGTGCTGAAGTGTGTTGAATGTGGTGGACAAAGCTATCTCTTCCTTTTCAGGAGAAATTTCAATGGTTTTAGAACAAACTAGAATTTTTTCCCCCATTTAAATGATTGTAGTTCTGTGTCTGTTACTTAGGCTTTTGCTACAAAGGCTGTTCTCAAAAACAATTTAGGTAAAGATAACTTGGACTAATGTGTACCCAAGCTAGCAACAGGTTCAGAACTGTTGCTCAGTGAGTTAAGGAATATAATACACATTGCACAAATATGCTGGACTGCTGAAGGGTTTTGAGGTATACTGTTCTTGCTAGGCAGGTGCTGTTGTGAATGGAGGAGTTAAACAAACATTAAGCAGCACCTCACTATTCTCACCATCTTGACCATACACCCTGATTCCATTCAGTACTGTAGTCTCAGAACAAATATATACAAATAATATGCACACCTATCTGAATGTTTACACAGCTGCACCTCACAAATCACTGTAAAAGTGGGACACGCACATTGTCCTAGCAATACCCAGGTCAACATTTATGTGAGGGACCCTCACACAGCCCTCAGGGCATCTTCAGGGGCAACTATCCTCCTGCTGAATATCCAATCCTTATTTTGATGGCCTGGATTAAATTCAAACTTAGATAAGCAACATTTATACTGGAGGATTTCTGTAAGGGTGGTTCACTGACTATAATTTCAAGTTACTTTTCGCAAGAAAAACCTCATATTTGAACACAACAGCTTCCTTCCATTTTGCAGCCAGTTCATTCAGACTCAAACTGACAACTGTTGAAACTGTAGACCACAAGGTGAACAAAGGTGAACTACTAACCAGCTGAGCCAAATAGTTTCAAAAGCAACTAGTCTTTAATCTTTTGTTTCCTTATAGGTTCAAAATGTTTTACCAAATAACAAAAAGTTGTGAAAAATTAGTTGTTTCCTGGAAGAAAAAGTTAGCAGGCATCATCCGGTTTCCTCTCTATCAGTTGTTTAGACAGGTAGTATCATGACTTTTCTCCAGCGTTATGCAGGTCTGCAAGACACTGTGGAGAAGAAACAACACATCAGTGATATGTGTACAAACTGCAGCTATTTCAGCAGATCAAACATTTGGTTTCAGTGTAACATTCCACATCTGACAGCCTGCAAAACTCAAACATACTGTGGTTTTTAAGAAAAGAAACGCAAGTGGCCCAATAATACATTCAATGTGACATTCATGGTATTACATACCACTTCAATGTGATGATGAATCTTGAGCACCGAGCAGTGACTGTCACCATTTCGCTCTGCCTCTCGTTCCCTCTTACCAGTATTACAGCTGCCACTGTGGCCTTGGAATGGAGCGTAGGACAAGCATCAGCATTTGCCCATTCACCCATTTTAACACGTGCAGGAATATAGGGCTCTATTTTCAAAAGTGTCAAAGTGAGACATGCTGATGGGGAGAAAAAAAAAAAAAAGGGGGCAGAAATAGCACCATCTGTTAACCACAGTTAATTGCATATTCTACAAAAAAACCACCAGAGACAAGCTTATTACAGGCAAACCCCGATTTACATCCTCTCAACAGAATTCCTCATTTTTTTATACCAAAAAAATTGGTTTAAATTAAATTTTTCAGCCTAACCATATAATTAAAAAAAAAAAAAAAAACATTTTCATTCTGAATGCTTGATACAACATTTTCCAGCAAAACTACATTAATCAAAATACCCCATGTAATGTTTGGCCATTTTGAAATGCGACAGTGTTCATGAGTTGCTCAATGGGAGAAGAGATTGTCTGTTGTGCGGCTGTGAAGGAAACCCAGCTGCAACCTCTCACCCCGCAAAGCTGTCTGGGTTGCTGACAATTAGATTATGTTTAATCTTTTATCCAAAGCAAAATATGACTCAGAGTAAACAAAAGTGCACAACAGATGAAGAGCTACAGATGGAGAAACACAATTCTTGAAACATACACAGTTGAACCACCACCACCTTTTTCCTGCATACATTCCACAAGTAGCTGCATGCCGAGTTAATAATGAACTTTTGGAACAACAACCATTTGGCCCCAGACACCTTACTTTCTAGGTGCCTTTCTATCCAGGTGAAAGCCTATGTCTCACTTCCTGACCACACTGCTGATGGCAAGCCCTCCACGTCAAACCCTAGGTATAGACATGGCTATGTCAGGACATAAACCTGAACATACAGCAGGACAGATCACACCAGTTTTCTTTTAGTATGCAAATCCACAACATGCACTTTAGTATAAATCACTAGCCTGTAACAAAACTTTCATTACACTCTAGATATTCATCTGAAGTGATACAGAATGATGACAAACAATTTGAACAGCATACACAGTATGTAAGTCAACAAAATGATTGCAGAATAACCTGGCATGTTTGTAGACATGTTGCTGTGTTGGTCTTAATGGAATGGTGGCAGTCTAAGTTGTCTGGCAGATTTAGCTGCGCACCCAGCTCCTCCAACAATGGAACCCTGCATTTCTCATTGTGGTCAGAGAGGGGAGTGACATAGCCCCCTATGATCACCTCTGACAGTGGCTCCAGTAGGGACTCAGTGGGCACCATATGGCTAATTAGCATTTGGAAGCACTTGTAGGTGAATGGGGGCTGGCCCCCCATTTAGTTCTATGATTCTGCTATGGGGGGAATAGAACAAGTTAGTCAACAGTAGATAATCATCATTATATTAAATTAGCTAATGAATATATTCAGAACATCCCTGCCAATGCACATCTCAATAAATGTAAGTAAACAGTCATCAACCATAAAACAAAAATGGTAAATTCTGCCTACAAGATTGGTGATTCCATCATTCACCGTTTAAAAGTGATGAATTTTTATTGTTGCTTTTCCCAATCCAGTCATAACAGGGCTGGCTTACTGATGTTTCAGCATCGGAAGTTGTTAAAAACACATTATTGCCAGTGTTTACTAAAGGTTTGCTGACATTCACAGCTAAAAATTACCAAGCTTCCACAAACTGTGCCTACCCTACTTCTCTGCCTGTGTACCCCAGCGCACACACTACCTTGTCCAGGTCATAGAGGGTGTGTGACGTTTTAACAATGACGTTCACACCAGCCTCCTTGGCCAGCTTTCTAACGGCAGCATCCCGTTCCTCGCCAAATGGTTCCGAGTCATATTCGAACGTCAGCCGCAAGATCTTCCACTCTTAGCAGAACACATTGCACATAGTTTATAGAGTGCCCTCCAAGTACTGAGACATGAGTTCAAATGAGTATTCTATAGTTGTCTGCTCTAAAATTTGCATTTAAAGTGAAAGCAGTAATACCCCGCCAATGCTGCCTCATACAACGCAGTTTCATGAAATTTCCAACAGGTTTCACGATATCTTCACTCACCCGCCCATTCAGCCAGCACGTCAGTGATTTTATAAGAAACTTAACACTACGTGTGCGCCGTCGCCTCAGGACCTATTTCTTAAACTCCGGCGTGTGCACGTCGCACCTGCAGATAAGGCTCCTGATTGGCCAGTCTGCGGTCACGTGGGCTCCCCATCCCCTATTTCTGGGGCGTGGTTGTCAGTTGCGAACATGTGCGACTGTGTTATTGCTGTATTGGTTTCTTTTCTTTTTTTTGTTACAAAACGGTGTTGTTTTTAATCAGACATGGTACGAAGAGGAAGGTAACTGATAGTCATCAGAAAGCAGACTGACGTCATGAGTGAGCCATATTTCACATCCCCGATTAACTGCATTTTACCTGATTAAGTTATAAAATATTTTAAAATATGGCCTTTCCCTAAACTGCCAATCCCGGACATGAGGCTGCATCCTTTTTCTTTAAGGAATGAAGCAAACACTACAGGTCCAAGGCAGACAGTGGGAGGTCCTTTGGACCTTAGACAGCTATCAGCAGTTAGTTTTGCAAACGAAGGAGCAGAGAGAGACCTCAGACTCCACTGATCAGTCAAAATATTCATGGGAAATCCAAGCATTGCAATGTCTGCCTTGAGTGCTTAAACCACAGTAAAGTTATGCTTTGCATACATTCTGTTCAGCTGCAATGTGGTAGTGGGTGTTCAGAAAAAAAACAGAATATTCATTATTTTCAGGCTGTAGGCCTTCGGTCTCACTGCCCTGCCATGATCATGAAGGGCAAACAATCCTTGAGGAATCTCTGCTGACACTTCATGCTCCTGGACCTACTGAGAACCCATGCAATTCCCAACTCCCTGGCTCCTGTGTTCGCTGTTTAAGTCTCCAAATCCAAAAGCACTTACTGTTAATTAACATTTGTGTTTTGCACAGTCCTTGCTTTTGTTTACCTCACTACAATTATAACCTTTGATTTAGTGGGAATTAGGGATTAGCCATCAGGCCAGCTGCCGAAGGAGAAGCACAACTGGGTCATGCAACAAGGCAATGATCCCAAACATACAAGCATGTCAGCATCAGAATATAACCAGTTACTCACTTATTTTTTCACAGTTAAGATTTCACACTTACTATTAAAATTGTCACAGGGGTGTAATCAAATTTAATACCAAAATGGTGAAATACCTTTGCACAGCATTTGAATATGTATCTGTGAATGCATTTGTCTGTATGTGGCAGTACAACAGGGGAGGTGTTGTTTTGTGTAGGAGAGGTAGGGCAACAATGCCGAGTTCACATGAGCAGAGAGTGACGAGAGAGAAAGGGGAAGATGACGAAGAGCATGGGGGTGCATGCCATCTGCGTCCATGAGTTTAAGAATCCGAAATAAAGCGTGGATCCCTTTGTCCTCTGGTGTCTTGTCTAGTATCTTCTCTGCCATACAGCAGGGAATCATACAGTTTGGATGGATACAGTGGAACGTGATGGATTCCAGGAACTGGTGCCAGACTTCTAATCACCACTCACTAGTTTGTCACCTTTTATATTTTTCGTCCAGCTATGTGGAGTATGTGTGTACCAGACCTTGACAAAATATTGATTTTTTTTAAAATCTGAACTCTTGTTTCCATTCACCTGATGCTGTAAGCAACAAAGAGAAAGTTCTTGTCCTCCCAAGGTCCTGCAGTAGTCATATGCTTCTGTCAGGTGGCTAGTATCTTCACATCATATCACAAAAACTCCACGGAAGCTGCTTTTTAATGTATCACCGTGAGAACTAAATTTTGTTAGCATGATTCTTCAGACCACATTACTTAGAGCCAGTGCTTGAAGTGGGCTGATACTCACCCATACACAGAACAGCGAACCTCCACTTGCTCACGTAATTCATTCCTTGGAAATCCTGTGTGTACTGAAGTTGCATATACTGAGATTTTTCAGTATTTTTAATGGGAAAAATAATGATGTGTTCCTAATTCACACAAAAATCCCAAATCCAGTTTCCCAAATATTGATGTGTTCCTAATTCACACAAAAATCCCAAATCCAATTTCCCAAATATCACTTAAACACTGTAAAGTGCCTTGTAGCTACGCAGTGCAACATACACTCAAGATCATGCCTCTTTATTTATGAGATTAAAATGGAAACAGTCCACAAATGTGTAGAAACAAAGCAAACATGAGACATGAAACTGTAAGGATATTAGCTAATTATCTCTCTTACAGGTGGCCATACTGAACAGTACTATGTCACAAGACATTGTGCTACAGGAACAAGCTGCTTGTGTGACACTTGAAATTTCTGGTGCTGTGTTATAGCGGGGAGTGTATTGCACAAACTAGTAGCTGGTATTAAGATTTTTTTCTGTTATAGTGAAATTGCGTATACTGGGGTTTACCTGTGTTGGTACTACCAGACTTTTTCTCACAAACTTCTCATAAGCTCCAATGTGGTTTTCTGCCCCCAGCCAAACAAATTCTCCACCTGAGCTGCTCTTCCAGTAAAAGACTGCTGTAGTGCCTTATGTTATGCAAGTTGGTTCATAAACAGCTTTCCTCCGATTAGATATGTTGTCAATATCAGCAGTATCTCCTAATACAGACTGTCCTCAATTTACGACCAGGTTAAAGACCTACAGTGCAGTTGTAAGTTGCATAATTTGTAAGTAGAGACACACTCATGAGAGAGTGGTGATTTCTGTGTGTGGTCCACCACATGGTAACTTCTTTTCAAACATTCATCAATGTTTTTGACCCAATTGTTTTATTTCTAGCCACATTATAGTCTATATTATCCATACTATTATTAAATAATTCAGTACTTTATTCTTTACCAAAGTTTCTTTTTAAAAAGTACAGAATGATCATAACATCTTTTCAATCTTTTCAAAACATCTTTCATCTTCAGTATTCTGTGCCAAAAAACAAAGAGATGTAGAAAGTGCAAGTGACTGGGAGAGGATGTTCAAGCACTGAAATCCATGAAACTTTAAGTTGTGCAGAAATGTTTAGTGCCTGTTGTCACATCTGTATGCAGCATCAGTTGATTTGTGACACTGTTGTGTTGTGTTGTGCTGGGTTAGGATGTATCGCAATACGGCCCAGGAGACAAGAGGCACAGTTGTGTGGGGTTTTCAGTGTGCATTCAGTTCAGTGAGATGCATGATAAAGGGAAGATTTGTGACAAATTAATCCATGGCCCCTCTGTGTGATATACAGTAACAGTGAGAACAACTAAATGTGTGTGAGACACAGTCCCGCATGGGAATTCACCTTATGCAATCTTTCCGTCATGATGCCACATGTGCACACTGTCCAGGTATACATGTGCAATGCTCTGATGCATTTTCATACCATTTTTCATATATAGTACATACTATATGCACTCAGTCATGTTGTGGTATTGCATATGTTTTCATACAACTGACAGCAGATGATATCATTACACTGCAATGTTGTACACATACTGTATATTGTGCATTAGAAGATGTTCATGTCTATATGTTTTAATTAGCTATAAAACACTCATTTGTTTACCAGAATTCATTGAAATGATAAAACAATATTTTTATATTTAATTATTTATTATTGCCCCTTGTAAGCATGAGTCCATCATATATTGAGCACGTCATAAGTTGAGAACAATCTGTGTATTTTATTTAATGCAGGAATTCAAAATTTGGTGTTTAATAATAGTTATATCAACCAATAAAAGACTTCATGGAACTGAGAACTAAGAGCCAAAAGAGACACAAAGAGATGTGTTGATTTGAAGGTTCTTGTTTTAAAATGCTTTATGTGCTTTGGTATAAACTTTAGGTTTAGTCCAGACATCGCTTTTGCTTTCTTTGGTTCAGTTTGGTTGCTTTTTTGCCTTCTTATTGGGTTAGTTGCATTTTCATTATTGTAAGATCTTTGTGTGGTTGTGTAGTTTGTTATTGTGGGCTGAAACGATAAAAATAACTAAAAAACCACCAACACCAATTTTGCCTGGTCACTCCCTCAACCTGGTATGCCATAGCAACCTTTTGCTGACAAATTGAGGACCAAAAGAGGAAACATAGAGTACACAAAATAGACTTAAAATACTCCAAACCTAAATGCAGCACCTTGCATGTCATCAAGCAATGATTGCCCTTAATTTACTCTCTCCATAGTTCATTAGTCAAAAAATGGTACCCTAGGGAAACCAGATCAGTTGCTCCTATATCTAAACCCATTTGCAAAATTATAACCCCCCACACTCAATTTCAGAAATTCCCAAATCCGACTTACAGGTACATGAAACACCTTTTTTCATGCATAATGTCCATTACAGCCAGTAATAAATAATTTTTGAAGATTTGTTCAAAAGGGGAAGAGACTTAGCTTTGGCCTTTGATCCACAGTGAATAATGTTCCTCAATCAAAGTTGGTTTACCCCTACATTATTTGCAGACATAAATAAACTGTAATAAAGGATAAAGTGTAAATTTAATGCTCTTCTAAACATGATGATTTGTGTTCTGTTGTGAAAGAATAGGATTAATTTCCAGCACACGGCCTTCTTTCTCATTATCGCTTCTGTGCAGCCTGTGAAACTTGAACATCATCGGAGACTACAAAGCAAGGCTAAAAATACCTTTATGTCTGCCTGTCTTCAAGTGCTTTCACCACTAAATACAGCTTCAAGCGTGAACCGCTGTGGTTCCAAATATTTAGAATGATGGAAGGTGTTTGTACTGTATTAAAAATAGAGCTGACTGTTTTTGGAGACTTTGCCAGCATAGAAAATGACTTCAAAAGCGCAGCCTAATGATGAGGTTAAGGGACACCACAGACCAAGAAGCACTGTAAACTTATATCAGTATGGAAATAGGTTTTATCCTCTCTCTCACCAGAGATCCCCACATCTTCAGATAAATTATGAATGATGCAGAAATTATAATTTTATGGCATCTGTATTAATAGCTCAGTCAGAACAGAACATTGTTGCGAAGGAGTATAAACATTGTAAACAGTGTTCTTGCTTTGATCAACAGTTTCACTACCTGATCAGGTCAAATTCCTTAATTAATTACTGGGTCTACACGAATTATCTGTGTTGCTTCATGTTTGGTGCAAAATTCAGAATTGTTGCATCAGTGGATAAAATCAGATGCTTACTTTGATTGCTCACACCGTGGTGACAGACAGGAGAGATCCAGGGCACAGAACATCCTCTCTGCTGCCCAACCTAGTTCCGTGGGTCAGCAGCTCCTGTACGGTAGTCCAGTCATCCAGCAGCTTGTTGTTCCTCAGGCGACTCAGCTTGCGGTGGCTGAGCTCCAGCAAAACGTTGGGCCCCGTCGCCGCCACCGGAGCTCCTCGGCTCTGTGCCTGCAGACGCTGCTCCCGCGCCTGCTGCAGTTGTTGCCGCCGCTCAGTCCGACTACAGTAGCGACCGGTTGTCACCTCACCATGGGTCTCCTCATCGGTCGTCACACCCCCGCGCTCGTCTGCCAGCTGCGATGCACGCTCACGCAGAAGTTGGTTTCGCTGAGCTCGGGGGTTGCTGCTCACGCCCTTTGTCGGACAAAAAGTGTGGCTGTCTAGGGTGCTATATGATCCTGCCCTCAGCCTATATCGGTTTGCTAGCTTTGGCCAGGTGTCATGGATATCCTGTGAGTGTCCTATTGTGTGGCACCACTGCACTGGCCGCTGGTTCGAAGGGGCCATTCCAAGCTCCTCTGAGCAAAATGGTTCAGGGCCTTCCCTACCACAAACTGAGCCAGGCAAAACACCTTGTTGTCCTTCATCTTGCTGCACAGCACTGACTCTGCAGTGGTTCTGGCTTCTTTGGGCCAGATCCTCTCCATGAGGAAGTTGTGGGCTGATCCTATGGAGCTGATGCACTGTGGAGCCAAAGAATCCAGCTGACACAGGGTGGCTTGTGCATCTCCGGTCAGTGAGCTCTGGTGTGCAACAATGCAGAGTGCTGCTTCTCCTCAGGAGACACTTGGGGGCATGCTGGTGCACAGCACTCTGTTGGCAGGATGGGCTGAGGTACACCGGAGAAACCACTGGACTGCTGATTGTGCTAAAACAAGAGCTTTCGGGATTATTGACCATGGATATGGACCCCCCAGCTGGGTAGCTTTGGTGGATACTTGGGGAGTGGTAAACTTCCAGAGGTTGCAAAGTTGGCATCTCAGGAATGGACTCCAGCTCCCTGCGACTGTGCTGGGACTCCCTTGCGTTTCGGGAGCATGACTCCCTGTGTCGCCTTATCCTGGCACGGTAAAGCCTAATCTTTTTCTCCAGCAGCCTCTGGAAGCGGCGGAACTCGCCTGTCCTGACACTGTAGAACCCGGAGTCACTAAGTTCAGAGGAGATGAAGGACTCAGATGAAGAAGAACCAAAATGACTGGTGCCATCCTCCACACCCTCCTCCTCCTCTGTCTCCATCCCAGACAGTTCACCCTGCTGGAAGCTGCCATCAGTACAACCCAGACCACTATCCAGCTCATGCAGGAGCAGGTGATGTGGAGCAGGAGGCTCTAGCATCACATCTCCACCCTCCAACTGTAATACAGAGACAATAAAAGTGGGCTCCAGCATTCACTGATTACCTCCTCTTGCAGATATTTCTTGGCCCACTTTTGGGCTTGATGGGATACTGAGTAGGCTGAATACAGAAAAATTACAACACTGGTATGAAGCCATCCCAGCTGGAGTAGTATCTAGGCTTACTGGCTGTTACTATGGAGGCTTTACATTTACCTGATGCTTTTCTTCAAAGCATTCTTTAGTGATTTATCTATTTACTGGGCAATTTAGTGCAAGTAAATTGCTCAAGGGTATTACAGCTGGCAGAGGAATTCAAACATACACCCTCTGAGTCAAAATGTAGCAGCTTTAAACAGCATTCTACCTGCTGTGGTGGTGGAAAACTTCACAGGGGACCTGACACAGATGGCCTGGCAATTGCTGATAGTCTCCTGGCCTTGCTAGAGGAAGGAAGCTTTGTGGTTTGGTTTGAGGTGTGAACATGGTTAGCAGGGGGGCTCAAGAATAGGTATCCCCACCACCAGAATATCTCATGCATATGAGCCACAAGGGGCTTCTCAGACAGTATCCATAGTTATGTTAATATCAAAGTGAGAGTTGATAACAAAAGGATGATTCTGTGTTTTCCATCCTGAGTCTCTGTATAAACTGATCCAAACATGTCTTTGGGACTTCAGAGTTGTTGGGAGTCTCACCCATACAGTTGCCAGTATTAAAGTCTTTGCTAAAGCCTGCACCTCACTCACTTCGAGTGTTTCCACGACACACCTGACTGAGATATATACTTCTACCTGATTAATATCAAAGAATAGGGCACCTCAGTGTCAGTATTTACAAGAGGGAACAGGCTAAGAGGCTGAAGCGGCAAATTTTACAGTTTAGTATATATATTGTCAGGGCTATTAAGAGGTGAATGAAGGCAGCATGACTCACATTTTTATAAAAGGAAGAAATTATTTTTTTTGTACTAAATGTTGACAGTGAACATAATCCATGCTTCCGGTTTAGACTTTTCCCGTGGTAACTACAAACACATTGTGTTCTACTGTAGCATCCTTGAGCATGGTATTTACTCCACTAAATATTACCCACCCATATAAAATGGTATTTATTAGCTTAACATTATAGGGTGCTTTGTTAAATAGCATCAGATAAATGAATACATTTTTTTAAAATAGGGTTTTGGTCTCACCACCTACTCTTTCACCCTTGAGCATAGTTACTCTGAATTGCACCCAGCTATATAAGTAATAAATCATTGTAAACTACTTCGGAGAAAAGCATCAGGTGAGAAAATACATATAAATGTAATGATTATGATGTTAAATTTTGGCTACACGTTGTTGATTCCATTCCCATTTGTCAAAACAATGCAGAAAATTGAAGTTATTAGCAAAGAAAAATTAACATTACCAGCAGCACTAGTCTAAATGAAGATGTCCATTATGTCAACCCAGATTGTGCTGACCACTGAATTGACTGTTCCAGGGGTTTCATTTTCAGGGTAAAAACGTCCTTACCTGTTTGAGAAAAGGGACAGGCTCGTCCAGATTGGCACTGCAGCATCCTATCAGACAGGGCTGCCCTTTCGGTATCACATTCAGCTGCCTGGGATCCTTTAGGGGAAGAACAGAACTGTGCTTCAGTTCAAAGTAAACAGTCTTCCTCACAGACTATGCAACACAACTCTCTGTCCAGGCTGTTGTTCTCAGCAGGCTGGTGTATCGCATTTCCTTTCTTGCATCTGCTACCGCCCCTCTGCAGCTCTTTCAGAATGCTGTTGGTCATCTTGTATGGACGTTCCTTGCTGCAACAGTCTTCTGTCTTCTCATGTCCAATAGCACCTACAAGCCCACCATGGCTTGTGTCTTATACCTCTGTGCTGTCCTCAGCATAAGCACTGCCTCTGCCTTCTCTCTAGACACATAAAAAAGCATTGTTCATTCTCCCTATCTGCAGAATGAGCTTCCATTCAGCAACTACTTTACTACTTGTAGCAAATTTATGAAAAAAACTTTGACTCCATTATATTTTTACGACATTCTTTTCATTACTTTCACACATTTTGTATTTTATTTTTTAACTTTCTGTCTTTAAAACCAATTGTCTCTTATACCTCCTTACTGTCAACTGTCTTCAGAGGATTTCATTGGCCACTATTTATTCTTGAGCCAAGTAATTGTTTGTATAAATTGTTGTTGAACAGACTTATTGGAAAGTCACTCCTGTTTTGTTAATTCAGTATGCATTGTGGTAACATAGATGGTTATTTGTTTTTTTTTTACAAAACATATAAATTGCAAATTCAAAAGAAGTGTGAAAACTTGTTCAGGTTAAAACAATTAAACCCATTTAAATAGAGCATTACTGTACAGCTCCTTCTGGAAAGGTGCATTAATTAACATTAATTTTAAACCTGAGGTCTATAAAGTTCACAAAGTTATGTTAATATTAATTCATATGTTAAATAAAAGGGCAATTTAATATGTGTTAACTGCACATTTCTAACAAACATGAAAGTAATGGTTAAATTAAAATTTTAAAGTTTAAATTATGGATGGTTAAAGTAAATTGTTAAATTGTATTTCATTTTGTTGAATTATATATTTTTCTTTACTAGAAAGACTGCACTCAGTGTAGTATTATGACAAGATGTTAAGAAGTTAATGTTTCAGTACTATGTGAACTTATTTCTAGTTTAAAGCAATTTAGTACTGAATTCATAGAAGATGAATTAGCTGACGTTTAAAAATAATACCTAGCATACTGTGTTCTTTGTTTGCTTGTATTTATTTGATTTGTCTAATTTATAATTTTATATGTACAGCAGATTTAATGTATTGAAAAATATGTGTATTGTTTTCCCATGAGTTACAGCTGTATATTGTAGCTGTTAACTTTACTAGTAATTCAGAATATTAAAGAGTTTTGTATGAATCCGATCACTTCAGTCCTTGAGTAGTTTTTTGAGCTGATACTTTTGTACTTTTTACTCATTACATTTTTGGATGACCACTTTAGTCTTTCTTTACAGTAGCAATACTTGTACTTGAATTTTGCTATTGGCTGCACTACCCAGTTGTAGCCACCAGTGTTCTAATTTTTTGAAAGATTAATCTCTTCACTTGCTATCTTGCTTGTAGCTTCTTTCTGTGTTATTAACCCTTGATTCTTTTGTAATACCTTTATTATAGCTTGTGTTTGAATTGCCGTTCTTGCCCTGTTTACAGGTATTTATTGTTTTACAGTTGTGTCCAGTCTAGTCCAGATCTTTTCTTGTGTCAGCTGTAGCACTATATTTCATCCTGGACTGTCACCATCTCATTGTTGCCTTGTGACCTTGTAAGTATTGCTTGCAAAGAACTAAATTAGAAATGTAATGTTAACCTGAACAAATGTGTTGCCTTTTCAGAGAAATTATGGGCATTTAATAAGTTTGCAGGGAAATTTTAGACATCTTTTCTTAAAGTTGTTAAGGAATTGGACAATCCCATGGAATATAGCAATTTAAATGTGTTTACTTGAGAAAACAAAAGCAGCCCTTTTGCATGAGCTCTCCTGAAGACTTGGGGGTAACATGGCAGCATTGTGCAGGGTATGACACAATTACTGCCAGCTGGGCTGTGAAACCTTGCTTTCTTTTTGCATCTTAACAGATATGTTTATGTACAGCTTAAATTGCAAAGCACCAGGTGTGCGGCTTGTCCGATTCATCCAGCTGGGATCTCCATCTTTTCTTGGGTGGGAATGACTTGAAGGACTTCTTTATCCTGAATCTCTGCCTCACATGTGTCCACTGTGTGTATGTATATTTCATACATCTCTGTGTCTGTGTGTATTCAGGGGCACAAGTTCCCACACAGATGTGGACAAGCTCCTCTTACTGTTTAAGCTTTGACCTTTAGTCCAGCAACAAAAATATACTGTACCACATTGTACATTGATTGTACACTGAAGGATAACGCTAACAAAATGTACAGCTCAGAGGACACTCACTTGGTATGGCAGGCTGCACATGGCATCCATGTCTTGAGATATAGTGGGGATGTAGTGGTCACCAGACAGGGGCATATGACTGCAGCAGGCCCTGGGAGGAAAGGAAACCTTTTACTTTCACTGTTGCTGAAACACTGGAAGGAGGCCATTTCAGGAGAGAGATTCAGATGCATTTTTTTTCGAGGTCTGGTACATGAACACTTCACATACAGTTAGAGAAAATATATATGTATGTGACTTTGTATATATAAGCCTCCAAAGCAGATTTACATAACTGCTTCTGCTATATCACCTATTTCTGTCATAAACTGGCTGTAATGTGAGAAACTGATATAATATCAGTATGGATGGTTACGGAAATTTTTAGCCTACCTAATAACCTGTTCATTTTCAAAAACTAAAAGACTATATGAATATTATAGCAGGATTTTTTTCTGGAAACCCACTGCCACGGTGCAGTAGACCAGACTTTATCCAAAACACTGAACTTCAGTGCACCATACCTGTCAGTGCAGGTATCCAGGAGTGTGGTGGGACTACTTCCAGTCCCCTGGTTCCTAACAGTCTCCCATGGGCGTTCTGTCTGGGTACTGCAGTCTGAGGTCCCTCTCTGACCCTCCATCTGCATGGTTGTCTGCCCATAGCCTCCAGGAATTCTATGGGTCTCCCATTGGCTGACATGGGACAGGTCCTGCTCATTTCCCTTAACAATGACACAAGAGGAAAGGTTATGCCTAAATTAATCCTAGTTTGGAGTAAAACGCATGTAGTTGAAATGTTTTTACAACATGATGAGGTAAAATGGTATTAACAGGGGATTTGTTAGGAATTTTTATGGAGCTTTTTGCCAGTAAACAACCTAGTTGACTCTTGTGCCAGCATAGCCCCTAACCACTTTTCTTATTACTCCCCCAACTGCCAAAATCCATAAACCCATCATGTAGTTGTCCTCCTACTAGTTAAAGAAATAAACCATAATCATGCACTGGATTTGCGCTGCAGCCTGCATGTTTCTCCTCTATCTGTATTTGGAACCCAACCAAATCCCAGTAACATGACTCAGGAGATGATTCTCTCTTTGACTACTGGAAGGTAAAGAAGCCAGAGGTGGATCCGGCACTTTATATCATTCACACAGATATACATGTGCACATGTAAAAAACAAATGCATAGGTGCACAAACACAAGTATAATTGGCAACACATGTACACCAAGGTATTCTTTCATGTATGTAGGCACAAATATATCCACAGTCACAAACACACACCCTCATACACATATATACACTGACGTAATACAATTATGCATCACAGGAATGATAAAAAAGGGATTTGCTTTGCAACACACACAAATACATACAAAGAATTATAACTTGAAGCGGCATACACATACACATACAAGGATCTCTTTTTATAATGACTCATGGCCTGCAGCTCACCCCGAGTGGGTGTTAGGGAGCGCCAGGAGGGAGGAAAAAATATGCGTGTTTTAATGCCTATGTTCTGTGCAGAACTGAGGCTGACTGCTCACATACATGTGTGCAAGTCAGTTTACCTCCTGTGATCATGCACACATTCATTGAGACTGACATTGAGTACAACATGCCTGAAGTCATGAGCATACAAGCACACCCCCACACAAACCCACACATACAGATGCATATCAAATGAGGAAAAACTAGTTGGACTGCCTCAGGCAGCACAGTGCCCTTGTAGTTCCAGGTCAGTGTGGACAACTGATGTGATGCAGTGAGTCTTTGGCCTACAAGTTGTGCAGGGCTATGTTTACATGTTACACGTAAATTCTACATACATAGGTAACTCAGATCACACTGATCCACCAGTACAGCTGCTATCACTCGGCCTGGGAGGGATCCACTGTACACGTCTGAGTGGATTGTCACCTTTCACCTCCTCCCCACATATGCTAAGTAATACCACCCACATAAATAAACACACATGCATGAATACATACATAGATGGACAGATATTCACATCTGAACAAAGATAATTAACCCACATGTACACAAAAATGTATGCATACATGCAAACCATTATACATACAGAATTGGTTGCAAACATCACAGTCATAGATGGATGAAGACAATATCTGTACACACAGGCATAGACACAGAAACAAGCAAGTATACTGACCTCCATGCCATCCCGAAGCCACAGTCCGGAAAGCCGACAGCCCATTCCACTGACAGGCAGCAGCAGAGGGTTCTGGGAATCTCCGAAAGCTTATTTCTAGCAGAAGGAGAGCAGCTTAGTGGTGGAGGCCAGGAGAGAGGTGTGCTACCATGGGACACTACCAGGGTAGCACAGGATGTGAAAGTAGCAGCCAGCTTGCTGTGGACGTAGCATCCAAGGGTATCAGCATGTGTCAGTTTCAACTGTGGGGGTGTAATCCAGTAGTTATAGATGTTGTGGAAGTAGCTATGCTGATCATGTGCACGAATCTCAGCTGGCTGTGGACACAGCCCTGTGGTTAAGGGGTTAGCTGAGCTGGTGACACATGGATGCAGTAGCCTGGTTAGATATAAATGCCAGGCAGTTAATGTGGTGGTGAGTGAGGATGTAACTGAGCTGGTGTGATGTGGATGGAGCAGTGCTTGTGCCTCCCTCCCTGTCTCCCTCTCTCACTCGCGCTCTCTCCTCATCTTATGAGCTCCACCCCCACCCAGCCCCCCCAGCTGAAGTGTGTTTTGCCCCCCCCCCCCGATCACCTGCCACATTCGCCTGGCCAATCCCAGAGCACCTTCAGCTTTGTATGATAAATAAGGAGTGTGTCACGATTCTGAGAGGTGAAGGTGGATATTGTATTTCTATGTAAACTGCTTTACTCTAATTCTCCTCATGTGAGAGAGCCATCCTTTCCCCCCTCTTTTTCTTATTCTCCTTCTGTCTCCCAATCCTTCACTGAATTTCTTTTTAACATTGGCAGTTTCCTTCAATCTGTGATGTTGGCATAAATGTGAGAACAGCAAAAAATTTCACACAGAATGACCACTTTCAACATTTCTTTCTATAATGAACACAAACATTAAACATTGTGAAATGACAAACTGACATATATATCTGCCTACTGTCATTCAGTGTTGTCATTATTTATTTGACTGTTTCCATAAAATGATTAAATGATAATTGTGAGAATAGCAAAATATAAACAGGGAAAAGTCACTTTGTGCATAAATTTCACGAATGAAAACATATAAAACACCATCAGAGCACACATATCTGTCTGTGATATCTGTGTGATTTTGCGTGCGTGAGCATCTATATTTCCTGTCTTCTCTGCTGTGTCTTTGTGTAGAAATTCCTCCATCAGTGAGTCACTGTAAAATGCCTGCCAGCAGCTTCTTTCCATGCCTCCTTACAGACAAACCTACTGTAGGGGGGACTGGTATTACTTCACCCTCACTCTTCATGTTTTATATGCTTTTGTGGCCAGTTTAGTGTGATGTGTTAACTTAGGGATGTGTATGTATGTGTGTCTGCCGTATGACGGCAGCGTTGCTGATGTGTGCGTGTGGGTGCAAGCACATGTGTGACACTTGTACTGCTGATGTGCTTTTACACACCATTGATATTCTTCTACTGGACACAAATCATATGCAAGAGTATATACACCCAGTCCTCTCATAACAGGGTCAATTCATTCTGAGCAAAACCACACTGAATAACAAGCCTGTTATATGAGGGTACATATAAGCTGTTGCTGTTTTTTTGTCTGGGACCCCATTATGTAAGGGATTAGTGTATATGTGCGTGTGCGATAGCAGCAATAGTGATGTGTATGTCTATAGACATCAACAGACCTGATTTCTGTGTATGCTGGCATGCGCACATGTGAATGCATGTGAGAAAACCACTGCTGATTTGTGTATGAGATTTGGGATGTAGCTGAACCAGCAAGTGGAGAGTGAAGGAGAGAGAGGGGGAAAGACAGTAGAGTAGAGAAGGCTGAGGAACATGTGCTGAATTCATTTGATAAACACAGAGGTTTGAATGTTAACAAGTTTTAAACTGCATCCTAAGCTGAGAGCAAATACAGGTGACAGCAAAACCGACAGCAAATTTATCCCACTTATTTATCCAAGTAATAAGACTCTATTTTTTGCTGAGTTGAGAAACAGATCAATATCATTCATAAATTCATTCATTTTTAATCTAATAAGATCCATTTGCTGTAGTAGCTATAAACACTGAGTGAAAAGAAAAACTGATGCCTCTCTAGTGGAACTACATATTGTACCAGTAGAGGCCTGTTTTTAGTTAAGACATCCAGAAAGCAGTATTAGATAATTGTACATTCTGAGAAAATTATCTACATATGCAGCAAACTGTTTACACACAAGACTCCTGAAAGGTCTATGTAGGAAAATGGCACAACTTTCTGTAACAATCTGTGTTGGCAGTGTTACGGGCAGAGGGCTTGGAAGGCAGAGTTGCAGGAACAGGAACTTTTATTTTAGCGTGGCATGGTTAACAACACACACACCCACACAACCTCAGGGTCATTGCCAAGCCCTGGACTTCCTACAATGGTTGGACACGTTAACAATGTACAAGCAAAGCATGATGGGAGCCACAATTCCACCCGACAGTACACTTCTGTATGAAAGGCAGCACTATATGCATTATAGAATAGGACTAACTGCATTTAGAAGACATCAGAAAGCAGAATGATTTTTTAATAACTGAATATCATTGTTTTGCAGCTACTACTTTTTCAGTATTTTTCTTAGAAAACGATGGCTTCAGGCAGATCTGTCAATTGTACATGTGATGTTTGACTTGTTGTGTAAAGGCCTGAGTACAGCTACCTTACTGTAAAAGAGTGTTAACAATGGGAGCGAGTAGAGTAACTAAGTCCACTGTACCAATGAGCAGTTCAGCAAAGGTGGGATCTAGCAGACTGTAAACATAGTACTGGATTACAGATTAATCGTTCTACTTCCTATTTATTACCTATACTAAAATGTTTAAAGCTTGGGTTTTTGATAGGTGACCAAGTTTCTGCTGTAGGAACATCACTCTAACTGCATGGTCAGTCAGTCTTTGATCAGTCTCTGCTGGATTACAGTTATTTGTACCTAATAAAATGTAAATAGCAAAATTAAGTTTTAAAGATATTTAGCCAAGACTTTATGGACTTTGAAGGAGAAATTTGCTGGTTCAAATCTTTTTCCCTGCTGTCCACACAAATCATTTTCTTTGAAAAAAATCCCACAAAATACCCGAAAGTTTGCGTTAGTCAAATACTATAAGTGCATTTAAATAAAAAAGCAGCTAAGGAAATGTTAATAAAATAGTTTAATAATGTAAAATATGCATCGATCCAGTTTTACAAAACGAACCCGTGTATTCAGATCCTCCTTTTGCCCGTCGCCGCTGTCACTCACCGTGGACCTCGTTTCCTCCAAGATTGGTTAGTGGGCGTCAATTTGCATGTTGACTTCGACATGATTTACAGTTTGCGAACCAATCACAGTTAGAATTTACAGGGCTTGCAGGCAGATTGCGAGCTTCGATTGGTTAAGCACAGCTATCAATCAGCAAGCTCTCGCGATCATGTCACTCCTTTGTGCTCCCTGATGAAATGTGTCTATTTATGCAGCGAATGGAGAAGAAGCAGTTCGTCTTTCAACAAGTTCATTTCATACTCGGCCAAAGTGTCCAGCTCTACTGATAAGCTTTTTCGTGCTCCACGAACAAAATGCTCTTAGATGTTTAATTAAAATTAACTTATTCAGTTATTCACTTGGCTGGGCTGTGTTTACAGTTTTTGAGCCAGAACTTGGAGGAGCGCGCCGTACGCCGCGGGATTTTATTCTATTTTTTCCATTCCAATTTATTTTTCGGACCCTGATCTGTTCCCTTCTTCCCCGCGAGGCGCCGAAGCTGCGATGGTGCCCGAGGTGGCGGCGGCTGCAGCCTTCGTGTCCGGTCTGCTGAGGACAACAGGTTCCCTGAGTGAGCGGCAGCTGCGGCTGTTTAGCGACGGCCTGCAGGAGGCGCTCGCAGGTACGGTGTTTGTCATCCGATCGGCGGCTGTACTCTGGTAAACTTCACAGACAGCGCTTCTCCAGCCCTTTCTTTTTGTTTTTACTATAATTTTATAACTATGATTAAAAACATAATATTACAATTAAAAACTTAACATAATAATAACCTCTTGCCGACCGTTTAAGGGTCTTAGTCCTTAATGTAACTGACTGTACGACTTCAGTTTTATTTACCTGAAAACGGTGTAAATAAAATGTTCCAAGTCTCGTGAAATTTCGGTATAACCACAAGTGATACGGATCAGGACACTTATATTTACTTTTATTTCGTTTTGGAGATTTTTTTCTCCAAAACATCTTAGAGTGAATAAAAGTGTAGGTATGCATTTAGTTGTATTATATGCGGGCTCCACTATAAAATGCCCAGTAGCTTCAATATTTTCACATAATTATCAAAGCAGAGTAAATGTAAAATAATCACTTCATTTTGCACATTTTAAGTTTGCACTGTTACAAGTTTGTTTCTGTGTATTGAACTATATGTCAACGTTAAACGTTATATTGAGTTTAAAATATGCAGTATATAAAATTTCCATTTAAGAGTTACTTTTCTTGGAGGTATGGGTCTAAAATGATTCTTTGGTTTTGCTGTGATTAATTACATCAGTATTATTTGTTCTCCAGAGCACTATAAGCACCACTGGTTCCCAGAAAAGCCCCAGAAGGGCTCAGGCTACCGCTGCATCCGGATCAACCATGAGATGGACCCCCTGATCGGCCGGGCTGCCACCCGTGTTGGGCTGAGCGCTCAGCAGCTGTTCCAGCTTCTCCCCAGGGAGCTCACTCTGTGGGTGGACCCATTTGAAGTGTCGTACCGGATCGGCGAGGACGGCTCCATCTGTGTCCTGTATGAGGGAGCTTCTCCCACAGGTGGCCCGGTGCCAGACAGTGCTGAACACAGCCCACAGCTTTGTCAGAAGGGCTTGCTGATGGGCTGCAGCAGCCCACCGAAACACTACCTGATGGCTGTCTCCAGTTAGGCTTCTGTGTCCCACCAAGGCCTCTCAGGTCACTTTTAGACCCAGGGTGCAGCACTCTTTTTGGCCTGTTGGTATTTAACCTCTGAAGATGCATAAGTCAGTGTGGCTCCAATATTCTTAACAAGCTCTTCTCTCTCTGTTCCTTTCATGTTTGCTCAGAATGGAGTAGTGAAAACACTGTTTCTCATCAAACGTCTGCAGTCATTGCCTAGTTAAAATCAGGGTTCAGGACCAAAACTACACTTGGTAACCATACTTGATCGCTAACCATAGAACTGGAGGACACACCCCATCTTATGAGGTCCTATGACCGCTACTGACACAATTGCAATATGTAGTTTTTAGTATGATTTTTTTTTTAAATAGCACTTTACATATTTAATGTAAAGCCAAAAATGAATTAAAAAAAACAGACAAAGTAATTTAAAATACATTCATTAATGACATGTCAAGGAAGTAATAAACTCCACATAGACTGAATTGGCTTCAAAACACCTAAACACCCCAGTTGCTGTGAAATGGCAGTGCTGCTGGCTGTGCCACCGTGTTGTCCTATTTTAAAATAATATTTAATTATTTTTTTCACTTTTTCCATAGACTATTATAGCACATATGTCAGGTCTGTATTTGCAAATAACTAATGAATATTAGTATTTATTTTTGACATGACTATAAGCAAAGCACCTCCTCTGTAGGTGGTGAAGGCTTGATCTTCGATGTGATCATTAGTGACTACGTTTGGTGGTTAAAGTGAGCATCAGTGAACATGGATCAAAAATGACACAAGGTTGTACTGTTAACCGGGCAATGACTGTATGTCCAGCCGATCAATCTCCTGATGGAAAGGCTGCTTTTAAGGGCAGACTAATGTTTCTCTTTACATTTATACGGTGCTCAGCACCCACTTGATTTGTCCAGTTTGTGGGTGTTACTCATGTTATTCATTCAAAATTGCTGCATGTTACTTTCTTTGGTTGGGGATTTCTTCTATCAAGTTATGTTTGGCGAGATGGCTCAGCAGCAGTCAGCATGTTCACATTTACTCAATTTTCATACACTTTTTCTCCAAAAGGACATACAAAAAGTGATCAGTAGTGCATTTCATCAACGGACCAAAAGTTATAGATGCAGATGGATCATTCATGATGCAGTTTGTTTGTCCAGTACAGCGTTTTTGCCAGTGCACATTACACAAGTAGCAGTATGCAGAATTGATGTGAAATGCTGAGATGATTGTAATGGAGGGTGTGATGCAAAGTCCTGGAACAGATGGAGGTCAGGAGTGAAGTGGGTGTAAGAGAGATGTGTTTTGAGGCCCTTATTGAACAATGAATAGGAGTCAGCAGGGAGCTCATTTCAAC
Organism: Arapaima gigas; assembly: GCA_900497675.1. NCBI lineage: Eukaryota > Metazoa > Chordata > Actinopteri > Osteoglossiformes > Osteoglossidae > Arapaima > Arapaima gigas. Next base: position 527,928 of record UFQX01000044.1, on the reverse strand, counting down.
ACATCAGAGCCAAAATTGAGAACTTTCAGGCTTTTGAGTTTGAACTTTTTGTATTTGAGACCATTAAGCAGGTAGAGGTGATCAGACCTCTTACTAGGTGAGTACAAGAAGTAAAATTACAATCTGTCAGTGGGGGCTCTTCTGTTTAATGGATGTAACTGTTCACACCCTCATCCACATTCAACCAAAGAAGATTTCTACAAGTCTACTGTATTCCCCATTAAAAATTCTTAAACTGAGAAGACACCTACCACTTCTGATACAAGTGCCATTCCAACAAAATTCTACATGCTTCCAGACAAATAAAATAGAAAATTTGACTGTAATCCAATTTTGCTGCAGCCTCTAACACAAAATTGTTATTTTACGGGTTGTTGTTTCCTTGCTGCTGTGGGAGAGACTCTTTCCTAGGGAACGATCCATGGTAGCTTTTTCAAATGACATCTGCCAGTCAGTACTTGTGATGCCTATGCTGGGGTGTGTTGTTTTTTTGTCTCCCTGATGAGCTGTTGAGCAGCATAATTTATTTTTTGATAACTATCATTTCTATACAATGTGATGTAAAATATTGATTTAGTGCACTTTTTTGCAAATATGTACAGTTTTGTACTTCACATAAAAGCAATAAACTTTTGATTTTAAATTCTGGTTTTGTTAAGTGGTTAATAATGAATAAAAGGATGGATGGATAGATGTTTTTATCTTCAAAAATGTTATTGGGCCATTTGTACACAGGGAGCCACTATGTATAGGTCCATAACTGTGTTGTGTCACTATGCTTCAAAGGTAGGGGACTTGACTGTGTGACTGTGTACATCACACACTCCATGTATGAAATGCTGGACAGCCAGAGCTGCAAATATACATCTAAATGTCACTTTGAAGCAACTAGATGCAGTTGTTTTTTGAAAAAGTTTTTTTTAAAAAAATCACATTATACAGCTCTTGTGGAGGTTCATTAATGTAAACATGTCATGTCCCTAAAGATGTAACAGTTTGGAGACAGTTTACGTTATTGGACAATGGGGACATGTGCAAACCCCAACGGAAGTCACTGAATGTTTGGCTTATCTCTTCAGCTGCCAGTGATTTTAATGTAAAACAATCAAAGAAAATTGACCAGCAGAGTAAAATATTTAGATTTTTCTAAAGCCATTTTCTGCAATGTGATGGGTCAAAATAAGTTAACTTTTCCATTAACGTTGCATTTATTCATTTAGCAGACTCTTTAATCCAAACCAAAAAGCTTAAGAGTAAACAAAATTGCATTGAAAAAGATGAAAAAAAACTGATGAATTTATACCCAGTGCATATAATTAACAGACAGAAGATAAAGTGGACTTTGAAACTTCTGGTTCCTCAAAGCTTAGCTCTCCTTTCTATAAAAGGTCACATGAGTTTGGTGGGGACAGCAGTCAACATTAAATTTGAACAAGAACTGTGATTTCAGCAAGCCAAGTCACCCTCCACTTCATTTGTGCAAGTCAAAACAAACCTTGTGTGTGCTTTCATAAGGATATCACACAGAAGTTCTGTATATAAGCAGATATGAAGGAATTCCATGGTCAACCAGTTGTGACACTATTTTGTCAATCAGATACAACACAGAAGCTTTGTTTCAGTTCCACATTGTCTCATGACATAATACTGTTCAGTACAGCAGCCAGCAAAAGACATACTTTGCTAATATCCTTACAGTTTCACATCTCATGTTCACTTACAGGTTTGTGCAGTGTCTTTATTTTAATCTTGTAAATAAAGTTTAATCAGACAAAATGGGCCCAAAAAAGTAGGAGAGCTTGTAAAAATTGAAACTACAGAAGGTTAGAGAAGCACATGTAATAGAAGTGCAGACGGAAGTGATTAAAAGAACTGAAAGAAGTGAGCATCTTAAGGAGATTGATATGATTTTGCATATGTCCCCTCACAACTCACAATCAACTATTTTTTCTTGTATCTTGATGAGAACCGTAACATTTCATTATAGTAAATTGCTTTGTTTGTTTAATTTAAACTCTTCACCTTTTTTACATAATTGAATAAATACTGTGGAAAGTCAAGTCCGTCATCATCCCCTGCTCACTGCAGTGTGGTGTAATGCTGAGTGTGTGCACTATGAGCTGCTTGACAGTGTTTTAAAGTTCAAATTTAAAGTTGGTCTGAAGTTTTTGGGTGGGCTAAAAAGCATTATTATTTTTCTCATGTAAAATAATGCACAGTAGGACCCTGGAATATATGAAATTTTGCCTTGTGCAGTGTTTTCAGGAACAAATTAAGTGTGTAAAATGAGGTTTACTGGTACTGTAAAACATCAATTCTTCACCCCACATAGCTGGTTGATCACTCACTTTTGCTGCTCATGTTTAAAACACAGCTTTAATAAACCGAACTGCACAAACTCAAAAATGCATCAGTCAAATATAGTTATCTGCTTATTTGTCTAGCAGTGATGCTGCATCTCACATATAGAAAACTTGGAGAAATACAGTATGACAAAGTGACACAAAATAAAAAAGAAATTGCCATTATTTTTCCACTCACTAGCAATACTGCAGGATCATTGTCACGATTCACCCTGGTTGGAGCAACATGGAGGAAAGACAAACACTCACTCGCAAACTAAGGGCAACTCAGTCTCCCTCTCTGGCCCTTGTTACAGTATAGAGAATAAACCATGGTATTCTGCTGTTTTCTGTCAAGCCTTCTATAAGGGTTTGCAATTTTTTTCTCCAGTTTGGCAACAATATCTTATACTTTGCAGAAAACAGCTAGAATGTAGGAATAGAATAGTCGCCTGCTTCAGCTTCAGTTTCAGTTTCATCCTGCATTCCTTGAGTTGGACACTGAACAGCAGCTGCCAAGCCAATAGCAGTGTCCACAAACTGATGCTGGACAGAATTAGTGGCTGTAAGGCCTGAGTCCTTTATTAAACTGACAGCAACTGGCTGTACAAACAGCACAGACGCATATTGATTTCCATGAGAAAAGCTGGGGAGACCCTCAGAACCTTCCAGTGTCCCCCATCCCCCCCCTTGCTGCTTTGTGCCTATGAAGCAGATGGACACAAAATGGCGTGAAAGAATGACCTCAAGACTGAAAAGTGCCAAACACTATTCTCCCCACAGCCAATCCAACAGCAAGGTGGGCTGTGGGAAGCCAAAGTGGAAGGAGCAGGGGGTGCTGCTCCTACAGCATGTGAGAAGAGAGAATTATAGCGCCTTTCTGGGTTTTTTCTGAGGGTCAAATCTGGTGTAATATTCACCCCAACTTGTATTATGCTGCAAAAAAGCTTTTTCCTTTGTAACCACCCAATTTTCATGGGTCTGATCTGACACTGCAGAGCCCCAAACTATTTTTAAAACACATGCAAACACAACAGACTTCCAGAACACACTTACAAATTACAGTCAGTGCTAATAAAAGAAAACGTCCTGTCTTAAAAACAACACAAACTTACAAATTAACTAAAACATAATTAAATACAAAAACAATCTTCTTATTAAAAGTGACAGATACTAAAATGTAAAAGCCAAAAACTCACTCTCATTTCACAGAGTGAAAACCTCAGAACATACATACATTAACTCATCCATCTATTAACCACTTTACCTGGTCAGGGTCACAGTGGCCTGCAGCCTACCACAGAATCACTGGGCTATGAAACTACTCCCAGGTGGGATGCTGGTCCATCACATCCTCTTCCCCCACACACAATTCAGAGTGAACATTCAACATAAATTGCATGTGTTTGGATTGTGGAAAGAACCCCACACAGACACAGAGAGAACATACAAACTCCACAGAATCTGAGCTGGATTCAAACTCATACCCATTCAGCCTAGGTGCTGTGAGCCACCCTGCTACAGCTTAAATTATAATTGTCATCATTATTATTTGCCTTAATTTAGCTGCCACCTTTTCCAAAGCAGCCTACAACACTGAATACAACTGACACTGATAAGAGCTACTGTATGTTAGCACTGTAATTTTATCAAATATGTGTTAATATCCTGCAGTAGCCTGGTCACCCACTGAGGGTGTAGCTTAGCATCCTGTGCTGCTGCAATAGACTCTGGACCACCACAATCCAGCTTGAGTGAAAAGTTAATTCAGAGGAACTTCAACCTTGTTTTCCCGTTCATCAGATCTACTGCTACATTATAAGTCCCTGCCTCCTATAAATTCCTCTAGAATGGCTTTACACAGAACTCTGGAAGGAACTTATCAGCTGCTTTAGGTAGCTAGTTTGCTCATGGGGCATGATGTGCTCTGACTGGCTGCTGCTTGTTTCTTTGCAGGTTTCCAGTTCTGCCATTTCTACAGTTCCAAAAATAAAAGTTTGTTCTCTAGGAGACGCTATTGCAGCCTGAGAGCCAGAATCACCAGACTCAGGAACAGCTTTCTACTACAGGCTGTTAGACTACTGAATTCCCGACAGCATAGGAATTGATCACCACCACCACCTGCCCACTGTATCATTACCACCATTGCTACTGACTGTCACATTATAATGTTTGCACTGCCACATCATTTACTGTAAATTCCCATCTATCTATCTATCTATCTATCTATCTATCTATCTATCTATCTATCTATCACCAACTACCTCACTTTGCATGTGCTGTCTTGTGTCATCATTTTGTCCATTTAGTGCTTTGTGCACTGTGGTCCAGGAGAAACTGCATTTCATCTTCTTGTGTCCATCTGTATAAGGGAGAATGACAATAAAATGAACCTTCAGCTGCAGTTATGTTATTCATGCATTCATCTATATATAAATACACCTTTGTCTTGTTAGAAGGAAAATAATTCCAAAATAGGTACAATGTTTAACTTAAAATTATACTTCACAATTTTGGAGACATTCACAACAAATTAAAGACCCAATTCTGTCACAGGACTTGATTGTCAGCATTTGAACACGTGCCTCCAACTGTCCCCATTTGACGTGTTTTAGATTTCAGAAACAGTGGTGCTGATAAAAACTCAGATATCTTTTAAACTTATAGAAAGTGTGGCACTGGGACTAAACAAACAAAAAATACAGAGTGGGGTTAACTCAATACTGGGTGTGGAGGGCTACCTCCTTGTCAAAGGGGGAAAAAAGCATTTTTATGGTTTGAGGAGTGTATCTCCTCAGGGAGTGGCTCCTCTGTCTTCTCCCACCATGGTTCCAACACGTAGCGCCAGTTTACCTTGCTGAGGCCTGTTTCAGCATTTCTCCACTGTGATAGAGTTCTGTGCACAAAACTGCTTTCGTACAGTCACTTTAACTTACTATTTAGTCATCTCCCTTGAAGCAAGACTATGCTTTCCACAGATGCAGTAGTGTTTATAGCTAACTTTTGACTTGAATAACCCAGGTATGAATCCCCCCTCCTGCTTGTACTAACCTTGCACAAGGTATTTACCCTAAATAAGCTCTAGGAAAAATTATACTGCTGTATAAAATGTTAAGTGATTGAAACTACATGGTACATTGCTTTGGAGAAAGATGTCATTTAACTGAATAAATACAAATGTAAGACAATATGAAAAACAGATTATAGCTCCCATTTAAGAACAGCATATATTATACATAACATACATTACTATGTTATATAAGACCCTAAATTTAGCCGTGCATTGGATCTCATTCTCTGGTAGCACAGGACAGATCAGTCATCATTGTGAAAGTCTAACTGAAAATTACCAGAACGTTTAACTGAAACTTTATTCTCTTCTGGGTTGCAGTGGTCTGGAGCCCATATAAATCATGGGCACCAGGCTAGGAACCAGCCTCTGGATGAAAATGTCGATATACATCACTGGGGAAATCCTGGTATAGTGAAAAAAATGTGTCACTGCTCTTAAAACTGAGTTAAATTAGATACTCTCACCTTAGTCTCAAGCCAAAAATGGCATTTTGTGAAAATATAATTGTAACAAATTTTAATCTAATTCTACTCTAATAGACCAAATCAGGTCCTTTTAAAGAGATTGCAAGATACTACGACCATTTACTTCCCCAGCATTCCACTATACTGTGTCATCTGTCTCATCTCATTTCATTAGGTGTGCTTGAGAAAACTTAGGTGCGGCTGAAAGAATAATATTGTTACAGACCCTCCAGACAGTTCTGAGTTGGGCAGAAACTAAATGGGGTAATAAAACCAGAGTCCAACGATCACTAATGACTCACATCAGACGTCAGATGTTGTGTTACATACATAAATAGCTGTTCAAAGTTCTTCACTTTTATCTCTGGGACAAAAAAGTTTTATGACCAAACAGCAAAAATTTGGAAAAATGTATTAAATTATTCAATTCTGCTAAAGAGAATAAAACATTTATTATTCTTACTTACGAAATCAGTATGTGCAGTTACTGATTGAAGCTTCAGCCCATGTCAGATGAATCATTTTGTGGGGAAAAAAAAACAATCCGAGCCTGTTCAGCAAAAAAATGCAAAATATAGACACGAACAGCAATTTAGCAGCCATAAATATGTGGACTACAACACTACAGTAAATTTCCTGATGCTGTACTAGTCCATTCCCACACATATTCTCACCCCTGAAAATATGTCACTATTTAAATTTTGAAGCGGGTTTCAAGGGGGCATCTCTACCAATTTATAGTGTTTTCATTTCATTTGATCCATTTAGTGACATCTAAATTGGCGTATTAACAACAGTTTGTATGATCCAAAACTACTATTTGAGTGCTTTTGTAGAACACATAGCAATTCATTTAGTTGACGATGCATTCTGTAGCTGAACAATTCAGATGAGATCTGTATAATCTGGTAATGGTCGCACACAGGCATATTTTAATTGAGCTGTGACAGTCACCCATTTTAATGTATTAAAAACAATGTTTACTGTACAGTGAAGACACCCAACTGAGTGCTGCAGGTTTGCCCCACAATGGTGAAAAGTTTTTCTGCAGAGGCTCCCTTGATGGAAAATGAGGTTTTGCCACAAAAAGTTATTCAACCCACCTATGTCCAAACTTGTATCCGGAAGTACTCAGGTTCTCAATGTGTGAGAGCAGAATGACTCACAGCAGTGGTTTTAACAGGAAATAGCTGAAGAAGTGTCCAGTATCACCTGTTTGTGTCACACAGGTGGGGCATTGCCCCCCTGGAGGGGGAGCTTAGTCACACCAAACCAGTTGCTGTACATATGGGTGGAACTCACACAGAAAGGCAGAGAAGTTTAAAATGATCAATGTACAACAGGAGTCAGCATGGTGTTACAGTGAGTAGCACTGCTGCCTCAGCCCCTGACTGTGACTAAATATTCTGCATCTTTGTGGGTTGCCTCCCACAGTCCAAAGACATATTTCAGGTGAACTGGGGAATCTAAATGGCCTGTTTTCAATGTGTGTGTTACACTGACCTGCTGTAAAGATGTGTGAATAACTGTAGGGAGTTTAATGTTCTATCTTTGTGGGTCAACTTAGTGAAATACTAGTTAATAAATTTTATTTTGGTTTGCACAAAAGTGTCTGCTAAATGATAACATGTATGTGTCATTAATATTGCTGGTAAAAAGGAGTCAAGTCTCTCCAGCTGGTCCAGAATGCTCTGGTACAAGTTGTTTTTAACCTGTAAGTAACCATATTAAAGTCTAGACTCCGGTAAAGGCAAGATGGTCAAATGATCTGCACCTGGCTGCTCTTTTAAAGCCTGACAAGAATGCTACAACATCCTCCTCTGGCTGCCTGCTTGCCCTGTCCACAAGGGGTCCAAGAGAAAAAAAAGTTAGTATTGGCCACAATGCCCCCCCCCCCCCTTGTCCTTCAGCCCAGCTGAATCCCTCCCAGCATTTATAAGGGTCACTCATCTCTTCTTCATTTTTATCACAATTTCCTGACAACTCTGTACATTAGTTGTGGGGTCTTTGGATTGCAAAGTAAAGAATGTAATTGCTATGCTACCTATCTAGCTAAGAGCATTTTACATTCCATTTCGCCGTACTTCCTACAGTTTTGCAGATGTGTCATTTTCCTCACTTGCAGGAAAATTTAGCATCAGAATCAGAGAGCCAGCTTGATTTCTACATGAGACCATGCAATAACATCCACAAAACAAATGATCTGGAGATGCTATCTTTAATTTGTTCAGTGACCAGAAAGTGTGCCACTCAACTAAAGGGTTCTTAAACGTCAGCTGCTGATTTCTGACAATGTATATGAAACATACAAATAAAACCTAAAGTGTTTCTGTTTTCCAGGTTTTGACTGAAGCACTGTTTCAAGGGGCCAAAACAAGTCAAATGAATCAGTTCTAAATCCATGGCTGTGTGGGATGTGCCAGCAGGACAACTCTACTGATCATTTGGAATCTGTGAAAAAGCTAGTCAGAAATGCACTGTTTTGACAGCTACTTACCTCACTTACTGTAATGATGCACGTGAGGCCATTGTGCCTCCTGGGACTGGATCTGTCTCTGCAGTCATAACTGAGTAAGTGATGACTGAAAATGAAGGGACCGAAGGATTTTTTAAAGGAAACTTCAAGCAAAGAATCTATAATAATGCAATCACATGTTCTTGCTCCTTGTGCATTTTTCAGGTACATTTTTCCAGATGATAAATTTTAATAGCATTTTGTTTGCTTCAGGTTAGTAGATTCATCTTAATCACATTGTCCATTTTCTAAATTTTATCCTTTCCAAAACAAATGGAGTTGGTGGCTGGCAGTAAAACACACCAAAACAGTGTGGAGGTGAGGGACTGCCTGCATTCAGCTCATTTCCACAGTGTTTAAAGATGAGAAACTGCATTTTGGCACTGATATTTAGTAGGAGTTTACAAGAACAATGCATTTTTATTTTCAGTCATGTCAGTTCTAAGTTTAATGTAGTTTGATGTTGGCTAGCATTGCCCTCTAACAGCTCCTGGGCTGTCCAGGTGTACATAGGTTTCAATCCAACTCTGTATGGATTTCTTCCAAATGCTTTGATTCCCTCCCATAATCAAAAACACGTGTTTCAATCTGTAATGTGACACGTATGAATTGCCCACAGTGTGGGACTGCACGTGTGTCTGTGAGCACGTGGCTACCCTGACCTGGACTGGCATCCTAGCCTAGCACTGGGTGGTTCTGGGGTAGGCACTGGATTGCCATGACACTAACCAAGACCAGCAGTTCATAAACATAGGTCCTAATGTAGTTTGAATTATTAATACAAAATGTTCAAAGTATTTTTAATATATTGTATACGTTTTATCCACGGATGTTTTTAGACTGTAACTGATTAATAAGTCAAGTGATGCTGTCATCATTAACTGTGACTGTGTAGAAACTAAAGGTGTTCAGAATCTGTGCAAATGACCAAATTATGTATTTATTGTAATTTTATATTTATTTTAACTTTGTTTGAAGCAAATTAAAATAATGAAATAAGTATTGAACTTAAAACCCTTAGAACTTTAAAAAATTATTATTGCTTAATAAGAGGTCTTCATTAAACCTAACTAGCAGATAAATCAGGATGTTTGCATTATTAAGCTTTTATCTTGATTATTAACAGGCAACCAGTTCCAATTGTTTTTGGAACCAACATACAGAAGAAAAAAAAAACCCACAGTGAGTTGGAAAGTGTACAATATTTTCAATTTGTTTAATCCTGATTTTTATTTCAAGTCCTAGGCTGATTGTTAGCTTCAGCATGGTGTTTCTTCTTAGAATGTAATCATTGACTCCCATCCCGTAACAATGTAAGCACTTACTGTTTTGAACAAAGCTAACAAAGAACAAAAAGGAATAATCAGTAATAATAATGTGTCCAAAAACTACATTTTACATGCTTTGATGAGTATTACAGATAATAAAAGGTCAGGGAAACTGCATGCCACATTACCATGTAGCAAACTAACATTTAATGTATCCATGTAAGCCACCTTGGACAAAGGTATTAGGTAAATTAAAAATACTAAAAAATTAAATACTAAAATATGTACATTTTTTCAAAAGCAGATTCAGGGTATCCATGCCCACCTGCTGGTTCTTCCATTCTTCTTACAAAGGGCTTCAAGATGACGCATGTAATCATGATGGACAACCTTGCAGGTCAATGTCTGTTTTTTCTACTTTTCTGTGGTCAGCCATTCACATACCAATGGATGTGTTGGTTTAACCATCAACCACAAAACTGGGTCCCAAGATCAAGTCAAAATAGTCTGTGTGTAATTTGAGGGTGATGTGTTATACAATGAAGTTAATAATAAATTATTTGCTTAGCTAATTCTTTATCCAAAGTGACTTGCAGTATTTTACAGATTTACAGACCTGGGTATTTTGACCAAAACAATGCAGCCGAAATCAGTAGCTTTACTTTCCCAACCACAGCCCCCTCTTTAATAGCATCACTTTTATAATATCTTACCTAAAGCAACCTGAAGGTTGTCAAGTTGGTTCTCTGCAAGGTAAAGTAGTAAGCGCAGCACACAGTACGTTGTCTGCAAAATATATTCACTTCCTTACATATCATAAAATGCACACAGTAGTTAATTAAAACAACTTAAGCACATTTACTTCCACATCCTTGTGCTCTCCTACAAGTGTACATTGCAAAAACACCAGGGTCGCAAGCCAAGGATCCAATAACCCATCAGATCACCTGATCTTCAAAACACACATCATAAAAGAACACAGACAGACCAGCATCCTTTCGAAACACATAGACATGGGAACACACACAAAGCCAAGTAAAACCAGAAAAATAAACTGTTTTACCTCTTCTATGGCCCTCACAGTTTGGATAAGTTCTACATTTTTTGGTTTTAAAAAAAATCTGTCCCCTACAACTCCCTTTCAGCAGGGGAGCATTTTTTGTCCAGGAAGAGGCTGACATGGCAGGACTCTGGTCCCTTGGAGTCACTCTTCATCCTCACAGAGGTATCCTGTTTGAGTCCATCGGCAGCTCCCTTATGGAGGTCCGCCGTCCTGGGACATGCTGCCCTGCTGGATGGCTGCGGTAGCCATGCTGATGGCCTCCTCCAGTGTCTGCTGGTCCTCCAACTATAGATAAATAGAATTATTGTTTGTTCAGGAAGCACAAATACTTTCCTCTACAGCACACTTCACAAAAAGTGCGACTCATGTCTGTGTACACACTTGGATTGTCCCACTGGAGGTCTATTAATCAAACACACTGGATCATCAGACTTACTGAGCTTAATGCCTAGGATGACTGAAAGAGAGGTCCAGTCTCACCTGAACAGCAATCTGAGTGCCATTGGCTGTGGCCAAGAGTGCCACCTGCTGGTAATTTGGGTTGGTAATCCCCGAGCCTCCTGTCATGCCATCAGATGTTACTATGGCAACCTTAGCAGAGAGAACAGCACAGTAAAAGACTTAAATTTCCAAAAAAATTTAGATAAACCGAGGTATAAGGGAAAGGTCATTCACTTATTATTAATAACCAATTTTCCTAAGGCAGGGTCGATGGCAGTCTGGGGCCCATTCTGAAAGCACAGGGCACCAAGGACAACTGGTCCGTAGACAGACACGTGCACACAGACGCACGTGCACGCACACACGCACAGACATATGCACATTCTCTATTGGTGATTCAGTCATCAGTTCACCTAAACCACGTGCCTTGCAAGTGTCAGAGTAAACCACAGCAGCCAGAGAAAACCCAAACATACAAAGGGAGCTCATGCACACAGCTCCACACAGACTGAGAGGGAAACATTATCAACAATAAAATTTAAATCTTTTTGAGTAACATGAAAAAGAACAAATATTTAATAAATGATGAAAACTTCCTGAAGGCACTGCATCTCCCCAATAATGAGATGGAAGCAAATCCCTTACCGGCTGCACCTCTTTTCCATCTCGTGCAACCATGGTGACTGTGTGCTGGCCTGTACTGTCCACAGTGTCCTGGCTAGTAGGAACTGTTATGGTGGTGCCATCTTGGGTCACCATGGTGATAGCTGTGCCCAACGCCTGTAGATCTTCGTGGGATAAGCTGACCTTGATGCACAGATAAGGGGCACAGGACCTTCGTGTTTGACTTACACCTGGTAACAAGCACTTCATTTCAAGTCTTATATGAGTAAAGGTGGCCATTGTCCATTACGAAATTAATAATGGACTCTAAAATGTAATAAATTAGCAGGCAGCAGGGCCAAGCTACACTGTAGCCCGTTGCCTACCTGATGGCCCCTGTTCTGTGTTATTAGAGCAACCTGGGAGTTCATAATATTGTCTGTCACCATGGTAACTTGTGAGGTCTCCTCCTTAGACTCCCCTCCTTCCAGAAAAGCCAGTCTGGGCTGTTTAAGTGGGGGTTCCATAGCTTCTACTTCTGGGAATGAGTAAAGAACAACAATGTCAGAAAAACATCACTGTCCATGTCCCAGTTGCTATACACATATACAGTCATCCCTTGATTTATGAGCCTAATGGTCCCTGAAAAGGTCTCGTTGCGTGAAAATATTTAAATCAAGACGGCAATTTTCATTATTTTTTATGGAGAAAATTATAATGCATTCCAGCCCAACCAAAAAAAAACCCTAAACAATTTTCCAAATTTCACTGTAACATATAAAAAAACTTATACAAAGTAACAAATACACTAAATCACTACAAAACATCTTGTAGCATCTGCAGCAATCAGAGTGCAGTGTAGTTGCACAGCAACTGCATTATGCAGTAGTGTTGTGTAGTTCAAAATTTTTGATAAAGTGAAAAATTTAAACAAGAAAATGTATTATAATGAACTTTCACTGCACTCACGAGTGATATGAATAGCTGATTGTGAGTTGCAGTGTGTGACTCGCCTCTGTCAATTTTTCTAATTACTTTAATATCTATTTTATGCAGTTTTCTAGCCTTATTACCTTCTTTTTACAGTCTTGTCTACCTTTTTGCCCCCACTTTGCTGGCTTACACTTAATGAGATTAAAATAGAAACACTGCAAAAGCAAAAACAAAGACATGACATAAAGTATGTCACAGTAGCACGTCATATATATATTGGTTTGTATGGGACAGGAACTAACACTTGCATGATGTGCAAATTTAGAATTTTCTTTTTCTCTTGCAGATGAATTTCTGCTGCCGCATTATGGCTCTGTGTTACAGCCAGAGATCTGTTGCACAAATTTGTAGTTGGTATCAAAAGATTCGCTGTATATAACGAAATTGCATATAGTGGACTTGCGTATACCAGTTTGCCTGTAATTAATTTTGGGGCTCATAGTCCTTTTTTATTTCTCTCCACTGAAAAAAGAAATGATACATGAATAAACACAATGCACACTAGGCAACGCTAACAAAGACTTTACGCGATGGCACAAGGGGAGCTTATGGCTGCTTAGCATAATCACACGAGCAAGCACCCTACACACTACACTTACTGTAGACTGGGTGCGACTTTTAAATTTATTCCATATGATTTTGTTTGCCGTAAACTTGTCATGCTAAGGAGATTTGTGTGTAACTTGTGTTCATGAAATTGTGATGTTGGATTTTTTTTTTCTTTTTTAAGATTTGGAGTTTTTTTGGCTGGAGTGCATTGCATTGAGCAAATTGGCATGTAATTTGAGGCCTGGTATCAAAAATATAATTGTGTTCCATCAAAAACATGTTTTCTGATTCCATGCAAATCTAGGGATGACTGTAATTACACACAGGAGTGGGCACTACAAGAGGCAAATTACACCTTCCAATCAGTCTCTAAGTGAACAAAAGCTCAACAGAGCTGTACAAGTTAAAGATCACTCCCTGGAAAGTGTCTTGTCTCCACTTTTAAAGAACCAAAGATAATCTGGCAGCTTTTAAACATTTTCTGTAGCTAAGGTTTTCAGTTTATTCTTTTGAAGATGCTCATTCACTGTGCACTCTAGAACTACTCTAGTTCATAGATCCTAAGAAATGTTCAATATTTGTCTGCATGACTCACACACAAGAAGATTTTCAATAAATATTAAAGACTGGGACCTGTGACAGCCATTACAAAGCTCTTCTTGGATTTTCTTGACTTCCACCATTACATTTAACTTCTCTGATTCTTTTGGGAATTTTTCTGGAAGTTTTGGAAGGTTCTTTACAGCTTGTTTTATAAAAGTGCAATTTTTTTAAGTGCTCAGACAACTGTTTAGGGGACCCCATGTTTGAAACCAGAAACCATAAAAACAAAGTTGTTATATGCAATGTTCCAACCCTAGTCAAACCTTCATAGTTGGACCTTCTTTTTCACCAACTCAAGCTCACCTTCTTCAGTGGTTTCGAAATCACCGTGGGTGGTGCGCTTGTGCATGGCCAGGGTGGAGGTCTGCCGGTAAGTCTTCCCACAGTGATTGCAAGTGTAGGGCTTGCAGTGTGTGTGCACCACATGATGCTTGTACAGACTGGAATACTCAGTGAAGCGCTTGCCACACCCAGGCACCGTACACACGTATGGTTTCTCACCTACAGGGGCACCATGGGCAGGAAGAATGAGTGTGAGTACGTGGACTGCTGTGGAAAAAGTACATTTGAACCTTTCCATTTTTATCTTTTATTGTAAATTTTCAACATTCAACTCAGTCAGATTTTTTTTGCCAGTTCCCATAGTGTACAGATAGTGGCACCAGTATTGTTTTTGTCATTTTCTCAGTATGGAAAACAAGCGCGCAAATGGGTGCATGAAATATTAAATGTTCATTTCTGGTCAATAACGGATCGTGTCACCTTTACTGGCAATGACTGCAAGTAAAAATTTTCTACAGTTTTTGATCAAGGTCTGACATCGCTGGGGAGGAATTTTGCCCAAGCCTTCAATTCAGAGAAAATTGGAAAGGGGCAAATACTTCTTGACAGAACTGTATGTCCACATATGACTTCATACTGATGCTAACACACAAGTACCTGTCTTCATCAGTGTTATTTTAAATGTTAATGCATTTGTGTCCTTACACAGTATCTCACCTGTGTGAATCCTCATGTGGTTCTTGTAATTGGTGGCACTGGCAAAACCTCGTCCACAGCCTGATTCGGGGCACATGTAAGGTCGCTCTCCTGTGTGTGTGCGGATATGCACCTTGCGAATGTTGGAGGTTGTAAAGGATCTCCCACACCCCTCGAATGGGCACTTGAAGGGTTTCTCACCTGCAGAGAGGAGTTAAAGGGTATAAGCTATTCTACTCATTTCCCTGTGTAGAGTGGGGATGTTGAAATTAACCGGTTTCATATTTCACTGCAATTAAAAACATTGTGGTTTCCAAACAATGAGAATTTTTGAAACTGCTACAAAACTGTTTTAGAAGCCTCATGTTTTATGGTGCCCTGAAAACTTCCTGTTATGAGCAAGTCATGTGTACAGTGTGCCATGGTCATGTCAGCTTGGCTGGATGATTCAACAACCCTTGGGTTAACCTACAGAGAGCAGGGGTGCTGTGAAATTGCAGTTATAATACACAATCTCAGCTATATATTCACCAAAAAAGGATCTTGCCAGGCAAGTGGGGGCCATAAATGTTGAATATCCAAAATGTTCAGGGAGTAGTAAAAGACAACAGATATACAGTTTATAAAACACGTTGAAAAAAAATTGCAACACCTTGCACCCAAACATTCTAATCTGCTTTGGAATCTAGATGACCACCATCCATCCCTCTAAACATAACTCTAGTTAAGTAAGTAAAATAAATAAATAAAATTTAAATAAACTTGACTTTTAAATGTTTGTGGCTATTACTATTCATAATAAGGAACGAAATGTTACGTATAACACAATATTTTGAAAAAGAAACAGCATATAAACACACAAAAGTATATTAATTACCTCATTAATTCTTTGGTTTTAGTTATTTGGTGTTGGTTAGGCAATATGTTCTTTATCACATTGAAATAGGTACTTTAGAGTTTTGGGGATATTTTGGGGAAATTAATTGGGGTTTCTCAAATGAACCTGGAACGAATCATAATTTTCATCATAAGAAATACTGGCTCCCAATATCAAAGTTCACAGAACTGAGCAACTTCTATTACCAACTGCACTTACCTACCACAGGACAGATGTTATTTACATTTAGGCACTATTATTTATTTATATGTAGTCAAAGAGTACACTATAAATATTAATGATTAGTTGATGGCAATATTTTGGTTCCTTTGCTGTGTTAGAAATATTCTATAATCTTATTTGTTTTTACTTAGTACAGATTTTTAGAATATAATTTTACTTCATGTATTATTTTATGTGCTTAAAATATGTTATTTAACTTATTTTTATATATTTAAAATGTAGATACTGTGTTTTGGTTTCTAAAGACAGCTTAAAGTGAATTCTTACATTTGCCTATTCCCCCACCCCATCATAATTAAGTTTTAACAGGAACTAGACTTACATTTTGTTTACAGTGCCAAAAGAATGCATAAAAAAAAAAAACAGCAAATATTCAATCATGCCATTTTTGTATCTTTTTTCTTCCATAGGTTCTATACATAAAACCAGTTAACCACAATATTTCCTGAAACAATCATGTTGTCAAAATCTCAAATTATGACATCCCTAGTGCAGAGATCCTCCTTAATTCATCCCATCAGAATAAAGTGATTATTAAACCAGAGCACAAAAACAAGGCAGTGAGGAAAAATGACCACAAACGTGTATTTGTGCTGCTCTACATTTATAGCATGTTATTGCTCCCATGCTCATACTGCTTCACACCTGGGTAAATTTATGTACTGATTAGTTTGCTCTCCACCCAAAGTTATGTATGTCCAAATTACTGGCCAGAAGTGGGTATAATTTTTAGTGCAAGTGTGCCAATGCAGCTCTGTTCACATGTGGGACAACAGGTGGTTTTTAGTGCCATAAAACTCCCCTTCCTGTTGTAATATCATTAAACAAGGAACTTATCTTGATATGTTCCAGTAAAATTACTCTGCCACATGGATGGGTACATGACTGTAAGCAGCTTGTTCTTATACAAAATCAAACATTATAAACTTGAATAAAACCAAAAGCCTCAGCTAAAAAAGGCTAACCTCAGCAATTCCAAATACTTGTGTTTGTATGTAGCTCTGTACCCATGAATAAGTCTGCCTATACTTTCATGTAAAACATTTGGGTAGGTGCAGCTTTATACTTGTACCTACTTATTTTACCTGTGTGTGTGCGAACATGCTTCTGCAAGTCTCCTGACGTCTTGAAGGCCTTATAACACATGTCCTCAGGGCATTTGTAAGGCTTCTCTCCTGTGTGTGTGCGCAAATGACTCTTCAGCCCATAGCCTGTGGCAAAGGCTTTCCCACAGGTGGGCACATCACATCTGTATGGTCGGTCTCCTGTATGGGCACGTTCATGCACCTGCAGTGTTGGTATACCATCAAAATAGTTAAAACCTCCATAGCTTTGAGTCTTTAAAATCACTGTACAAAAATACAAGATGGCCTGAGAGCACAGTCACATTTGACCATAACCTCCTACTGGTGGGGGAACTTCACAAACTCACAAAGCGACATTGTTTTTAAATTGTTCAGCTAACAGAACAAATAAAAATGCTAACATCAAGATTGCCCAATAAGACACACGGAGAGAAAAATTCTATTCTAATCTTGATCTAAATCCCCTTCTTGAACATCAATATAAATACAAATGAAGTCATAAAAGTGCAAAAGTGTATTAAGGGCTAGCAGCGAAGATGGGCTTTGTAGTGTATTACTTCTTTGAGCTGATTCATATGGAATGGTTTTCTGAAGAGTGAGGCAGGCACCTTGAGATGATGTGCAGTGGTGTACAAACGTCCACAGCCCTTATAGTCACAGCGAAAACTTTTGTCTGTTGTCTGCTGTGCCTTGGTGGAGGACCACGACTTCTCCTCGATCATCACCTGATTGCATGACAACACCAGGTCTTGGTCATACAATGTGCCCTCATCAAGTCATGTTAAAAAGTCCAGTCAACGTACCCCAT
The DNA here is from genome assembly GCA_900497675.1 of Arapaima gigas. Classification (NCBI taxonomy): domain Eukaryota; kingdom Metazoa; phylum Chordata; class Actinopteri; order Osteoglossiformes; family Osteoglossidae; genus Arapaima; species Arapaima gigas. Next base: position 510,023 of record UFQX01000044.1, on the reverse strand, counting down.
ATGCTTGACCATCATTGGCTCTTCTCTTTCCCAGCAGCCATTACCAGCCACCAACCCACTTTAGTCTGGCCAACACATTCAGGTTCCATTTTCATTCATGCCCACATCCATAGTCCCTCTCCTCACACCATGCACCATCACAAATTACCTGCACAGTTGTGTGTTCCACCGTGGAATCCATTTCTCTGAGCACATGGGCACCATTGCTGATACTGTCCTCTGCCTCCTGTACAGGTAAGAAGAGGATATAGGACACACAAACAACAGACATACCCAGAATATTTTAAAGGTTTGAAATTTGACCAACGAGAGACAGTCTAACTGTTAACACCAGGTGATATACATACCAGATTAGGTAACCATAGAGGTATATATGGAAAGTAACATTATAGACATCTTCAAAAAATGGGATGTGTACCTTGGAGGCATACTGCTCCAGTGTGGAGATGGTGTCAGGGTCCAAAGCTTCTTCCCTGGACAACTCCTCTAGAGTCCCACCTGGTTGGACTGTGAGGATTGTGCGGCCCGCCTGAAAACCAACTGGGTGATGGATATAGGCTGTGCTGCCATCTTCCAGCTGAACAGCTTCCACTGCGCTTGGGTCATAGCCCTCTGCCATAGCAAAGACCACAACACCATCAAAGCAATATTATGACAAAGAATGCCCATTGGAGTGCTATGAAGAGGACATACCTTTTGGAGTGTGGTGAATATAGGCTGTGCTCCCATCTTCCAGTTGAACTACCTGCCCATCTTCAAAAGGCAAGGCTTCTATAGGGAGTGATAAAGCCATATGGCAAAATCAAAATTTCAAAGATTAGCACATAAATCACACAGTCACACCTCATGTGCCCAGAATGGATGTTTCATCCCAACCAATGTGCTAAGTCACAGTGTGAGTTTAGTTGAGAAGATGCATTATGCCAGGGTGCTGCGGACCTTTTTGCTGCACTGTTACTTGCTGGATATATGCAGTAGTCCCGTCCTCCAGCTGGATGGTGTCTCCTTCCACTAGGTTCCCATCTGTAAGAGGAACAGGGGGAAAAAGATAAGACTGTCATTCAAGGGCCACTACTCTGCTTTTTGTAAAACCTGTCTACTGCACATCTGTCCACAGGTTCAGTCCCTTTTCCTTCATTCCCCAATGCAAACAATGCCACAGTTATAGAAATACATCTAGTCTGAAGAGGTATTCTTGTACATAATGGTCTGTTTAAATACAGGGCATATTTCTTGTCTTCAGAAAAAAATACATTCAATTTATCCACAGTAAACAATGACATACAAATAAATTAAGGATGACCTGATCTAAGGTGCACAATTTTTTTAAATGTTCTGGAAAAATCTTCTTTTGCTCGTGTTACTGGCTTTAAATTTGAAAAGCATTACTATCTTGACATCAGCTGACAACAGCTTTGGTCTATATTGAACCTGTAAAACAACCAGATAAACTAATATGAAAATCGCTTATCTTTCTTTATGAACGGTGACCTTGGGACACATCTACAAAACAACAAATAAACTATTTGCTGGATCGGTTCAGTTTCACAGTTCTGAAACGTTTAGGTTTAGGATTTCAATTATAGGCCAGAATTAGCAAACAATGCACTAAGGAAAAGATTTAAAACTCCAGCATGGACTGGTGCAGGGTAGTGGCTAGCATGTTCACCTTTGATAGCTTGCTGGATGTAAGCTGTGGAACCATCACTGAGAGTCACAGCCTGGAGCCCCACTTCCTCCATTCCTCACGTTTTCTTTTCCGTTGTAGATGTGGCTGGGCTTTTGTTACTAAGATAAAAATGGATGGCTGTAATCCAGGGCTTTACTGCAACACCCTCTGGGTTCTTTTAAATGCGCAAAGATCTGATGTCATTGAGGATATGGATCTTCCTGCAATTTCAATAAGGAAAATGAGTAGAAAGGGTGACAGATCATCCTGCAAGATAATTTGATTTTAATATAACCACAGCAAAACCTTTATTCTGTAGCACACAGTAATAATCTAATGTATAATGAACATGTAACATGCCTAATAAAATGGAATAAAATCAGTACTGCAATTGAAAGAAAAACATGTACATACAGTACAGTGAATTATATGCAAAAAAACAGTAAATAAGCTGCCAATATGGCTCAATCAGAACGCCATTATATGGACACTAGGTAGGGGGTGCTGTGCTACCTTCATGGAACGAAGAATGAAAATAGGATGGTCCTTTGAGACATCGCATCAAAATTATTTAAAACATTATGCTTTAATGGTTTTTTTGTTTTAAAAAAACAGATCAAAATTAGTTGTACCTGTATATTTGCATTTTCTTACTATGTTTGAAGTTTTTATATTTATAATTTTTCTGAAATACTTTTTCAGTGGTCTGTAAAATCTGAAATCTGTAAAACTGAGGTCAGCTAAATGGGGAATGGACTGCGTTGTGATGATTCTAACAGGGGTCTATTACCTGGGCCATTTCATTGGAGGGTGAGGTTGAAAAGAACCATTCTATTCGCAAGTTGTTTTTCTGAAGTTCTTTAGAATTGAATTTACAATAAATGTAGCTGATTTGGGAGAAAAGCATCTACTCTGTTAACATGGACAAATGTAAAGTATTTGTCTTTTACAACTGTATATCCACTGAAACGTGATTGTATAAGACCAACATACACTGCACAGGCTGAGGAACAACTGAGATCATTAGCATTGGGCTTGTTGCAGAATAAAATGGAATCCAAGATCACAGAAAATTAATATGTACAGTGATGTGAAAAAGAAAGTACACCCTATTTCATTTCAATAGATTTACATTTCAGGACATAAACAGCAACCACCAACTCCTTACTTAAGGTCCTCACTAAGTTCTACAGTCACAAATCTAGCCTCAGATAACAGACAACACATAAAAGATTTCACTGGCATTATTAAACAAAAAGTAGTGATAATTCAGAAACCATGTGGGTAAAAAAGAAGAATATTTACTGGTTCCATACAAATTAAGAAAGTCATTAACAGCCAGGTGCTGCTAATAGAATGCAATTGATCATCAGGAAGAGTGGACCACCTCTGTAAAAAGAATTTTTAGTCATTGGGTGGTCTGGACCATTTAGGTGTGTGTTAACATCATGCCAGGGAGAAGAGTCAAAGCAGCAGCAGCAGCAGCAGCAGCAGCAGCAACAACAACAACAACAACCTGGAAAGGCCATGTCCAAACAACTCGCCTTTCTGGGGATTATTTACAAATGAAGAATATTGAAGACAATTTCCAATATTCCTAGGAGTGGGTGTCCAGGCAAATTCACCTCAAGTATGGCTGGAAGAGTATATGGGAGAACTGGACTGGACAGACCACACCAAACTGGAGAAGTTGGGATGATGCATTATGAGCAAACAAGTTGACCATGAACTCCTGTTTCAACCAAAGTATTCTAGAGGCTTAAATTAGGCCTTCCATTTGACAGCTAAAACATGGCTGAAATTAAGCCATGAAACAGGACAGTGGTTAAAAAGAAAAAAAAACACAACAGCAAACTGACAACTAAATGCTAAAAAGAGTTGGTAGAATGGCCAAGTTGAAAGTCCTAGATGTTACTGAATCATGGGGTGTATTTAGACTTTCCACACATGGCTTCTCCATATTGGCTTATTTTTTTTTGTTAGATTCCACTTGGTCATTATTTGTTTCTAACCTGAGGTTAGATTTATTTAATTTTAGGACCTAGTTGGGACCATTATATTTTATACCCTCATGTATAAAAGCAAAAAAAAAAAAAAAAAAGGTATGTTTTCTTTTTCACATTACAATACAGTACTTTGGCCAAATTTATGTTTCAGGACAGTGAGTAATTAAGTTATACTTGTTTGAAGTTTGCCAGTACTGGTAAATGACAGTGGGGCAGAAGGTTCTCTAACATAAACATTATCAAAATGAAATTCACAAACCTACTTTGATTTGTGAGTCTTTTTCTGGACAATATTTTTACATTGTGTGAATATAAAATCTGAATGTGGGATTACAATGTTCTATAATTCAAAATATGATATAATTGTGGCTGTAGGCAGAATTATAATGATGAAATGTCAGTTGATTTGTAGTCAGGAGGTTTATGGTTCAAACGCCCCCTATTATAGTACCCTTGATCAAGTTGCTTAACATTGATGCAGTAAAATAGGGCAGGGCAAGTGCGACCGGGTCGAACTGGACTCACAGTGACCATTAGCATGGTTTTAATGGTAAAGGGAGGTTGTGAGTTGGTTTACTGCCTCAGGCACTGTGTCACCTGGTAAGATCACTCTGCAATAGACATGGATGAATCACTGTAAAGTTATCAAACCCTGCAGACTGCGTTGGACATCGGCGTCAGACAAATATAAGTTTATCCATTATAATCAGTTAAGGAAGAGCGGTAGACTCCACACCATGGAAAACCGACACATGGTTTCGTTTTTCTTCGTATCTGACTGGCATGTAGGCTCACTTTGTACACGGGCCACGGCAGGACGGAAGTTAACTAGTTTCAAACAGTTAACCATTACCTGGTAACCCTGTGCGATTACCGACACACGCCTATCGATCGTTACATTTGGCCTTTCCGCGTGGTAAAGTTTGTTTATCCAAAACAGCAGGACTTCACTCGCTTGCGAACCGATGCTGGTTTTTCCATGACTTTTTGTGTTAAATTTATTAGTTAAAGGGAAACAATGCTGCAGTTGTTTAGCGCGGAGTAAAGCGTTTCAGTAAGTAGCTGGGCGGTTAGCCACCGTACCCTGCGTGTCGCATGAAGGACAACAAACAGGCCTCGACGAAACTCCATTTTATCTTGTGCACCCTTCCGTTACCCCTTTCTCGCCCAGGTCGCACTCGTCAACCCGCGGGGTTCTCACAGTGCTGCTCGACACGATAAAACGAAAAGAACGGAATAGTGGCTTCGCACAAGCAGAGCAGTGTATGCTGTCCCCCATTTTCCTATCCCATCTATCCCTCGGCTCGACTCGCGACGCTGCAGCGCAAACTGGGATACTCACCGCCACCAGACCGCCATGCACCAGGCTGCGCGTCCGCCCCAGAACCTGAATGTGCAGTTCCCCTTCGGCCCGGGAACCTGAATAGATACGCTTGACGTGCGCAAGCTTGGCGGCCCTTTGTATGGTATCGCTTCTCGGCCTTTTGGCTAAGCTCAAGTGTGGGTTTTAACGGCCAGTAGGTGCTAGATTTTAGCGGGAGTGGAGGGGAGTCTATTGCGTGGTCAGTGGGTGGCGTGACCACCGCTGCCATGGGGTGAACCTTTACTCCGTTGAAGGTTTTTTTATTTCTTTTTTAGCCAGTTGAACCTAAGGCATGTCCAGTAGGTGGCATGTCTACCGCCGCCATAGAGTGACCCGGGGTTTTTATTTTTTAGTACTTTTTTAAAATTAGATTTAGGCCTTTTAGTTGAGGACCCCTTAAAGCAGACCTGGGCATTTTACAGCCCCCGGGCCACATCCGGCCCTTTGGCTGTCCCTGTCCGGCCCACATGAGGTCAGTTGGAAGTTAGAAATCAAAAGTAAATAAGTCTATGCCATGCACGCAATACAACTGCATTGCTTTTATTTTGAAGGCGACTGCTATTTTTTTCCAATTTATGTGTATGCATGGGTGCCTACACACCTTCATATAATGTGTGGGAGAACAGGTGTCTACAAGAGATACCGAGTTAGCTGTTACCCCTCAAAAATGTCAGCTCATGTTAAAAAAAAGAGACTGATACAGAATGTAGAGATTTTAACAAGACATGGACGTCTAAGTGTTTATTTACTGAAGTCAAAGGTAAAGCCGTGTGCTTAGTTTGTGGAGTACAGATCGCTGTGTTTAAGGATTACAATTTGAATTACCACTACGTGACTAAACATGCAGAGAAATACAAGAACTTGACTGATGCAGAGTGGGCACGGGTGTCTGATGCTTTGCTAGCTAAGCTGCAAAACCAACAAGGACACACATCCAGGGATGGAGCAGTCAAGACAAGTTATGTGATATCCCACAAAATCGCAAAAAACAGTAAGCCATTTTCTGATGGGGAGTTTATCAAAGAGTATTTGGTGGACTCTGCATTGCTAATATGCCCCGAGAAAAAAGAGGCATTTGAGAATGTGCCCCTCTACAGATGAACCATAACAAGAAGGATCGAGGACATTGCGGAAAATCTGGAGCTTCAGCTGCAAAACAAAGCGGACAATTTTGACTTTATCTCCTTGGCTTTGGATGAGAGCTGCGATGTCTGCGACACAGTCCAGTTACTTGTCTTTGTACGTGGGATAACGAAGGACTTTAAGATTACGAAGGAGGTGGCAGCAATGTGGTCAATAAAAGGGACGAGAACAGGGAGTGATTTCTTTCATGGAGGTAAATGCATGCTTGGACAAGCTGGGACTGAAATGGGACAAACTGGCAAGTGTTACAACGGATGGTTGTCGAAATCTGATGGGGAAAAATGTCGGACTTTTGAAACGAATGCAGGTGTTTTTACTATTTTTTTTACTGCTATATTTGACGTATTCCACATTTTCATAGCCTTATCGTAACATGTATTGTTACCAGTAGCAGCTAATATAAACCATATAATTTACTGCTTTTTATAAAGCAATAGAATTAATATTGAGTAGAATTAAGTTCAGCCTATTGGTTCGGCCCTCCACAACAGTTGCAGTTTCTCATGTGGACCCTTGGGAAAATTAATTGCCCACCCCTGCCTTAAAGCCTTGTTAAAGGCTATGCTGGTGATGTCTTATACATCCTTGAAGACCTTGGCGGGGAGGAGGATGACGACGACCATGGAGACTAGGAAGGCCTTGAAAACGACGGGATCAGTGGGGACGAAGCCTTCTCCAGCAGAGGCAAAGACAGCGGCTGTGAGGAAGACAGTTGGGGGACAGGTGGGACTGCACAGGTCCCCTGCCAAGAAGATTTCACCATCAGAGGATCAGTAGGGGACCGAAGAAGTGACCACCTCCAGCCCTACGGTGCTGAGGCCAGTTGGTGGAGGACAGGTGGTGGAGGAGGTGGCTGAAGCAGTGGACATATTGGCAGTAGTGGTGATGACGGTGGTCCCACCTGTGGCGGGCTGGGCCCCACAACAGAGCCCCATTGCCCAGGCCGAGGTGCAGACAAGGGAGAGGAATTTTCATCCTCCATCAAGCTGAGGCATACCACCCGGTTTTGGTGGAGGAGAACCAAGGCAGTAGGGGACTTCCCGGACTGCTTCGACTTTATCCGGGAAGTCGTTTTCAAAGTGTTGGGCCTGGCCACAGGACACATAGTGAGTGTCCAACATAACGGGTCCCAGCGTTTCATCGACCTGACAGTTCTTGCTGAAGACACCTATAGGAAAGTTGTAGAGGTTTGTAAGCTGGAGAAGGGGTTGAAGAAGTTCCAAGTGGAGCAACTGTGGTGGACTGATGGGAGGATTATTACAGTCCATGTATTCAACCCCTTTGTCCCTGCCAAAGCGGTCGAGGCCTTCCTAGAGGAGCACGTCAACTTCCTCCCTGGTCGCAGGGAATTACGGGATGAATTTGGAATTTGGAACAGGAAGAGGCAATATCAGGTTTGCCTGCATCCTGACCCTGCGGCTCCTGATGGACTTCATCATCCCCCAGTGTACTTCAGAATAAAAAGTAATAAGGGGTACCTCTTTTATCCGCAGCAGCCTCCAGGGTAGAGGGCACACCGGTGATGCATGCAAAAACATGAAATGCTGCAATTGTCTGGATACCGGCCACTTTGCTGGGGATAGTAAGGGCCCCTGCTGCTGCAACATTTGCAGTAGCGAGGATCATTTGGCCTGCCTCTGCCCTCAGTATAGGCCCTTTTTTGCCGACGCCCTGTCAGGTAACAGGGTGTCTCTTGTCAAAACATTGCAGGAACTCACTTTGAGAGGGAGAGAGGAGTCTGAGGCAGACCTGGAAGCAAAGAGGACCCTGGCATGGTTGGTGAGATCCAGGCCTTCAGCCCTGCCCCTACCCTGGGAGAACTATTGAAAAGAAAAGATTTCCAATCTGGGAAAAAGAAGAAAAAGACAAACAACGGCAGAAGGGGGGCCAGACAGCCTGAGGAGGAGTCTTTGTAGGCCGACTCCTTGGATGAAGGCCAGGAGCGATGCCCCTCCCCGACGCAGCTGAACGATGCCTGGGTCACAAGGCGGCCACCCCCTTGATGTCCCCTAGCCAGGGTTATGGAGGGGGACTTCTCTCGTCCGACCCAGAAATCTATATGGATGATGGCAGGATGATGATGGACAGTGTGGCCAGGGCTAATTTCTCTGGGGAGGGGCATTTTTAATGGCCGATTTTTACTGTTTTATTATCTAAAGTGGTTTTAATTTTTTAACGTCATACCCCAATAGCCAGTTTTAAAGTTTTTACTCAACGTCAGGGATCTCAAAAATTTAGTTAGAAGAACTGCTTTGTTTAATCAGCTTTTGTTCTGTGCCTTTAACAGCTGGAAGTTCACCTCTGGGACCAGCGGGATGCGACTCTTCTCTTGGGAATGGAGGAAAGGTGAGTCCTACTGGAGCGTAGGTGGCGTCCACTCTACAGGCGTGGAGATACTTTTTGAGGACCATGCCTATGATAAGGTAAGGCCTTTTATTGTTAATTCTGGTTGGGTTTTGGGGTTGGACACCATGTGGAGAGGTCTGCACATTTGGGTACTGTGCGTCTGTGCTCCAGTGGAGGTCATGTCCTGTATTGCTCTGTTAGAGGAGTTGGTCCCTGATTGTGTAACAGATAGGCATTTGATAATAGGAGGTGACTTCAATATGTTTTTAGAAGGCAAGGGCGACACTGGTGTTAAACATTTTATTTGCAGTTTTAACCTCACTGACGGTTTTAAAAAGTGTAACCCCAGCGATCTGGGCATTACCTGGCGCAACAGCCTTGGGGCCTGTAGTCATTTAGATTACATTTTAGCATTCCCCTCTGTTGTTTTTAAGGAAGTAACACTGTGCCCCCAGTGGCCATCGGATCACATGATGGTCGAGGCTACGATGGCCATGGCCGGGGCTACTGGAAGCTCAATCTGGAGGTTCTCCAGGAGTACAGGTACTTGTTTTATGATAGTTTTTCTATGTGGCAGGAGGCCGTGGATAATTACCCCTCGTTAGCTGATGTGAGCTATAGTTTTTGCCCAGTATATGCCTATTTCCAGAGTACATTTTATGATTTATTTTCAAATTCAAAAGTGTCTCTAATATTTAGATTTTTTTAAAAATTCAGATATATTTTGTAATCACATTAACAAGCAGTTTCTCTGACGTGTAATTTTATGTTTACATGTATTCCTTTATCAGTAAACAAAAGCATGTTTCACCAACAGAGATACAGATTCAGATGCGCGCTTTTTTAACAGTTACTTTAGTCCAATAGACACGCTTTACTGGCTCATCCTACACCAGTGACTGCAAATACAATTTAACAGATAATGTAATAAAAGTTTATCAAGTAGCTGTGAAATCAGGAGACAAGTGGCTTGGAATATATGATACACAGATAATGCTCAGCTCATACTATAAGCTCAGTATTTGCTAAGAAAACATCTCAGCACCATTTTGGACACTGGGTAGGTTGGATTTGTGTATTCATTGTTTATACTTGATTCTGACCTTTCCATCAGTGTGTTGCAACAGAAGCTGGGTTTTGACAGACCATGCAATGTTCTCCCACTTTCCAGTGATTCTGTTTTTGTGTCTGCATGTCCGGTGGAACCTCATCTTCTTCTTAGCTCACAGGAGACTGCATTGACATGGTGTTCTGCTGCTGCTGCAACCCATCTGCTTCAAAGTTTGACAAACTGAATTCATAGATGACTTTCTTCACACCACTGTTGCAGCAAGCTGTTGTTTTTATGCTTGTGAGCTTCCTGTTAGCTTTAAGAGGTCCATTCTGTTATGATCTCCCAATAACATTTTCTCCCAGAGAACTGCTGCTGAGTGCACATTCCTTTGTCATTCTCTCTAAATGTTGCTTTGTACTGTGCAAAAATCCATGCAGAATGGCCATCACTGAAATGCTAGAATCAGTGTGGCTGGCCTCACCATGTTGAAAATCCCACATCTTGTCCATTCTAATGTTCATTTGAGCAGTAACTTAACCTCTTGACCTTGTCTGCATGCTTTATATGTTAAGTCACAACCATGTGACTCACTGTGAAGGAGGCCTGTATGTGTCAAGTCAGTGTGCAAAATAGAGTGGCTGGTGAATGTATACTCTTTCTTCATTTTGTTTTTTAGTCTCGGAGACCACAATGCCTTAGTCTGCTTCTCTGAATACTCATTTTCATCCATCCATTTTCAGTAACCATTTGTTAACTTGTTGAACTGATGCTTTCTGTAAACAATGATATAAGTTTGGAGTGCAAATCTATTGCATCATACTGTAATTTAAATTAAGAAAACTGTAGAATTGCCTATAAACAGTGTTAGTAACTTAGAAACATTTACATATGTACTTCATATTTACAGTATTTTAGAGGGTTAAGGGTAGAAAATTTAGCTTGGATTATACAGAAGTGCACATCCCGTCTTTGAACTGTGACCATTGCTATGGCAAACTGACCCTCTCACTGCTGTCTTGGGCTCACAGGAATGTTCATCTAGCTGATTACAACAGTTTGTTCCACTTCAATTAATCAAGAACTTCAGCAGAGTGCTTGTGTCCCTCTTAGTCTCAGATACAACAGTGAGTGTGATCCTTTTTGGCAAAGATGTCATCCTGTCTCATTAGCTATCTATGTATTTATCTTTACAGTATTCCACAACGATTGTGATATATATTTTCTTTGTGAAAAATGTGTATTACGACTTTGGGTAAAAAGTTACAGCTTACAGAGAAATGAGTTCCCTTATGTTCATTATTTATTCAACTACAAAGATTGTTAAACATGAACATTGTTAAAAAGAGAAAAAAATTTAGGATAAACAAGTTCATGTCTCATTATTCCCTGACACAAAGCATGGGAGTTATTCTTGTCTATCAGAAAAGTAAGAAAACTTCAGTTTTCTGAAAGGACAAAATGTTATTTAAGTAGGCATAAAACCTGAAACTATTTGCAAAAAATGCAAAGAGCTTGATACTAGACTTAACCAAGTACGATAAAGTATAATCTCTTACACTTAGAAATGTATAGAATTGTATATCAGGTATTTACAGTTTAAATTTACCCAGCAGTCAGAACAGATTAGTATGTTTTGGATGCATACATGTCTGAAAAAACCACCCCAAAATCAAGCAACTTCTGCCTCCCCCACAACCAGACAGCAGTGGCAGAGCTTATGCCAATTACAATATCAACACTAAAACCTGATTTTACATTTTAAAAAATATAGTATTGGAAGTGTGACAATATTTAACACTTTATAAATAAATTATAGCGTAACCACTGAATGTCCCTTCATCAAGCTTGGATACAAGTCATACTCACTTACAAAATAACTACAAATAAAGTAATGCCTTCTTAATAAGGCTAATCTCTTATACTAAAGGCATCAATGTTAGTGACAATTTAGAAACCCTTGAACATTTACTAAAAAAAAAAAAAAAACTACGTTGAGAAAAATGGGACTATGTCACAGGCAGTTCCAAGGGCTATAACTCAAATTCAAGGCCACATTGATTATACACAAATGCTAAATATCTCTTTGGCACTTGCTTTCTTACTTTTGTTTGCCAAAATTACATTAGTGATTAATCCATACAATGGACAAACCAAGGACATACATAATTACCAGTGGTAATGTAAGAAATACCCACAAAATTTTGTCTTGCATTTAAGAAAAAAAAAAGTGTGTATATTTGTCTTCTCTGGGTTTAGTTTTTTGCCTTAGAATAAACATGATTTTCTCTGATTTCACAACTAACATTTATAAATTATACCTTGCTCTGCCCCACAAAAAACACACCATTATACCCAACAAACAATTATTTAATTCCTGGAGAAGTTTGATTTATATTGATCCATAAAATATTTCACTAAATATAAGAGATTTGACCGCAGCAGAATTACACGTAGAACCAAGAACAGTTTCTCAAAAACAGATAAACCTAAATCAATAAATTAACCTAAACTGAGTCTCAACACTCAAGAATCTAAAAGCAGCTGGGCAAGAAACAGTGTTCTGACCTAAGTTCTTAAGTAAAAGAGAGCAGTTTTGGAGTAAGACTTATAAATACTAAGATATCTCCATCACAAACTGACTTTTAAAGTGCATTCATAGGCAGTGTGCATAGGTGACAATGTAAAACAAAGACCACAGCGGTGAACTGAGAGAGAGAGAGAAACAATGGCATTTTGTCAGCTGTATTGAAGGCATGGCACCAACACGCACTACAGGATGTCAGCTAGAATGGCACTTCTACTGAAACATCTTCCTCAATTAACAAAAGTCAGCTTTTCCAAATCATTGCTTTTCTGAGGTAAATAAAATTAAGCACAAGAAAATTAAGTATATCATTACAAATCACTTTCACATTCCATCTGTTTCAAATTTAACATTGCCAAATAAGACTTAGTAAACAAAAAAACTGCTAACAAAAATCGTCTCTGCTGCAACAGTATTACATCTCAGTTCAGGAATAACTGTGAATCAGATGGCTAAGACTGAAACTGGAAGAAGTGCTTACAACTGAACAAACAAACAAACAAACACAAACAAAAGTTTGTGTATCACTTGTGCCCTACGAGACGCCTGCTTGCTTGATACAGTAGGGTGCTGGCTTGGTCAAACATGGGGCAAGGTTGTTGTATCCATATCTGTCCCCACACTTTCCATTCAACCTCTGTTCTAATGCCCACCTTGGGCTACGGATGCACAGAGACTAATTAGCTGGGCGGTTCAGCTACTGGAGGAAAGTGCACAGGAGACAGCTGGGAGTTCAGAAACCTGATCTCCAAGGCTGCACCCAATTTTCTCTTCTTTCCTTTGCAGGTTTCCAGAGGGCAGATCCAGCTCATCCACAGGGAAGAAGCTCAAGGGGCACAGCTGTGGATTCTGCTCCCACTCTCTACCCAGTCAACTTCAGTGCTCAAAGGGCAGAGCCGTCGCATATGATGTTGGCTCCCTTTCCGGGAAACAGCTCCATCTCCCAGTATCGTGGGTCAGCATATACTGTGGGGACAAAGCTTTGGGTCACTCCACCTAATGCTCACAAAACTTTCTCTCAGCAGTACCAGTCAATAATTCACAGACTAAACATTTACCTTCTCAACCACACAAGAAACCCTTGATATTGAACAAATAAATTACCATTTTGAACATGATTTTTATATAAGGAAATGAATGTTATCCTACATTCTGAATGCTACCATTTATTTTTTTGGCATGCAGTAAATGACTGTTTAGGTAGGACAGAAGTATGTATAAAAGTTACCACCAAAATAAAATAAGACAAAACTTTTCAGTTGTCACATCAGCACACTGAACTGAGATGCAAGGTGGCACAGACAACCAACTATAAATCAGGTGACTGCAAATTTCTGCTGAATAAGCTGGAAGTTCCTTAAAGTTTCATAAAAACTTTAGACAAATGGATAGTATGGGAATCGACTACCAACCATAAACACCTTATTAAACCTAATAATGTGATTTGTGTTGCCAAGAATACAGGCATTGGTTTGCTAAGCATTGGAAAACAATCATGGTCAGGTGAGTCTGTGTTGTAAAAAAGTACTTGCTGCCTGTCCATTTCTCTCAATTTTTTTGCCAGCTTTTTGAAATGTAGTTTAATCAGATTGCTCAAAGCTCATCTACAGTTCAACAAGAAAGACCTAAATATCACAACTTCTGGAAGAATTGTCTGGGTCTGATGAATCAAAGTAAGTATTGGAAAACACATGCCCTGTTACAACTTCACAGGAAGAACTTTCTTCCTACAGTCAAGCATACTGGTATCACTGTGGATCTGGATATGTTTTGCTGCCATTGAAGGAACTGTGAATATCCACTGTTATCAGACAATTGTAAAGGACAATGCCAGGCCATCAGAGAATAAAGCTCTGATTACATTTAATGTCATAAAGCTGAAAAAAATGGAGAACATTGAGTGAAACATTCTGAATTCAGTGTTAGGGTATTGGGTACTGGTGTGCGTGTGTTCTCACCCATATCCCCAGGACCCAGCCACAGGTTGAAGGAGCTGCAGTGCTTCTGACAGTGTGAAACAGGTAAAACCCGAGCTGAGGGCAGGCCCTCTCCCACCAGCAGCCAGCCCTGCATCCGCCAACCCTGCAATAGAGTACACACCTCACTAACACTATGTAAATAATAATACAGACATACAAAGCTTGCCAACATATTCCAGCTTGCTGGAAGGACCTGTTTGAGATCATACTCCAGTATATGTTCAGGTTGGCAGGAATACACTGGCTCCTCACTTTACAAACATATTTTTGACCATTAGACAATCTGTTTACAACACAGTCAGTAAAAACAACGAACTAAAGGTGTTACTTCATGATTGTAGAACAGTAGACCAGTTTTTTTCACTCTTAACTGAAAGCACATGGGACTACTACCAGGGCTATGTGTGTTTTATGGAGTTGGTTAAGGTACGCAACTGTGTCCCTCAGAATGAGAGGTATTGCAAGAATATGGGGTACAGGGGATGCAGATGTGTAGTATCCAGTCCCTGTATGAGTGCAGTATGTATGATCAATCCCTGTATGAATTATCCAATTGGAGGTATCCTAGGCACAAGAACAACTGAACAACTGAAGTAGTTATTCTTATTGGCTGGCCTGGGAACACACGGGGGTACCCAGTAGGAGCTGGACATTACTGATGGGGGAAAAAAGTATGGGCTTGCCTGTTTGGCTGGCTATGACTTTGCCCCCCCCGGGAACAGAGGCCAGAAGAAACTGAGAAAACAGATGTTTGTATCTTTGAAAATATGCAACATGAATAGCCGACGTATGCTGTAATTCACACGCTGTGGCAGGCTTACCCTGCTTTGGGAACCTGTGTTGTGGGTCACCGTGCAGCTCCGTAACACAGTTTTTGTGTAGTCCAACAGGGGGCAGAGTTGCGCACCAGGGAAGAGCCAGCGAAGCACCTTCTCTTTACTACCTAGTGCATACCTCCTTTCCCAGAAGGGTCAGTAGAACAGGTGAACAGGGGAGTAACAAAAACACACCACAGAAAGCAAATGCCAGCAATTTTTTCATTTACTATAAAATCAGGGTTTCTATTGTTCTGCATATTATACACTCATTACACTCACTACTTATGTAGTCACAATCTGAAAGATAAATGTAAGGTATTTATTTAACTATAATGTGGGTAGGGTATTGCATCATGTTGCACATTTCAGAGGCCCTGAAAAAAAACCCTGTAGCTCCAGTTGCATATTTGCTTTTGTGTTTGTTCCATATGTAGGAAGTCTGCTTACCAGAACATGGTGAAGTTGGCCGGCTCATGTGGGAAACGCCTGGTGAGTGGCTGCAGGTACTCCAAATGCCCAGGCAGGATGCTGAAAGCCTCTGGGTGTGTCAAGTACAGCTGCTCCAGCTGCTTGTACTGCAGGCACAGAGCCTCTCCACCCTGAGCACACAGAAAAAAGGCCTTAGTGCAACTTCCTCTGGAATTAATAAAGACTCTCTATCTGTCTGAAACTGTTACTCAAATAAACCAGCGTTATCCCCTGGTATCTGTACATTTGCTATTATGTTTTTCACTTATCTGCACCACAAATATTAATACCACGTTTCTTTACATGTACCAGAATTTTTGGTTTTTTGGTCTGGAAAGTAGAACCTGGACTGTGTGAGTGGAGACTACAGGTAAAAACTGCACTAAACTGCTGTGTGGGACTCACTGCTTGGTGTGTATCAGAAACCAGGGCAGGTACATATTGGCTTTCACATGCGTGTGCAAAGTTTTGTCTGTGCGCATGTGCTTGTGATCTTGATTTTAATGTTTTTTGTGCTTTGTCTTCTGTATTATGACAAGCAAAAAACATGAAATGCAAGGGAACTGCTCGCAGTGGTGAAACACAAAGACATGTCTTTTTACCAAATTCTGCTTAACATGATCTATGAGCACATTTTCTCATTTCAGAGTGTAGATGCTGGTATTTGTCTCCTAACACCATCAGCTCCCTTATCCTCATCCGCCTTACTTACTAGGTCATTTGTTGTACATCATTACAGTAAGTTGGCTTTATTAAATATTTATTTTATTATTTGCATTTTTATTACTTTAGTGATATAATATGGTTATCAATTATTTATTCTGGTATCATGCAGGCAACAGGAGGGTTCCATCTTGAACGTAATGTGGCAGCTTTCACGAGACTTTATCGTTAACCACTATCCTACTCACTGAGTGAGTGTCTTCAAGGTTGCTCACTGACCTTCAGGAGAACAGGACGTGCGCCCCTGCGCAGTGCAGAGGGGTCAGCCAGAGACTGTGCTACCTCCAGGACGGATGACACAGTTGCACAGCAGGAGCAGTTGACCAGTCCAGTGCGCAGGATCCCTGTACTCCACCACTGGTGGAACCCTGTGGGAAGAATCCAAAAATCACTAACAGCCTCACCTAATGGAATTCACACTGTGAAAGCAATCTCTTTCCTATGTGCCAGAAAAGCACACTGCATAATAGGAAATAAAAGCAACTGCAGATTATTAGGGAATGAAATTAGAATTTTACAGCCTGTTGACCCTATAGCAGTCTGCCCATGACCATACCTTGGAGATTGTACTTCTTGGCAATGGGCAGTGAGAGCAGGCGCACATGACTAAGGGGGGATGACCAGTTGTGACCCCCTGAGATAGCCCAATCCAGCTGAGTTGGGTGCTGAGGATAGGTGAAGGCCAACACTGCCAGCAGCAGGAAGCCTATGGCAAGTACAACCTGGAGAAAAAGAACCAAGACAGGAACATCACACACAAATTTCTGTTAATATTCAATGCAAAAGTTAAATCACATAGTAAGATGGACTCCCCTTCCCTACAACATAATGTCAGCTGAGTTACGAGTAGGCAGCTGGCCCATAGCTGATTGTTATTGATCCAGTGACTGAAGAAGGTGTGGTTTGTATGAGTTATTGTTCTGGGATTTCAGCAATACAGTTTCTGTGCACATGACCAGGCAAATGTAGGGGCACAATTGACCAGTAACTCTAGCATACCATATACAGCATTGGACAATTACCATCTTGTTATATGTAAATAGTTGTAACAAATTTTGTATAAATTTTAACTTAATACTGAATTGTCCAAGCCATGCTATGCACAGAAAACTGAATACGGCATATTATGTAGAGTTGTATGTTTGAAAATCACTTTAAACACACACAAAAACATGAATATGGCTTTATTTTTATGATTAACCAACCACCTTTTCCCATTGTTGAAAGTTCTGAAATATATGCATTTCTCATTTCTGTTTTCGATTTCACTGGGTTACAGGTTTCTGTTTGTGAAAGTGAGTATTATAAAGACACACCATTATATTATGAAAAATTATGGGTTTTTTTCCTCCAAGTATCTTCTAAGATGTCAATCTAAGTATGAATAAGGAGATTTCAAAACAGCAGTTGTATTACTAACCCCATACCTTTTTAACGGTGTTCAACTGTATTTGTCTTCTTTTAGCTTCAAATACATAAGTACTGCTATACGAGTTAACAGAAATATCCTCTGTACTCATAGTCTATCCACACTATTTACCATCTCTGCAGGTTATTTCCAGGGAGATCTGTGTTGTGTTTCAGGTTCGAAGTCACCCCTGGTACTTTCATTCTGGGAATGTGATACAATAAATGCTTATGGGAACAATACGCATCCATCTATGGCAAAGAGCTTTACCAAACAGACTGATTTGTTCCTGGGGTCCACAACAGAAGCTACCTTCATAAATATATTCTTTCACAAAAGTTAATAGTCAACCTGTAGAACAACTTTAATGAACTCTGGAAGATCAAGTTACCATTTTAGATTTTCACAGAGCTGTACGACCACCTCTGTTGAATACTGCAACCTTCTGCCTTGGTTTTATATACCTGTACATGTTTTAAACTTTTCAGTATGTTGATTCTGTCACTATGCTAGTGTGACCCAGTTCTGTTACCAAATATATGAATGATTCAGTGATAGTGACTAGATATTGGACCAAATATATCAACCTGAGGCCTGTAAACTTTAATTTTAGTGATTCAACGATAGAATGCTCACGCTATGACATAGTGGTTAGTGAAGATTTTCCTTAAGCACCTTTAAGTCTTAAAATTGTCCACAACAGAATAAAGTGCTTTCAGTGATTTAAACATCGTTTTGCTCAGATATTATGCCAGTTAGCTAGCACACCACAGGTGGTCCATAGACTATTCTTTGAGCGCCACTGATCTGGATACCTATTCCAACATTTTGGCATAATGGCAGCACATAAAAATGCAGGTCAATCTCTACACAACAGCAAGAATCTTTAAAAAACAGAGGAGTGATGAAAATGCAATTAATAATAAAGGTGACAGTGCTCCTATCTTAGAAAATTTGTTATCTAAAGTAAGAATGTGAATAAATACACACTGACAGTAATGACATCCTAAGAGTCTGATCCCAGACAGGGCAGCACCGATTAAAGCCACACACTGCGCTGATGTGCTTTAAGCACGTCTTATCGCAGGTGAAGAAGGACGAAGACGAAGAGGGCCGCACCTTCACGGCGGCGCGCAGCAACGGGAACTGTGCGGGCTCCCGGCGCGGCTCGTTCGTCTCCAGCACCTGCTTGATGAACTTCTCGATCTCGCGCTCCGACATGCCGTAGCGGTAGCCGGACTGGCGTAGGATGTCGATGCTCTCCGACAGCTTGTCGTAGATGCACGGCTCGCTTAGTGTGCTTCCCATGGCCGCGGCCCTTCGCTCCACTACGTCCCATCTAAAACATGCTAGACGTGCTGAAATACGTGGGCGGTCGGGGTTGTCCCAGGGGAAATGGGCACGGGTACGAACGCTAAACAAACCGCGTAGTCCTGGAGCACTTTCATGGCACAGGGAACAGCTGCAACGAGATGAGGGTAAACAGATCAGAGTCCACAACACGGTCAATGTCGAGTAACCCATTTATTACCGTGTTACATTCACACCAGAGCGCAGTAGCGTCCGACGATCGACACTATGTGACGACCAATGTTTATCAGACTGCTATTATAAAACGGTCGCTCCGTGGCACTAACCAGCCATTAAATTGAGACTAGTAATTAGTTAGCTATATCATTATTGTTCACTGTAAATACAACGACTTGATGTAAATACATACCATTATTTTAGACGGATTCATATGAATATCTTCATATTACTACCTTTACCACCTGCTGCTTTACTGTGCACTCCTGAAGCCTCACGTCCGTTTGCGGATTGCGTGAGTCACTTTCGATTAGTAAACGCAGATTCGAGAATTTTTTCGGTTTCGAACAAAGAATTTTATTCTGCATTGTGTTTTGATGACAGTCCTTTAAAACTAATGCTGTAAATCCCTGTCTGTAGGTCTGCACACATTTTTTTATTTTTATTTTGAAAAAAATTATTGTTACGAAACCCGATTGATGGTGATGGTGGTGGTGGTGGTGGGGGGGGGGGGGGTCGATCTGTTAACCCTTAGTGGTATCATCAACAGCGCCCTACTGCAAGGCACTGTAATCTTCCTGCAGAAGGTGTCACAAGCGGGCAGTGACTTTTAATAAAAAATTCTTGGCTTATTATGCGGAATAACACCCCCTATGATGGTACAGTGGGTAGCACTGTTTGGCCTTGGGTTGGAATCAAGCTCTGTCTCTGTGTAGTTTGAATTTTCTCCTTGTGTCTGCATGGGTTAATAATAATAATAATAATAATAATAATTATTATTATTATTATTATTATAAGTTATACATTGCTTCACTAAACATGTTTGGGTTGTCCAGCAGGGACAATGTGTGAGAATTATATAAATGCAAATAAAGAACCATAAATACAACATCTGCATGTAGGGTTTGAATGTGTAATATCACAATATCTGGTTTGCAAAACCCTTAAGCAAGGTACTTACCCTGAATTGTTCTGGTTAAAAAACTAAATAAACGTGACAAAAGCTGCAAGTAGCTGTTTTTGTATAACAAAATTCATGAACTGAGCATTGGGGCTTGATCTTTTAATTTATTTATTTATTTATACCTTACCACTTTTTTTCAAAGCACAATAGAGCAAAAGTGAGGTCTTTGACAGCTCTATGGTGTTGTGGAAAAAGATATTTGCCCCTGTCTAATTTTCAGTATTTTTCCAGCATTTTGACATTAAATTTGATTAGAGCTACTTGTTTATAGTAGAGTTATAGTAGTATATGAATGGAATCAGGGATAAAAAGTGGCACTCGGAATGTTTTATCATTTCCTCGGTGTGAAAGATATGAAAAATCAAATTATAGCTGTGAAAAATAACAGCCCCTTTATAGTCAATAATTGGTTGTACCACCTTTACCTGAAATGACTGTAACTAAACACCTGTAGCTGTTGACCAGTTCTCTGTGGAGAAATTTCAGCCCATTCCTCCATACAGACCTAGTTTAGACCAGCAACATTTGCAGGCTTTCAAGCATGAATAACTCTTCTCAGGTCTTGACACAGCATCTCAGATGGAATCAGGTCAACACTTTGACTAAGCCATTCCATGTTGTTTTTGCAGCCCTTCTGATGTCGACTGGCTCCTATGTTTGGGACCATTTTCTTGCTGCATGACCCAGCTGAGTAACAGCTTCTACTTACATAGTGAAAACTTGACATTCTCCTTTAGAGTTTTTTGATGTAAAGAGGAATTCATGTAATTCAGTGATAACAAAGTGCCCAGGTCTTCTGGCAAGTAAAACAACAGACAGACCATTCTCCCAGAAGTCTTGAGAGACATACAGATGCTTTTTGGCAAGCTGCAAATGATCTGTGACGTCCTTTTTAGTGAGAAGTAGTTTTGACCTCGCTACTCTTCCATGTATTTCAGTTCTAGTGCCTTTCTTAGTGTGAAATTATGAACTGCCCGGCCGAGGCAACACAGGCCTGCAGTTCGCTGGATATCCGTTTTGCTGCTGCCATTCTGGCAGGACGACCACTCCTAAGCAGACTGACTTCTGTTTCAACCTTTCCAATCCTCACATTACTTATTTATTGGCAGCGACTGATCTCTCCGAGCAGCTCTAAGGGCCCTGTGCTGTTTGTCCGAAAGAGGGCGCCGTCCTGCGAGGCACACAAGATCGCGCCGGCGTGCCTTCTTTACGCAGCGGCGTCAGTGGGAGCATTGTGCGGGATCAGCTGTGCGCGCAGGCGAAACCCCACCCAATGAGGAAGGGCACGCCATAGGGACAACGGTTGGCGAGCGAACGAGAGAGCGAGCGGAGAAATACAACCATAGATAACTCTGCGCCGGCGAGGTTTGCTAGCCTTTTCACGTGTCAGCGTGCGGGTCCTCAGTAGACGGTGTTTTGCGCTCCCGTTTCCACCATGATCGCTCTGTTCAACAAGCTGCTCGACTGGTTCAAAGCGCTCTTCTGGAAGGAGGAGATGGAGCTCACACTCGTGGGCCTGCAGTACTCGGGCAAGACCACATTCGTCAACGTGATCGCGGTAACGTTCGCTTATTTCTCTTCTTTTTCTTTTTCTAATCGATGTGTTTCCCCACCCCCACCCCGTTTTGGGGTCGATCTCGCACAATGGCGCCCTTCGAGCGCCCGGCATTTAAAACATTAATTCTGGGCGCTGTTAATAGGTGCCATAGATAGTGTGAGAGACTAGACGATCAATGTGATAGCTAATTGGCGGCGCGCGAAGCCTCGATTTTGTTGCATTTCCTCTGAAATATTGTCACGTGGCCTGGTCAGCAGCCATGACGACAGCCCGCCACGCGCCGCCGTTCGACCCTCCATACAGCCTTATCTGATTGAAAATTTGTTCGTCGTTTTGTAGCATTGACTCAAAGGACACATTAGATTACAGACTTTTTGTGTTGTAAAAATTAATATTATTGAGATAAAACTGATAAATTAATGAGTCAAATGTGATGTTTTGTGATTCTGAAAAAGTGATTTCTGTCCAGTCTCCGGAAGGGTTTTCATTTAATTGTCTTCATAATTATGCAAATTAGTACTAAAACAGCATTCTTTCGATCTCAACGTTGGTCTTTATATCATGCACACCGGTTTCAAAACCCCCACTCCAGGCTTCCTCTGTTAAAACTAGAGTCCAGAGTGAGAACATACTCAGCCATATCGATGGTCTGAAAGAATCACAATCATTGATTAAGGTAAATCTGATAACAAAGGTGAAATAGCAGGTCCATTATAATTAATTAACTGATGCTTTGTTCCCAAACATGTTACACTGTAAAGCTACCTGTGCTGACCCCCCCCCCCCTCCACATTTATACAGCTGGGTAATATTTTATTGGGGCAATTCAGTGCCTTTTTCAAGGGAACTACAACAATAACAGGGATCAAACATTTGTTACTCATGCAGCACAGTGTCTCTAAAAGCATAGTGTCCATGTGTTGTGCAGAGTGAAATATATTGGCAGCAATCACAGGAATTTTGTTTTAGTATATTACAACATCCGTGTGCCAGATTACAATGTCTTCATCCAGAGATTACCCAGCCCTCAGACACTGTGCTTCCTCTAGAGATTCTGTACCTCGTGACAAGCAATTATTGACCATGAATTAAATATAATATTAAAATACAGGCTACAAATAATAATTTATATGATATACATTTATTGGTTATTGTAGTGCATAGAAATAGTTTTTATTTTGGCATCTTAATGAATTTTAGTTTATTTTTGTCCATGATTTTTTTAATAAGAAATTATGCTAATTTGGCCCTCCCACAGAGGTAATAAAGAGTTGATTTCATAGAATTGTTTGCTCCAATATGGGAGGAATGGGTATAATGTGCAATTGTATAAAGGGGTAAATAACTAAGTGGCTTAGGTTTATACACTAACCTTCCAAGTTACCTTGGACTAAGGTGTCAGGTAAAATAATGGTTGCTGATAATAACAGTAATATTGGATTTAAGCTGTTGGCACATCTAAAGTGATGTTATGATTCCCACATCTTGATTAATAGTTTTCATTAGATCAAGATCAGCCGTAATCTTAAATCAGGAACTGGGATGAGTTTAACAGCTTGATTTATGACTCAGCACAATCAAGTATCACTTTTGTTTCTGTCTTATATCTGCCCTTTTGCAGTGATAAAAATCTTGTATACTGTGGGTAAAGTAAAGATGCAAAGGAGATCTTGTCACCTTATATCAAATGAATGTTTCCTTAATATGTTGGTATGATTAAGGCAGTTAAAAATGAATATATTTGCCTTGTAGCCTGCGTGCTCTAATCCTGTGCTTTTTAAATGTTCCGTTTAACCTTTTTTCAATAAAACTCCAGCTGTATAAATGGGAAAAATCTCAAATCCCAGACTCATTCTCAATAAATAATTTGCACAAGCTGAATTATTTTTAAAATGCAGTGATGGAATTAAAAAAAACAGTGAGTTATTCTTTTCTGATGTATAATAGAGTTGCTATTAAGCTGTCTGCTTGCAGCTGCATGTGTGTAAGTGTCTTTAGACAAACATGGACAAAATATAAATGTTCTCTCTATACTGGGTCTCGGGAGCCAATTATAAACCTTAAGAGACCTTGTGTTAGAGGGCCTTGAGGTCAGACTAGAGTTATGGTTATTCACGGTTTTGCATCGGTTTATTGCGTCCACTGCTTTAGTGGTCAGTGGACCTGAAATACAGTGGGTACCTCAGATTAGGACTGGATCTCCATACCCCTTGGATCCCAGTGTTTGCTGGAAGTGTAAGTATGGTTTGCCACACAAAACATACTGCATTACTGTTTAAGCTTTGAATATTGATCATGTACTGGCATACACTTCTGTTGAGAAATTTAGAGAAGACGTGAGTAAGTGGTGGGACTTCACATTTCTGTTTTGTTACAGCTTCCTTGGTCAGTCCTGATAGGATTAGTGGTGAGCTCGCATGGAATTTGCCAGATTCGTATTGACCCCTTCCATGCCATATGCATTGTAGCCAACCTGAAAATGGGCTGTGAATGAGGACTACAGTGAGCATAATTTTAAACCATCTAACTCATCTTCCTGACAGCATGAAGTCATATT
Source organism: Arapaima gigas (assembly GCA_900497675.1). Classification (NCBI taxonomy): domain Eukaryota; kingdom Metazoa; phylum Chordata; class Actinopteri; order Osteoglossiformes; family Osteoglossidae; genus Arapaima; species Arapaima gigas. Next base: position 485,856 of record UFQX01000044.1, on the reverse strand, counting down.
CAAAAGTGTGCATGAATAAAATCAGCTTATATTGTGGTAACTCATAATATCGCAAAGGTGCAGTTTTTGCTAGAAGCTAAACATTGTCTTGCCCAGTGGATTCTCTTAGGTCCAGGGATCCAGAATGAGCTTGTATGCTTGTATGACCTCAGCTAACTGTTATATGATACATTGGGACTTAGCAGAAGACCTGCTTGGGCTGGGGTACGTGTGTAAGTAGAAAGCTTTAAGGGAATTGTTTATGTAACATAGGCTGCATTGAACACAGCTGTTGTATGGGAATCACAGTTTGTTAGGTTTGCTTACCATTGTATTTGAGAAACATGTTGTGATTGTGTTGTGTTTCTAGAGCAGCCTGGAGGACAGTGGTGTGGATGGGTGTGGTTACCAGCCAGCCTTTTGGGTGCCTTGGGACCCTGCTGAATAATGAATGAGATGGCATTGGCAGGTGGCTATGGGTCCCAATGAGCATTTTCTGTGGCCACAAACATAAAATTTGACTTTGTAGAAGGTCATCCGTACATTAGTCCTCATTACACATAGGAAATAAATTCAGGATTTGCTTGCAGACTGCGCAGAAGGATTTCTTCTCCTTGAGCGGAGACCAGGATATAACAGGACACAATTTCCCAATTGGGTCATTATGATTCCTGTGGTTGCAGTTTGTGACGTTTTTTTATGAGTGCCAGAAACTTTGCATGGGTTTTGGTTGTGTTGTTTATCTTTAAAGAGAGTGGCTCTTACTTCCTGTAGACTGTTACAGAAAGACAGCATTTCCACTATGTTTGATGCTCCACCTCCCTGCATATCTATTGTCTTGGCATCATGTGATTTGTGTTTTCAGCACGTAGCATAGACAGGGTCAGATGTGCAGGCTAAATATCATCTCAGCATTTTCTTATTTTCTGGGAACTTGTGTGAAGTGCCGCTGACTTCACCAAGACTTAGTTTTTGACTCCAGATTATCTTAATAGAAATATAGTCCATTCTCACATGACCAGAGTAGTGGAAGGAGGTTGGCTCTGTCATGTGACTGACTCATGTGGTGATTTTAATTTTTTTGACAAGATGGTAATCTTGATATACATAAATATTTTAACAAAACACAGTGTAATATAATATAACAGAACAAAGTAGATGTGCCTTTTTTTGAAGATGGCTATTTATTAACCTTGCTTTTCAAATCTGTAAATATATTTTTAATGACATTAAGAAAAGTTTGACACAAGTAAAGCACTTTAAATATTTATATATATAAATATATTTATATATATTTATATTTTTAAACAATTTGAGTTCTGCTTTGCTATTTTTTAATTCGGTAAAATATATTTAAAAAATACAGTGATAGAAACGATACTGGGAGCAGTCATTCGTGGATGAACTAAAATGTAATTTTTGGAGGTAGCTGTATCTTTGACATTCTCATGATATCATCACGAAGTGCATTGCCATCACAAGGCACCTAAAAGATTAAAGGTTAACAGATCTATAATTTATCAAATTATATTTTTTTTACAAAGTTATTTTAAAAATCATTTACATTTATGTGCAGAAAATGGCAAAGTTTTAAGACTAAATATTTTCATATATATCACATGTTCATAAATTTTTCAAAGACTGTTTTGCCATGTCATCTATAACTTGATATACAAGTTGTAGACTATTAAAATATGTCAAAAAGCTTGTGTTCTCACCGAGCAGTTTGTGTAGTATTCATTTGTTTATGGTCGAGTAGCTGTATACAAACTAGCTCAATCCAAAATTTATTTTCAATAACTAGAGATTATCCAAAGTTTGAATACAACAGTAAAGTTATTAAGCTAGCTAGAAAAGTATTGCACTACAGAATAACATGATTTGCCACAGACACTTTTTTTTTAAAGACAAGAATCATTAAATACCAGTTTTTTCAGGAAAAAATTCATGATATTTTGACAGTGAGTATTTTGTGTGTCCTTAGTCAACAGCATGACATTAACCTCCTTGTTTTTTGTTTTAGATGGCCGTTTCTCAGCCAGAGAGAGTCTTAAAAACCACTGTTACATCAGCCCTATTGGGAGAATCTGGTTTTATCTGTCAGCATCCATCAAGAATGACAGAAATAATTATTCACATATTACAGAAATAATGACTTGGAGATAATAACCAGCCAGATAAGTCTTTAAAGTGCTGCTTTGGTCAGCAGCTGAATGAAAGCAGGACTTTGCACTGGGACAACTGGGTCATCAGGTGACATATAGTTAATTAGTACCTGGATTTTCATTCTGCCTCCTGCTTTTGGGCCCTTCTTTAGCGAATACCAGGGTACCCAAAAATACAAATTTTATGATTTAACACGTATTTTACCTTCAGACCTCAAAAGTACTATTTTGGGGTGGTGTGGACTCCCAGAATGTCTTCCCAGGCATTGAGGGTTAAGGAATTTACCCTTAATTGCTCTAGTATAATTTACCATAGAATCTGCTTCTTGCAGATTCTATGGCTGTTTCTGAGAGTTTGAAACCTTGCAGTGGAAATCTTAGTTCTGCACTGGGGCAAATTATCTATGATTAAATTACATGTGTTTTGTTTTAGAACAATAAAGGTTGAATTAGGAGAAATAAACAGGAGGAAATCTGGCAACTAGTTGGTCGATTTAATGTGTAGTGTAACACTTTGCTGTCTTTGAGTGAGACTGAGGACTTTGTGGAGGTGCGTCACAGTGGATTTCCTCTCTAGCCAGTGGACAAAGGTCCCATTCTTTGGTTTTCCCACACAAGTTAATGTGCTTTGAAGGAACTTTTATGTAGAATGGCCTAGGGAGTTTTATGGTCACCTTATTGGCATTGTATGCGCGTGTGTTCAAAACCCTGGAGGGGAACTGCTTTGCCTGAACCTGTTAGAGGGGTACTTGGCCTGAGCCAGACTGATTGTAAGTCTCTTCTTGTGACAAATGTGTGTAATGGTCATGTGCATCAGCAGAGACCTGGCTTGTGACAATCCATCTTGGTATTAGTTCCATGTTAATGTGATGCCTCTTGCCATTTATCAGGTTGTTTTTGGCTGCTGACAGATTTTTCATTATCACATATTTATGCTCATGTGACTGTTATTCATCTTTGAGAAATGCAGCACTAAGGCAGGCAGTAATGGTGTGTAAAGGGGTTTTTTGTATAAAAGGGAAGAACCTTCAAAGGATTGTAGATTTTTTGAAAAGATGTGGAGGGTTTTGAAATAGTGGCATCATGTTGGAACATGTGTCTTTGACAGCATGTGTACGCAAGTATATAGAATAATCCAGGCCATATAAATTATTGTAAACTGTTCCATCTTTACCCATTTTGATATCCAGGAAAGTACAAGGAAAGGATAGTCACTTAGATCAATCACATGTCCTGATGGGACTTGGCAGTACATATCATCCTCATTCTAGTAAGTTCTACACATCATGTGTAACTAATATCACAATCAAAAGATTAACTCTCAAACAAGATCAAACTTGACCATTTACTCCACTTACTGCATACATGCCCCCCCCCCCCCCCAAATGTGGTTATTGAAAAGAAAGCAAAGAATGAGCCATTTTACACTGTCGTAGACAGAGTTTGGTCATTCTGTAGACTCCTTAGTTGTTGTGACCTGTGCTACCACAGATTTACTGAAAATAGCTCAGAGGCTGGTAATGTATGTGCTGAAGCTGTACTTCTTTGTGTTTTTTCCCTTGACAGTCTGGCCAGTTCAGTGAAGATATGATCCCCACTGTGGGCTTCAATATGAGGAAAATCACAAAGGGAAATGTCACTATCAAGGTGAATTCCCTACTGAGACCATGAGTGACTCTTACATCTTTCTTCTTTTTACTTACTTGAGATTATTCTTGTTGCTACTGTTACACTGAACTTACTAATGAATATGGACTATCTGTGACCTAAGCCAGTTGTATGCAAATCTCTATTATAAATTAGAGTATAATTTTTATTTATTTCTGCAGGGAAGTTCACAGTTATTGATGTTTGTATCTGTATATACTAATGTTGTGTTTGTGGGTGGCATTTCACACTGTCTCTGCACATCATCTGGCCTCTCCAGCTGTGGGACATCGGTGGTCAGCCTCGATTTCGGAGCATGTGGGAGCGATACTGCAGGGGAGTCAGTGCCATTGTGTGAGTATCAGTGCCATACACCCTCACCTAACAGGCTTCGTTGGTTCCATTAGACAAATTCCTGGTATTAAGGGGTTGAAATATTATTAATTTTTAATGGTAAAATTAAAAATAAAATAAATGGGTTTTATGCATAATATCATCAACATATTTTCTAAAATTTGTTACAATAACAAGTCACTAATTACTTAGCTAAATGATTATATGAATTGGGCAGAAGAGTGAATCATTTTTGCATTGTCACTTTGGGAGTCCAACTCATAAACTGCTTCAGTGCACATGAATTTTGGCAAGAAGCCTTCCTCAGCACACGTATACAGTTTGTAAGCAGAGACATAAATAATAGAAATAGACCACGTGACAGATTGACATTTAAACTGTGAGTGTTAAAAACAGGAATTAGGAAGTATAATCTAGTTTTGTTATGGAAGAAACACAGTATCGCTTTACTTTGCAGAGTGAAACACAGGAGATACTGATTAAAAAAATGGCTTTTGGACATAAACTACAGCATTACTGGGGGGAAGTGCTGTTTTATTGAATAAACTTGTTTTGTGAATAATTGCTATGACTTTATAAACTATTGCAGTGGTTTTTCATTGTAGTGTTTTCCAGTTACATGAGGGAAGGGTGTAACAATACGTATGTGATTTAGGTGTATTAATGTTTTTCCCGTGCTCAACAGTGGGAGAATGCTTTCATGTATGCTAGCTGACATCGTTCAGTTATGTTGTTCAGCTATCTTTCTCTTTTGTTCTTTTGAAAAGAAGAACCCGTTTCAATAGTGTCTTGTTCATCTACAGGTACATGGTGGATGCAGCCGACCCAGAGAAAATTGAAGCCTCTAAAAATGAACTGCATAACTTGTTAGACAAACCACAGCTCCAGGGCATTCCCGTGAGTGTCTGAATTAAGGCTTCCATGAGCCATTGCCCATTCTGTACAGGAACCTCTGCTGTTTGTCTTAGGTGGTTGCTATAAATTTTGCTTCTTTCACAGTGTCAGTGTATCTCACTTAGGAGGCAGTGAGATAGAACAGTATTTAGCCCCCTATGTTTCCCAGTCCAATGTTGTGGATTTTTTGAAAGCCATTGTAGAAGTATGATGACCATTGCATTCATTACACTACATTTATTCATTTATCAAATGCTTTTCTCATTCTCAAGCAACTTACAGGATTAAGCTACTTGGGAGTTACTACCCAACACTTAGGCAATTTTTGCTGAGGCAATTCAAAGTAAATACCTTGGGCAAGGGTACTACAGCAGGAGGTAGGAGTTGAACCCGGGATCTTAAAGGCCACTGATATGACTTTAGCAGTTAAGCCACTTATTGCCCCACTATTATTGCCCCTTCCATCACTGTATTTATGTAGACCTCAATAGTAGTCTACAAGTCTCTAGAAACATTTTTAAACCAGGAAAAGGTACTTATGTTCTGTGGCATGCATGATAAATATTCAGCAAATAATTTGCACAATAATTAGATCCTATTCTATCTCTGTACTCTGTTGTCTCATTCCTTAGGTCTTGGTTCTGGGCAACAAGCGAGACATTCCGGGAGCTTTGGATGAGAAAGAGCTTATTGAGAAAATGTGAGTGCATAGAGAGCTCAATTAGGAGAGTACTTAAACAGGACATATCTGTATGCTGCCCCTGTATCTACATTTATTTATTTAACTGATACTTTTCTCCAAAGTATTTCTACAGTGGTGCTAGAAAAAACCAAAGGGTTTATGAACTTTCTAGCACTACTGTATAGTGTTTAGCTGCTTACACTGATTTACTCATTTATACAGCTGGGCAGTTTTTAAAACTGTAACTCCAGGTAAGTGACTTGATCAAAAGTACTGCTGCAGGAGATAGGATTTGAACCAGGGTCATTCAAGTGGCAGGTGCACACCACTACACCGCCTGCTGTTCCAGGATTCTTTAGATATTTTACAAGTGTTGCCTCAACTACAGCTCTAATTATTGTGAGGTAAATGACACTAGACATTTAGCAGAAAGTGTTGCTGGATGATTGATGATGCATATTCTTAATGTTAAAACTGCCTGCTGTGCAACAGGTCCTCTGTGGTGTAGCTGTGTCTTAGTGACCGGACCTGATGGAGTCTGTTTCCTTCACAGGAATCTGTCGGCCATCCAGGACAGAGAGATCTGCTGCTATTCCATCTCTTGTAAGGAAAAGGATAACATCGGTAAGAGTGAGAGCCCTTCCGTAGCATATAATTGGGGCTTAAATGTGGCAGTGTGGTTTTTCTGTCTGCATGCGTGTGTGAGAGTGTTCTCCGTTCTTTGTTGATTAATCATTGTGAGGAAGGATGTGCAATAAAATGGTATGTGGGGTCCAAAGAAATCTATTGTTTAAAATGCAGGATTGTGTTTTTGTGAGGTTATTGGAGAAATGGTATTTTTTTCAGTGGATGTTCCAGTGTGAAATGAAAAGGGAAAGTGTTTTCATTGATTAAACATGTTGGAAATACAGATTTTTGAAATTTTGATTTTAATAACAGATATTGTTATGACCTGTTTTAGCTGTTGTCAGTGATGTTACAGGAGGAGGGCTCAGGGGTCTGAACTATGGGAACTCAAGCTCCATTTCTCCATGCCATGTTTAAATATCAGCACACATGGCACAGCAACACACTCAGAAAAAAGCTCACTGAACACAGTGAACATAAAAAGGGTCAACAACCCCCCCAAATCTCTCCACACAGTTAAACACATCTGATTACAAACATGGAACAGCAGTGCATTATGGGACAGCCACCTCTCCCCCTGCTGCTGCAGTATGTGCTAGTAATATTCATGTAATAATAATGATGCTAATGGAAACTTTTACTCAGATATCATTTTGTAAGGTCAGAGAAGCACAAAAGGTAGTGAAACTTGTGCTGCACACAACTGAGTGTACAGTGGGCTAAAAGTCCCAGATAATGAGTCACTTCCTAAGCCCATCCCTCCTCCTGCAAGATAGGAGTCAACCACCAATTGTCACCAGTTCTGTTATATACAAATTCATGTTGTCATGGGGCCTGTTATTGCAGGGGTTTTCTTTTTTTCCTCAGGATGTAAAACAAGTCTAATGCAGGTTATCAAATTATTTAATTTGAATATTCAGTGTGAATTATTTAAATTGATTTTTAAAAAATTTTTTTTAAAAGATGCAACTCAATATATACAAATATTTTTTTACTTGTACTCTTAAATACTGGCATAAATATCTGATTAAGACATTGAACAATTGTAACAGCTGTGTTAATATTGTTTCATATAGCAGTCACTCTGGATGATTTTCACACCAACATGCTGTTTAGTTTACGGTTTACTTCTGTGTCTGAAAGGAATTTGTACTGTGTTTTTTCTGGCACCAAAGGAAACCCTTGACTTTTATTCCTCCTTTTGTTTGTTACTTTGCTTTTCCACAGACATCACACTACAGTGGCTGATCCAGCACTCCAGGATCAGACGAAGCTGAGACTTGACTTACAAGCCCTGATGAACCCACCTTGGGACCCCCAGTACCCTTCCCATGATCCCCTCCATCTCTGTCCAGGATAACTCAATCTTTCTTTCAAGAAATACACTTCTGTCAAGGTCCTGCATCTGACTCTGTTCTTTTAAGAGGGGTTGAATAACATTATTTGCACTTTTTCTATTTTTTTTAAATGCTGTCTACATTTCCTTTCCATTAACATAATTTCTGTCAGGTAAATTGACACTTGCTGTTTGTGCGAACGTTTGCTCTTGCTGTTGGTATCATGTTTAGTATGAATAGACTTGATGGGTAGTGGTGAGGTTTGAGTTCAATAGTAAACCTCTTTTACACGACGAACACAGTCTCTCTGGCAGTTGACGTTGCAGCACTGCTTTGAGAGATCAGCAGCATTAGAATTTCTAAAATTCTTCTGGCCAATTTCTTTTGGTCCGACAGTATGCAGAAGATTAGATGCTAAGACATTTTACTGTGGTGGTTTTTGAAATGAAATCAGGGTTTTGGTGGCATTCAAGCAAAAACACATGACCATCTGCTCAATTTACTGGACTGGGTATTTATGTTCATGTCCACTTCTGTTGAGCATCCATTGCTGGGTATTGCAAGCTTGGCTGAATAATGGAGTTGGATGCCACACTCCATTAGGTGGAATCATGTTCATAGTAGCATTTTAAATCTGTCATGCACATAAAACTCCAACTTCAAACCTCGGGGTTCTGTTCAAGACACAAGGGCCAGTTGAAAAGTGCTTTTGGAAGTTCTGCCATTGACACTAAATATCTTTTGTACTCGAGTGCAATAGTGCTTTAATTCAGTTTCATGTCTGAATGGAAACAAATGCTCACAGGGGTACTTGTGTCTTGAGCTGGGGTGCTGATATTTTACACACTTGGGCCATCACACCCTGCAAAACTGATGCATTATGAATGGCAAGGGTAGAATCACATCCTGTGACTATGCAACAAATCCTTGGGCTTTTGTTGTGTTTTTTCCAAGCACAGATATGCTTTTTTCAGTTTTTGAAAATTAACAGTTTAAACAGTAGTACAGCATTACTAAGCCCTGCGATGTACTGGAATCTCTTAATTGACTCCAGAAGTTTATATGGACATTTTCACTAAGATTTGGATCTGTTTACTTCTGAAATGCTGTTTAAGGCACAGTTATTCTGTGCTGAAGAAAGATTCTGGACAGTGATAAATAAATGATTAAAGTATAAAACATTTTGGAGCACACTTTACAATAAGTGGGAGAAGTCATCAGTGTAAAGAGAAAAATAAAATAACAAAGCAAGGATAGCTTTACCACAGTACATAATGTTGCATTTGTAGCTTTTGAAGACATAGTGTTGGGGCAGATTTGGGTGACAGTTACGGTCAGTTACATTAGTTTTGGGGCAAATGGAGAACCTGTGAAATTACATGAACCACATACTTGTGTTCCAAATTAGTTTTAAATGATTTAGTTGCACAGCACCTATAGTATTATGTAGGTAAACTACTTATTAAGTGGCGAGTTGATGACATTATTCCTGGCATGGTGTGCACATGAGCCTGTGTGTGCGTGCGTGCGTGCGTGCGTGCGTGCGTGTGGGGGTGTGCTTAGTTGTTGGGGACATTGTGTTAGTATGTAATTTTTGAGTCATATTCTTTTTGAGACGAACAAATTGTGCAAAAGCAGAATTCCATATTCAAATTAACGCCGTTCTCCTTCAAGCTGTAGTACTTCAAAGCAGGGAGTCCTATTTATCCATATGGCTAAGGAAGTTCTGTTGGTCTCTGTTGACCATCCTAGACTGGAACTGCATGTTTTTCTGGTGTTGGACAACCTTCTGTACATGTCTTTGTGTGCGGAACAGTCCAGGTTCATTAATTTTTCTAGCATCGCAAAAGTTGGGTTGTTGTGCAGGATAAGGGATCCATGTGTTCAGATGCAGTGAAAGTTGTTCTCTCCAAATCAGGTGTGAAGATCTTGGCTCCCTGGAAGTGCGCCGGTACCCAGTTTGTCATCGACTAATATCCAGCAACAACTCTGCTAGATTCAGTCCATGTATTTTTAAATACTGAACATGTGTAAATACCAGTTATTAAAACTAACTGTAATCTAAAATATTTAAATAGACTGATGTAAGTTCTCTTAAAATGCAAAGCTCACCTTTTAATTGCTCGCATCAGTCCTTTTACCAATAATATGTCTGGGTGTTCCCACAATGCACCTCTTAACTCTGTCAAGCGTGAGCTTATGCTGGTGTTTGATCTTTAGGACAAACTACATTTACTGTTGCTTGGCATTTTTTTTCCTGTTTTGGGAACATTCAGGCCAGTGAAAACTGAAAAACAATCTGGCTTGTGTATTATAATTCTGTTGCCTTTGTCAAGTGCTTTTTTTTGTCTTATTTTTCACACAGTACCATTTTATTTAAAGCCTATGTCAGATCAAGTGGCCATATTTAATTTTGATAGGTACAGATTAACAATATGTTGATATTACAGGAAATGTCTACATTTTAATCTTTTTTTTTAAAATTCATAAATGTGTTTATGGGATCTTGTATATAGCAACGTAAAACCAAACGGACTGTGTCTGTGTTTCTCAGATTTATTGTAATTAGTCTGATGTTACTTTAGACTTGCGTCCTTCAACAGTGGGTCACATTTGGTGAGCGTATCACCCTACAGAACCCTAGGGTTAGGGAGGCTGAGATACATGTGGAACTGGCTGTTTGCATTAGCATCTAGTTATGTTGGAATCCATCTTCAGAGGAAACTGGCTGTCAGGGCAGTTTGCGCACTGTCAGAGAACTGGATAACAGTTGTCCGTGTGTAGCAGATGTTTCCTGCTGGAGAAATAAATACGAGTGAAACCCTGGGCCTTGCTTGTGCATTCTGTCAGCTTTGGTTGCTTTTCCCCTAGTATTCCACTGTATCCTTAGTACAGGCCACATGAAGACCTTCATGGCTACAGCAAAGCGAGCTGCCATCCTTCTGTGGAAAGGCCACATTCCTCCAGTAACAGCAGGCAGAAGTGACAGCATGTGCTCTTTGAGGATGGACACCCAAATAATTTCCCTGGTGCTTATGGAAGAGCTGTAGATATACGGTACCCAAGAGGCTTAACCTTTTTTCCCTCATGTACTCTTTGTCATGGAAATTGTCCTTAAAAGGAACTGTGTAATGCCCTTTGTGCTTATACTACAGCATAATCCTTCTTAAATATACCTTTTTGTTCAGTATGTTACAAAAATGTATTAACTACTGCTGTTCCCTTTTTAATATTTCATTTTGCTAAGCAATTAAAATTTAAAAACTGGAATGTGAATTTTAGTCAACGCAAAGACGTGTCAAAACTATCATCCTCTATGTCTGCTTTTGCTAAAATTTAAGTTCCACTTATGGTAATTGCAGTGCAGACTTTCATTAAAGTATTCATTATTTTAAAGGAGTCAAGGCCCCATTTTCTGAAATTGAATATCCTAATAATTAAAAATAATACAAATTTTTAAAAATGATCCCCCTAGTTCAATATACTCAGAACTTAGTGATTATCTTAGTCAGGTTTCACAAAATGAAAACAATGGAAGTAAATTTATTTTAAGTTTATATTGTCCTGCCAGTGATAGCTGTACTTTTGTTATTGATATCTTGAAATAAGTAATAAACAGTTTCCCAAAAATTTCCACTTAATTTTTTAATGACTCTTAATTGGACTGAAGAACAACTGCAGTACATAAGCAGTCTGCTATTTGTATGTTTATATATATTTTATTGGATTTCATCAGTGGAGCCTGATTGTTTATGAACCCAAAAAGTCAATCTCAGCACATACAAATTGTAACTGCTTTTCACAGGAAGTAAACACTGCAGTCACATAATCACTTTTATTTAAAAAATATATATAGGCATGAATTAAATAATACAGTATTTGTTGACAGAATTTTCTATACCATTAGACTAATCTGTTAATTTTCTGATTTTATTTTCAATGAAAGTCAACTTTGTTAAATAGATCTTTAAAACACCATAAATAAACTGTTATCATATGTTAGTACAATTTAATTACCAGTAATGCAAATTGAAAGTGCTCACAACAAGCATTTGATACAATATCATTTGATTTATAGTAAACAATGAATAAATCATTAAGTAATAAAAAACTGCTGAAATAAAAAGCAGGATGGCATTAGAATATCCCAATTGTATCCCCCTTTCATAACATACACTCAATACTACTAGAATTCATATATTTGAGTTTGTAAGTTAAACTGAATTAAATGATTAGAAGGAAAAGGATAGAAAGAAGGAAGCATATCTATATGTTACTATATATGAAGCAATTTTGAATGTGTGCGTCTTAAGCCTGGACTTAAAAGTATCTTTGCTAGTTCTCACATTCTGAAGTTGGTTTTCAATTTGATTTTCTCTGTCTGTTCTTGATTATGCAGGAATTTTGCATTTTTGGCTTTCAGAAGCACATGTAATAGTTTTTAACAGAGTTCGCTTGCAAAGATTCAGGACAAAATAATGCTCTTATGTGAGAAAAGCATATACACCCCTTTCTCATTTAACAGAACACAAGTCTGAAGTGAATTTAAGTGTAGGAGTTTATTTACCGTGGTAGGTATAATTCCAAGACATGGTAAATAACACAAGGGTGGTGAACAAGAAACCAAAAACCAAAGGTAAGTAAGGCAGGTAACTGAAGTAAATCTGAGAAATACAAGCAGGACTAGCAAACAGTTGAGTAAGACTCAGTGTTTAGTAGACTGTCAAGAATATTGGATTGGTGTCCAGGGTGTTGCCTAGTACCGTGAAGGGAGGGTGCTGTGTTGTTCCTCAGCAGGTATATCTATTAAAGCAATTTAATCTACAGCTGGCAACCCTTGAAAAAGTGTGGGCCAGTAAGGGGTAAATACTGACAGATTGTGGTGTGTCCATTTTTCAGCCGTATGGTACCTGTCATCCAGCTGACAAAAGCCAACAAAAGATCAGCAGGTATTTGAAAAGCTTCATACTCTGTCCAGAAGGGGGCAGTGAGAACAAAAAATGGTGGAAATCAGCTTAGCAAATGTTCTGACTTGAGAAACTCTTTTTTCTGTAGCTTTCTGTTCTCCCATAAGCACAGGTGCTGTGAAACAACAGAACAGATGATTTATTTCTTTTTTCTGCTACCAGCACAACACCTACTGCACCTGGACAGATCAACAACTATAGTGTGCTATACTATACTATAGTATAGTATAGTGTGCTCATGATATTATGCACACATTATGGTCACCAATTTGATGATTCCCACTAGCTTTTTGATGTGTTCACATCAGTTTACAGTCCACTCTGAAAATGCTCATACAGAATTATAGGGCTGAGAGAGCTCAGCCTTTCACTTGGGCCAACACAGAACCCCTTATACTCTGTCTCAAGTCACAGTAAATCTCCTCCAGGGCTTAATGCCAGAACAGCATGCTAATAGAATAAGTTATATAAAATATATTCAACCTTTTTGGTGAATACACACCAAAACTTGGATCATGCTGAAGTGTAAACCTGTGACACTAGTGTGACGGGCGTGAATTCTCAGGTGCAAATCCAGCCACGTGTTCAGAGTTTATTATCTGAGCGGTAATAATCTGTTGGTATTTACCCCTTACTGGCCAGTAAATGAGCAGCAGGTGGAGCTGTTAGAGCTGCTGCCAGAGGGAAAAAAAACTGGTTTCAGATCTGCTTTCCATGGCTATGTGGCTGGTTCAAGTTATTTATATGATGTAAATATTTGAGTTAATATAGGGTGGTGGGGTGGCACAGGTAGAAACACTACCACCTCACAGTGCCTGAGATGTTTGGCTGTGGATTTAAATCCAGTTGAGCTTGTGTGTGTCTCTTTGTCTGCATACGTTACTTCTGGGCTCTCTGGTTTCCTTCCACAGTCCAAAGACATGTTTCTAGGTAACTGATTATAATAAAATGCTTGTACTCTGTGTGTGGGCAGGGCGCAATGCACTTGCATCCCAACCAGGGTGCAGTTAACCTAGTGCCAAGTGATTTTGGGATAGGGTAACAGCTCCACAGCCATCAGAGAAGTGGTTATAAGGGGACTTTCCTTTAACCTGTGTCAGGACCAGTATGCTGTGTGACTGAAACAGACAGAGATCTGCTCTGTTCTTTGAGAAACATATACTGTATACGCAAACACAAATGTGCTCACATATACATAATGAGAAATATGCACAAATAATCACGACTGAGATAAAGTGGGTGATGTGGTGGTTAGAGCTGTTATCTCTAGACCCCACTTTGTGTTGCAATAAATACCCTTCCACAATGTACCTACTCTGAATTACTGCAGTAAAACTTACACTGCTGTATAAAAGGGTAAATCACTGTAAAGAGTTTAACATTGTAAGTTGATTTGGAGAAAGAATGAGTAAATAAGAATAAATGAATAAACAATATTCTGAAATGATACAATAATCCAGTGTTGCTTTATTAATTATTGTTTTCACCAGCGGTTACTTTTTAAACATCACTCTCTTAGGTAATTTGGGTGCAACTGCATTAACTGCACAACATCCACCAAAAAGAACTGTCCAGATGCTATTTTATACAAAATTACCCACCTGTCTATTGGCAGTCCAATATTTTGGTACTTCTGAATGTAATTGCAGCAGCCAGCAGACAGAACACAAAAGGATGGTTTCCACAGAACTTTGGGGCAGCCCACGCTTCATGATTCTGAAATTTTTCTGTTCCTCTAAGTTACACTTGAATGTGCCTGGTAGCCTAGTAACTCCAAACCACTAGCGAGGCGCTGATATTCAATGCAGGGGGTGGGGTGGGCTACGTATCACAGGAAGGGAACAAAGGAGTCCTTTTGTAAAATAAGCCCCTTGCTGTCCACAGCTGAACGAGGTGGGAGGACAAAAATCCCGGCTGCAGAAACTGTTTTACAAATGAAGACCGGCGTATCCCAAAAAACCTTCTTGTCTGAGGGGACGGGGGTGGGGAGCCCAGCTGTGAGGGCTCACTGAACTTCACAATGATTTCACTTGTGCTCCGATGAGTCCATACTAACCTTTCAGAGAATGTGGACATGACAAATACAAAAAGGGCTGGAGACACTTTAAAATGTATGAACTGCAATAGTCACCTATTGTCCTAATATTGATTTATACAAAAGCACACAAATATTTATGTCTTTAAACAGTTCTGCTCCTTTACAAATTCAGTTTCTCACACTGCACATACTATATGATAAAATGCAAAAATGGGATCCTTTGATGTTTAAGTAAGCAGTTATTCTATGAATGGTTCCTTAATTTTCCAGAACATGACATTTCTTACAACTTCCTTCCACTTAAAACTAATAGGGAAACATGTCAGAATTTAAAACATTGTTTTCATCAATGCACTAACAACCTCCAAGTAGAGTAAGAGCAATACATTGTATAATCTTTACAAAATATCTAAAACCAAAAATTTATGTAGTTCACATCTTTCTAATAACTTATACCAAGTACATGAGGATTTTCATGTTGCTAACTTTCAAACCCAAAAACTAACCCTAAGTATGCACACATTTTCCAGTTTATTTATTTTTAATTGCATTTCATCACCATTTGGTTTTCTAAAGTGTGTATTGGGGAGCAAAAATGACCTGCATTTCTGCATCCCATCATTAATTTACAGCAAAACACTCACAACCAACAAAGATGAAAACCCCTTTATTCAATTTCAGTGTTTACACCTTGAAGTATCTCAAAGTTCAAAAAGTTGCATTGGAAACTTTTACAGTGTATTTATTTACCATGATTGTATCCAAGATTTTTACATAACCTTACTGTTTTATTCATCTTCTATTAATTGTGAAGATAGTAAAGTTGAAAAAAGTCTGAAGGTGATAAACACTGAATTTAGGGTCAGTGACATTAAATGGGAGGTTATGGCAATGATGCAGATTTTATTTCTAGTAATTCAAAAAGAGTTCTAAGAGTTTGAAGTTAATAAAAATGTTAAAATAGTGTTACTTTGCAAAGTGGCTGTATCATATGCAGGGCTTACCCTGTCCTGTACTCTGGGACACAACAGACCCCTGGGACCCTGCGTTGGACAGGCAGATATTGATAAAACATGGATATAAGTGTTAGAGTATTTCCTATTTATCATAGCTTGAACTAAAGTTGTTACAGAACCGAACACAGCTTTTGTCTGTGACACAGAAGCAAAAGTGACCTTGCAATTCCAAACAAATCAAATGCTGGCCCTAACTATGCTTGTAACTTGTGGCTGTAATGTAATATCAACCATTGGCAGAACAAATATTTGACCATGTGTATTATAAAATATTTGCTAGCTCTCCTTTCCCACAGCAACAGACATGAGGTAGTGTTCCCAATGCTGTCTGAAGTCTGCTGGGGGAAACTGTAGCTCACACACCAGTGGTAAACACTGAGACCACAGAATAGCTGTAGGGACAACAGGCAGTAAGCACCGTATATACAGTGGATCTCTTTTGCTCACCTGTGGGAACTTGGCAACAATTTAGAGTGAAAAATTCTTTGCATACAATCTACAGTAAACATAAGATTATTAGTGTCTAGAATGAAATTTAGATAAGTATGAAACTTAAACATTAATGAAAAAAACAGACTTCAAATACCCTATGATGATTTGTTTTTTGTGATGAACTTGATAAGCTTTCGCAAAGTAGGATCTGGGTTCAAATTCAAAAATATCTACAATGGTTTCTGTGGGATGCAAATGGTTGGCTAATGAGACAGTTGATGATGGGAACCTCAAATTCTCTGTGGGATGGAAGTCAGCAGGGAGTACCAATTGCCAAGATGGAAGGGTTGTCCCTGGATGTGGTTAAGTGAATGGATGGGGATGCCTCTATGGGGGGCTTCGGCTCACTCCCTCCGCTGGTGGCTCTGGAAGTTGTGGTTGATGGAGTGGAGGGGGCTGAAGATGCTCGATCAGACAGGCAGGTCTCGCAGCAGCAGCAGCAGCAATCCACAAAGGCCTGACCGAGTGGGCGGTACAGGCACAGCAGCAGCACCGGTGTGGCAGCAGCCCGGAAAAAGAGGAAAAACTGGCCAACCAGTGCCAACAGCGCCCGTGTGGAAGTTGACATGTGAGCAGAAATGTAGGTGAGTGCTGCGCTGCAGCCATTTTCCGGCAGTGTGCACACACCATACACCAGTGCTAGTGCTGTAACTGTGGAGTCGAGCCGAGTCTCCTGTTGCTCTTTGTGTCGCCCTGGTTTCTTCACCGTTGTCATTTTAGGCTCCCATCCAAGACTGGAGCTACCAGCTATTTGGCGTGTGACCATCTGGCAGGAAAAAGTAAAGATCATGGGCAGGCAGAAATAACAGCCAAAGTACCACCACATACGGGCATCGTGGTAGGTGAGCACCAGGGAGTAGACAGACTCAGGGAGGCTAGCAGAGGGCTTCATCATGCAGGAATCCTCCAGGAGTCCAGTGGTCGTGGAGACATCTTGGTTGAGCTGCCACAGCAGCAGCTCAGGAAGTGCAAGGATCATAGAACCCACCCAGACTACAGCCATCTTGCCTAGGATGGACTGACACTGCTCTACCTGTTGACTCTTGGGCTGGGTGCTGGTGGCCACATGGAAGCGATCTATGGCAAGCGCACAGAGACTGAAGGTGCTCACACCCTGGGATGCTACCTGGAGTGTAGAGGCGGTAGAAGACCACAATTAAAGATCTCATTTTACTGCAAGAATGTAAAACTTGTGTAACACAGCAAATTCAGGCATTAAACCCCTTGTTTCTCTTTGCTTGGTAACAATCAGAAACATTTATTCTTTTTCCCTAAGTTGATTTAAATCCCTGTGGTGGCTGGCATTCCATCCAGTGTGTAGTTTCACAGCCTGGTACCCAATGACTGTGGAATTGGTTCTGGGCTGCTGCAACCCTGACCAGGATAAAGCAGTTACTGATAACTGATGGATGGATGCTTGAAGTCTAATGGAAAAAGGAGGAGGAAATAATGAAAGAATGAATGAATGGATGGATGAATGAATGAGTGAGCAAGCATATTTAGACCAAAAAATGTAGGAACGGGGCATTCCTCAAACCAACATTTCTTTCCCTCACAGCTTGGGCTTCTATGTCCTTTGTCCAAAGGACCGGATTAAAAAACTCATTTGCACAATAATTGATGGTTCAATAGTGAGAACAATAATGTCACTGGGGCCAAGCAAGCAATCGCTGCTTGTCCTACAGATGCAGCCACAGAAAGCAAACTAATACTAGGAAGTTATATGTTTTGGCCCTGGCTTTTCAGTACCTTTAGTTTTATCTGTTTTAATTACTGCTGTTAATTTATTCATTAAAATAAGTAAAATGTAACAGGTTAACGATTCACTACAGCAAAATGCAGCCTTAAGCTATAGCTCCAGAGACTCAAAGTATTACAACAATTTAGACACTTCCTTCTGTGTGAGTAATTTTCACCGCAGCAATTCAGTGTGAGTCCATTGTTTAAGGAGACAACAGCAGGAGGTGGGATCCGAATTTGAATCATGTAAGTGCAACGCACCAGCTCTAACGACCACGCCACCTGCCGCCTTCGTGCAATACTTCACTCCTTACCTCCAGGTAGGGCACGATCCTGCAGGACACGTATCCCAACAACCGCTTCTTGGTTACTTCGTTGAAAACGACAACGGGGAGGCAGAAGAAAAGCACCAGAAAGTCCCAGAAGGCCAGTCCGGCGAGGAGGCAGTTCCACGCACTTTTCATATAGTAGTTGTGCCACACGATACACATGAGCGCCAGGTTGCCCACGATACCGACGGCGAACACGAGGAGCGACAGCAGCATCACTCCGTAGGCGCCATACGAACCCTCGGAGCCGGGATGCAGCAGAAAGAGGGCGTGCGCATGGCTGCGGGTCCCTCCGCCGGTGCCGTGTTTGCGGGCACCCGCAGTCACAGTGGCGTTCGGGATCACGGTGATTCCGGGTGTAACCGGGTCACTATTCGGGTACAGCTGCGAGTGCCCGAATTTTTCACCCAGTCTGAGCTCCTTCGCGTCCCTCGGAACTCTCTTGCGCGGGTTCCCTATTATCACACGGGGCCAGTTTTTTCCTATGTGTTCGCCATTATTGTGAGCAAGAGCCTTACGAGCGTCCGCGCTGTCCAGAGCCGTTTGCTGTGTCTCCCGCGGGTCTTTCGCTCCAGCGCCCGGCGGCGGTGGCAGCAGCAGCAGCAGCTGCGTGAGCGCGCATAACGGCCTCATCGTTACTCTCCCGCTTCTTCTGTTTTTCTTTAAGTTTTCAAGCCTTTCTTGCAAAAGCGATGATTGCTAAAGTTACAAATTCACTTTCCCTCTCGACGAAAGATCATAAAGCAACAGACCAAAGCGGGTCGAAGTGTTTGAGTGCGGCGTCCCGTGGCACGAACAGAGAAACAGGGGGCAGTGGTGTCCGGTGGCTGGGTGACCCTCCCCACAGGAACACCCGGCCTCCTGTCGTCTCTCTCTTTGTCAGCATTTCACTGGACCTGTGTGCTGTATACTTCTATTAAATATTATTTGGTTCCAAATACTTAAAAAAGTCTTCTAACCCTAATATGCCACGTATTTATTTTTGCATACAGAGATGGATATTTAAAAACCGTACGCAAGTAAGCGTTCCCTTATCTTCAACAGAAATTACACAATCGGCCAAAAATTACTTGAGTAAATCAGCGTGAGGTCAAAAAACGACTCAAGTACTGAAGTGACTTTCACTCAAACGGAGTCTTTTAATGTTCTGAGCCACTAAAAATGACTGCAGTTTCTTGATAGTTTCTGGTCCGAAAACGTGATCTGTTCTCTTGTGTTAATAAAATTAGGTAATTTTCACTCAATGCAGTCTTTTTAACAATGCATTTAAACGTTTTTTGTTATCTTTATTTCCTTTACCTTTATTAAATCAATAAGTATTTCAAGTATTATTTATGTGCAGTACTATATTATTTATGTACATGTACTAGTCCTCAAAAAGGTATAGAGTTTGCTATTTAATCACAAAATAGTCCATTATACAGTGCTGCACAGCATTTTTACATCCAAGTTTACCTGGATTTTTAATAGTTTTTGCTCAAGTTTTTGAAATGAGTTTCAAGTGAGGTGTGAATGAGCTTCAAGTTTTGTTAAAAAATTCATTGCTACTGAAATTTTATTTTACTTTGTTTGTTTCACACTGAAAAAATAGACAGCCTGTACTGAGTAAATCTGTAACCCATTTCAGAATGCCATAAAACTATTAAACGGTAGTTCTTGTGACACGTGAATAGGAATAGGCGTTGATTGTCCGTCAATAGAAATATATTTAGAGCAGTATCTGGCTCTACTTCCCATCAGAGCCGTGTCCAGGTATACGGTTAATACCAGGCCAGACACACATGCCAGGGATTGTGCTGGTTGTCTTTATTTTGCAGCCTTTCTTTCTACCTTGGCTGTGAGAGCAGGCAATTTTTAGAACACAGCTGTTGTGTCCAGCTGTTTGATAGCCACCCTTGACAGAGCAGTAAGGGATTTTCCAGGAACGGTATAGACGACAAAGCCAGAATTCTGATGGCCATTCCATAGGTAGTGTAATGGTTAGAGCTGCGGCCTTTTGACCCATGTTTGTTATCCACGTCCTGCTGTAGTGCTGTTGAGTTCACCTCAATTACTACTGTCATCATGAGGGGGTCCAAAAAAAAATCACACAAGCTGAACACCATCTAATAGTAGTAAATGATTTTAATGAATCATTTTATTTTGACAGCACCAAGTAAAGCCACGTGTCTTCCAAAGGGCAGTGCCACCACGTTCAGGGAGATCTTTGGGAAAATGTACCTTATAAAGATCACAAGAGGGCAGTAGAAAACAGAGGCTGCTACTTCCTCCAGTACTGTATTGTATTGTCCAGCATTGCTGTGTGGTTTATTCGAAGGTGGCTCATTAATAAAAACACTAATATTTTCTTCTGTGACAAATCAGTTGTGCCAGTATTATGGTGTGTTAATTTTATTGTTCAGTTGTTTAATGGGTCAAGCAGGTCTGAATCCCGTCTCCTCTGCAGTGCCACTGAGTATGACATTTTACCTAAATTTCTCTACTACAAAAAGATCAGTATGAGCAACTTGACACTGTAATTAGTTTTTTTTGGATGGAGAAAAAGAATATAAACAATAAAATAAATATATTTTAGTCAAAGTACAAGGAGCAATGAATCTACCATAAACCTGATTAAATAATCTGACACACTCTTCAATATTAAGCCTCAAGGACACATAATAATTATCACACATATTATTTATACTCTCTAAAATGAATTCTTTGCCTGCTTATTTAGTTAAATCTTTGCCAGTTTCTTAATGTCTTTTGTTGTAATTGTCAGTTTTATTGCACAAGATCTGTCTTCTGACAATAAGCATAGGCATTCCAGTGCCCAGCAAGAAGAGACGCAAGACTGGCACCAAATAAAAACACCTAATGTGGAGAGAATGTTGATAGTCTGGTTCTGCATTGTGTGGTTGAAACGAGATTGGAGTTATGGGAATAAGACCTGCTTGTTTTCTCTCCTTTTCCAGTTACTGATGCTGGTCTTCAGAACTGGCCAAACCTGAACTACTCACCTGGCTATAGGATACCGTCTAGTAAATGCATACAGACAACAAATGAACAAAGCGATGAAACTGATTTCTTGGCAAACTGACCATAGTACCTAGAACATTCTTGTTCATGGCTCTACTGGTACTGTGTGTGACAAATGTGACTCCCTTAATGTCGACATAACCAGAATGAAGACCTTTAGAGTGCTCATAGTGCATATGAGTGTTGCAGATGACCACTATAGGGTTGTGAGGCTTAAATGTGCCTGGTATTGAAAGGTTGGCATAACCAGATACGTTTGAGGAAAGCCCTCTAAACCCATTATGTTTTTACTGAAATGCATAAAGATCAAGCTAATAAAGAAAACAGAATATCAGAATATTTTATGCTTAATTAGGGCTTGGACTCACCTTTAAAATCATCATTTACATCTATGTATGTAGCTGACACTTTTCTACAGAGTAACACAATGTTGAACTACTTACAAGAATTTACAACACAGCTGGATAATTTTTATTGCTGTAATTCAGGTTTAAGTTCTGTGCTCAACGGTATTAGCACAGTGCCGCAGTGGCCATTCGAACAGTCAGCACTTTTCCTCTTTAGGTTTTAACATCTGCATGTTGTAACTGCTGGACTGAAAATGAGTTTGATTCTGGCCCTGGTGTTACAGCAAAAGGTGCAATTTAAACCCCTGTCTCTCTGGTTACCAGAAGACCGTGCTGCCCGAAAATTTTGAAGTCCTATTCACCTTGATGCCTTTGTTTAGTGTGTAAAAGAGAATTCAGACCTGTTGACTACAGCAGTAAGGGCTTAAGGAAGACATTACAATTGGAATGTTTGTTACTGTATGGAATACACACAGGTGAAGGTGGAGATTATATTACTTAGTGGAATCAAAAGAATGTTAGTTGAATCACGACTCTTGTGTTCAGTTACATAACTTCAAATATTTGCCAGTATTTTCAAAACTTCTAGTCAGCATTTCTTCTAATAATATGTCAGCATTGAATGTTGTGCGCAAGGTATGTTAAGTGCATGGTGCCCTAAGCATTTTGCACATGCATTAGTATGCTCACAGAAAACTCTTTTATGTGTAATGTGTATTTTATAATAAATTGCACGTGATCTATAATCTCGTGAACTTTTTCAAATGTGACTGCAACATTAAGTGCTTTGTGTATCATTGAGAATTGGGGGCAAAACTTCCAGCAACAACTGATTACATAATTCACACCTTTATGTGATTATGCAATACTTCAAACGATCTTTTGGGCAGTTGTGTGTCCTCTTTCTGTCCTCCAGGTGACTTACATACAAAGAGCATTTTCAGTTATTTTAACAAGTTGGCTTCTGGACCATGTCTAACTTTTTTGTTATTTCATCACTTAGAGGAACTATTATCGTTTCAGACAACAGAAGAAAAGTGGTTCCTTTGTATTGTCTTTCATAACATCTGCAAGCATTTTGGGTCAAAGGGGAAAAAGCTGTTCCTTTTACTTTTCACCATGACTCCTATCATTCTTTAAGGAAATTTGAAAAGGGCCACCTTTTATGAATGAACTAATACCTGCATACTGGTTATCTAATAATCCTCAAAATTAATAAAATGTCTGTATGTGGTACAGCATTTATCTACAGGGCCATAAAATTGTGGAATTCTCTCTGGGCAATGAAATACTTCTTTTTGTTCATATATTGATAATTCTACTTCATCTAACACTAGTAACCTACTAGTCTACGAGGAGTTCTTTGGCCATTCTTTTGTAATTCCTTTCATAACTCTAAGAAGTGCTGCTCTGCATAAATAGAATTAGCAGAAATAAATAGAATTGAATATAATTCAGGCTTGTTAATGTTGGGCATTGAAGGTAGTTTAGTGAATGTCAGCCCAGCTAGTGGTGCGGTATCAAAGACCAAAACTGGCACTAGAGAGACTGCTGGTGGCTGCTGTCTCGGACAGTCAGGTGTAAGACGTATTTGAACCCTGACACCTTTTCCTAGTGTGACTTAAAAGCAGTAAACTTATAACCACAGTAGAAGGGAACATGACTTGTAGTGTTTTTGTTTAGACACCCAATTCCCTTTGCTTTCACCTACAGACCATAAATATAGTAATGATCCTTATCCTTATCAAATTATCACATTGCTTTCATAAATGAGTATTGTTGTTAGCTATATGACCCTTTCCCACTCATTGTAACCGAAATGCAACCCTTCATTTGCTGATCTTATCATAAAGAATTCTAAATATCAACTGACAAATCACAAAGCTTTGTGCCAGAACAAAAAGGGAGTAGATAAATCACTTCTGTGAAAATTTCATCATGTGTTTGGTTTCCTATGCGGTCACGTAACTTGTTGCAGGACTTGACAGTGTCCATTCATTTTTTAAACATGCTTAATTTTTGCCTCCTTATGTTACTTAGTTTTCAGAGAAATTAAATAGCTTTTTACTATTTACCTGTTTTTACAGTTGGATGTGATATTGAAAAATTAAGCGACTTTGATTTCTCAGATTGGTACCAGTAACCTTCTGGTAACTGGCCAGAGAGAGCTGGTGCCATTCGTCAACTGTAAGTGGTTTCAATTTTTTGATTTGCCTTGTTTTTCAGTTTAACCTGAACACCACAGCAAGGCAACAAGTAAAAGTAAAAGGAAGCAGCAACTTTGTCATTTGATTGCAAAAAGAAAAGCAGGCAGAAAAGTGCACCTGTGTGTTTTTGTTTGAAATTATTTATTTAAGGTTACAGAACACTTGAAAAGGAAGAACTGTGCAAATACATTTTTACTTTTACTTTTCCTCATGCTTTGCAGCTGTTTTCATAATAAAATCTGTGGTGTACTTGGTTTGCCCTGTCACCAGACCTTCCATTTGCATGTCACTTTTGGCTACAAGTATACTTTCAATAAAAGACACTTGGAGTGTGAGAAAAATTTTAAAAATAACAACAAATTTCTCAGTAGAAAACAGACCTACTATGCTACAGCAGACTGTCAGGAACAATAATGTAAGTGTAGAGGCAGCTCTGATATACAGCATTGTCATGTGGCTGGATACAGGTTGCCTGTTCGCTGAAAATCCCTCTTATGTATAAAGATGATCTTCTTTTTGGTCACTTTTATGTCTATCTGCATTTGTATCATCGGTATATTTGTGGGCCAACAGATCATTTCTATTGCTGGTCAAACATTGAACGATACTAAAGATACTACTGTTATACAAACATGCTATGATAAAACTGCTTATGGAGTAACAACAGCTGGTACATTTGAAACCTTGCTAAGTGTATGGAACCCAAAATAGTAATCACAGTATTTTAAGCCAGCAGTATAGACAACTTTGTTCATACAATTTCCTGCTATTTTTGATATATATTTCACTTTTTTATATAATTCTTTTTTTAATATGTAAAACATTTCATGCCACAATTAATAGTGATTGTGATCATATAAAAAACTTTTCAGCAACACTGCTTTGTATTCTTGGCCTTCTCTACGGCATGCTGCCATTTATACTTCATACTTTTCCCCTTTCCAGTGTCAGCTGCCTAGCTGTCTAGTGACAGTTGTTGTACTGTGTCTCTGTGTATCTTTGGTATCGGTGTATTCAGTGAGCACTAGTGTAAGTGGTGGCAAACCTCTGCAAATAGTGTAGTAGTCTTTCCTACCTGTTACTCTTGTACAAACTTGTAAATATTAAGTAACTGTGGGAAAGGGGTGAGTATCACTTTCTTTGCACCTTCTGTTTCTCCTGCTTTTCACTGCGGGTAGAACTTTGTACCATTGTTTGTTTTTGTTTGTTGGCTTTGCTCACCCCTGGAGAAAAGGGTTGGGTATTTGGCTACACTAATAATAGCAGTAAAATACAAAAAAGAAAGTAAAACAGGGTTTGGTGTCTTTCTGGTTGGGTCAATTCTTTCCTCATCCCCTGTGTTACATCCCAACCCCAGACTGGGCAGTGACAGTGCTATTGCTAATATTTTCTTGGTTCTCCCAATACCTGAGAAGCTGCTATGTCTATTCCTTTAATTTTCTCTTCTTTTATCTCCTGTTAATACTCCCTTCTATAGCCTTCTCTTTCTACATTCTTATTTGAGTTAGTATTCCATTCTCCTTCCTTTCATCTAGTGTTGGCTGCCATTAACTTCCCCTTCTCTGCTGTTAGCTGCCATTAGTATACCATACCACTCCTTTTGTTCATTTTTAGTTTTTATTAGTACTCCATGAGCCATTCTTTATTCTCTGCAAGTTGCCATCATTACTACATACTATTCATTTTCTTCTTTGTCAGTTGACTTGGTACTCAAGACCTGTCCCCTTTCATTTCTGTCAAGGGCCTTTAGTCTTCTGTGTATGTCCCTAATTGACAATGACAAGGTGAACTGCTAGTGGGCTGAGATTATGACATATATGAGGTACTTCATTTACCAGTGTGATGTTGGCTATGAAGCAAAAACTCCATTGTTTGCTACAACAAAACAAAGCAGGAAAATGTTTAATGTGGTGGTCATGTGACAGGGCAGACAGGTGACTGCTTGTACCGCCAGTTCTCTTTTGTGTAGCTTTTGTTTCCATATGGTGGGTTGTCAGGCAGTGAGGCCTCACCATGAGCTTTCCACACTGTCTGTAAACAAAAACACAATGAAGCGACGCTGGATCAAATTGCCTGCAATAACAGGCTGGAAAGGGTTGGAGTACTTTGTATTAATTTACAACCTCAAGTGTAACCCGCTGGGCATTATGCAGGTTTGAGATTGGGAATCCTGTGGTCAAAAAATATATAGCTGCATGTGGTGAATAGAGAGCAGTTTGGGCCAATATGTGTTTAAGCACAGAAAATATAAGTCTCAGTGGATTGATACAAATTGCTTAAAAAGAATGAAAGGTCTTTCTTGAAGATAGTGGTGATAAATTTGTTTTTGTTCATATCAGATAGTAAATTACTGCTTGTTTTCCTATATTCATTGTTCTAAATGAAGGCTTGATAATAGAGTCACCATGGAAGATGAATGTGAAATTGCTGGGTGTTGTGTAACAGGTGATAGATGATTGTGGATTTATGAAGGTTGGAGAATGGGTGGAAGCTAAGTGTTAGAGTCTGGGTGATGGGTATATGAAAAATCAGTGAATCAGGATCATCATTATAATTAAGTGCCAATGAGTCAATATCAATTTTTGGTGACCACAGAAACTTCTGTTAAACTTGTGTCCCTAGTATTGAAAGGGATATGTCTATTGCCAGTGTGATCGAGCCCATCTCTCTGGTTGCCTGCCATCCCAATCTCTTGATGTGTCCAAAGAATTTCAGTCTTGGTCTCATTTGTGCTTCTAACATTCCAGCTTGATTTGATCCAACATCCATGTTCTTGAATGTTCGTGGTGTCCTTAGAACTTTCCTTCAGCACCACAGTTCAAAGGAATCAAACTTTTTCCTATCCTGATTTCTTTTAAAGTCCATTTTGCACATTCAAATAGTGCTATAGAAAATATCTTTGCTTGAACATCTATATATTTTATTGTGGCTGCTCCAGTACATCACATTATCATCATAGTGATTAGGAAGGTGAATCACTGCCTCCTCCTTCAGAACTTCACAAAGGTTTGGTGCTTGTGCAGCAAAAGAAGACTCATTACCCTGTGGAAAAAAGGGCCACAACTTTCTGGCTGAGGATACGTGCATGGAGAACAAGGTCTCATTTGACTTCCTGCTATATGCTACAAAAGGTGTGGTTGGCAGAAAGCAACACTGGGCCATTAAAATCTCATAAAGTGTGTAAACTGTGTGCTTGGGGAGTAGGATAGGGTTTCACAATAACAGAATAAACGTCTGATAATTGCATGGATTGCATGTGTTTTTGTAAATATACTTTTGGATTCAAGCACAAGACCACGTGTGCAGAAATGTGACGATTTTCAAAGTAAACACTGATTTCCTAAGTTGCTGAGGTCAGTGACTGACACACCAGCTGTGGTCACTGTTTTGACAACTGAACAATTGTCTTAAAAAACACAGAAAAAGCACTGTGTTCAGGAATCTTAAATTTTAACTAATGTATCATGATTTATGTCAGGAAACTCCTATTTGAATTCCAAACTTATGTAACCATTAAAACAGATTCCTTTGCTTTCTAAGCACAAACGTTCATTCTTTTGATTCTCAGTCCAATGTCAATCAGTTTCAAGGCAAACTCTCAAAAGGGGAAATTTATTTATTTCATTTTTATTGCAACAAAACTTTAATCCAGGGCATGGATAAATTATTTTGTCATGCACTAGAAGCAGACTTGTAGCAGTTCAGTTTTTCACACATTTTTATATTTTAACAAAAAATTTACTGTGGAATATCAGGTTAAGTAACAGACTTAAGTTCATTACAGCAACTCCCCTCCTGGTTTGACTGATTTAAATTCCCCTGATTTAATTTCCTGATTAATCTTGTAATGTGTGAATGGGAAAGATAAATGTTAATTATTAAAAACATGAGGTTTGCAAAGACCTAACATTTTTTTCATCATCTGTGTCTATGGTTTCTATTTTCAAATCACTGAAACTCACAGGGTACTAGTGAGATGATTTTCCAAATAAGATTTTTCCAAAATCCACTATCTCAGTTTTCAGATTCTGTACTGTATCAGTGTTTTTAAACTCTGTAAATACACTGTGAGGCATAAGGTACCTTTGACAATAGTATCTACAAAGTCTTGAGGTATTATGGGCTGCTACCAGATAAGGTATTGTGTGCTTTTTTGTTTTTGTTTGGACAAAAGCTACTCGTGTTCATATGTGTTCAGATTTTCAATCCGAACTGTGATTTAGTCTCTTTAAATGACACTTGGAATATTATTTCCATCTTTTGGCTACACTGAAAAAGTAGATATTATGTAATTGTGTTTCTGTGCTTATGTGTGATTTTCTCTATTTTTACCTGCAGGTTACCTTCAGAACAATGAGGGCTCCTCCCTCAGCTCTGGACTTACTGGCAGTGCACACCTGAGTTTCCTGTAAGTTACGTGCAAATTGCACCTGGTGGCGGCTTGCCAGCTGCAGCCGCTCAGCCTGAAAGGTGTGCTGATGTAGGTCCAGGCAGGTCAAGTGTGTGAGTGCCTTAGTATGGATTTAGTTTGTGAATGGTAGTATTTGCTGTTGAATTTTTTTTACTGTGCTTTTTAATTCACCATTTATGTACTCTATGTAGTTGTTCTGCAGAAAATTAAATAAAGACAGATCAACTGAGATTTATCAGTTTCTTTTTGTTCTTTCACTGATACAACTAGAATACGATGTACAGGAGGAGTATAGGCTTGACATCTGAATATGAGGTTTCTTGTTGATGATCCCAACTTCTTGCTTGCTGTGCTACCTTTCATATTACCTTTTGTAGCAATGTATGTGCTGGTGATTTGTATTCTCTGTAACTTTGATAATATCTGTCTACGCAAATAGCTCAGAATTTCCAGCCCATTAATACTAGTGCCAATTATCTTGAGGAAGTCAAGCAGAATTCAAGAGAATCAAGTTCAGGTCAACTCAGCTGAAAGAGTCAAAGAAGTTCTTCTGTTTGAGAGTTGGACTGAAAGGGATGTTTAAAGGCAGCACTCAGACATAATTTTATTGCATTTGTTTTCTTGTCCTTGTCCATTGGTATAACCATAATTATTTCAGCTATGGAATCTTGCTATAATGGAGAAGTTCTAAGTGCCTTTTGAATAAAAAACTATTTGAAAAATGTGTGAATTTTCAAGAATGACACATGAAAGAGCAACAGTTGGAAAAGACCAGTGATGCCTAATAACTATGTGGGTTTATAATGTATGTAATGTCACTCAGTCACTCAGTATCCATCATTATTTGGTTGCTCAAGTCAGGGTCCTGGTGGTGTAGAGTCAATCCCAGAAGAAGAAGATAGTGAATACTGGGGAAAGGACACCACTCCACTGCAGCAATGAGTTCCTTACCTGATACATGTTGTTTGTGTGCTTGTTTTTAATACTCTTCTTTGCCAGTACATAGCCTGTTCACCATTTTCTCCCAAATGACCGGGTGGAATTTGGTTGTCCTAGACATCAAAAAATACTTATATGTGTGAAAAATTGTCTGTGGTTTCTTAGCGCTGGTTCCCAACTCTGGCTGAACCTGGTATGGTGAGATAGTCATCTTCCTGAGTCCAGTTTGCTCTTTACTATTCTCAGGTAGCTGCTCACAATACCCTTAAACAGATCAACAGACCATGGAGACTCTAACTATTAAATGAACACTTCGGTACTTCTCAGTTTTAGACAGTTTGGGCATAAATATGCTGCTGTATTCAGTTTGACTTTTAATTTATTTATATCCGAATACTGCGTGTTTGTAACAGAATGCCTCAGGATGCTTAACATTAACAGAGTGACAGGCTAAAAGTGCTAATAGTATCACCAACAATGATACATCAGTGTGTAAGACATTCACAAGGCTACAGAAGAGAAGGAAGAAAAATCATAAAGGTTATACAGGAGAAAGAAACCTGTCAGTGAAAGGCTAACTGCTGTACTGGGTGTCCCTCCTTACTGGACAGGCTGCCTTTACACAATGAAGAAAAATTGCATTTTTAATTGGAATCTGCAGTAGTCAGGTATTCTTCAAGATGCTGCCTATGCTTTCCCTTGTGTCCGTTTATTTTATTCATTTACTTTATTTCATCATGTCCGATGGCAGTATGTATGTAGTATAAGGCTGGAACAAAGAAAAATATATTCTGGAATTAATAAAATTTATTCATTCATTTGTTCATTCATCTGATTAGCAAGTGATAGTTGGGCATTTCAAATGGTAAGGACTTCAGGTTCTCAACTCAGCTGCTTACTGTGGATCCAGTGTTTGGCTTGAAGTCCACTGGAGGGATCTTAGCTGGCCATAGTAGGGACTTGATTAATAGTAATGGAAGAGAGGACTGGGATGTGGTGGAATACTTGAACTGAAATGGGTCCTGGGATATTTACCTTTTACAGATAAGCTTTAAAGCTGATCTAAAGTGGTCTTAAATTTACCTCCCAAACCTTTTTCCAAAACTTCAAAAGTGAAATTTATATCAGCCATCATAGACATCAACTATAAGGTTTCTAAATGACATGCAGAACCAGGGTTTGGAATTTAAACTTTCTGAGGAGTGTTTGGAGCTTAACTGTCTCCAGCAATTTGATACTAGCAACAGCCCTGTGTATGACTGGTTCTACCAGCCAGTATAGTACAGATAAACATTTTTTTTGTTCTTTGCAGCACTTTATTAGAAAACCTGAACTATATAATGTTATTGTTGCATTCCTATATTTACACAGCTCATCAATTTACACATTTTTCTCACACAAGGCACTAAAATGTGAGGAAAAAATACAAAAAAAACATAAAATAGAGCAGCTGAATGTCAGATATACAGTCCTTTGCAAAACAAACAGTCAGTAAAAAGCAATTAATTTAATTACAAATGTACAGCATTTGCTATCATAGATTATAAGATAAAGTTCAAATGTACATTCCACAGGGACACAACTTCATTTTGAAATTAATGTAAGCATGTAATCATGGTGTCTCCCTCCTCCAAGAGCCTCCTTTCCCATCTATGACAACTTATTTGGGTGAGGAGGAAAGCCAATGATCAAAAGGGTTCTAAGAGAACCAAAGCAACCTGGTGACTGAAAAGAACGAAGCAAACACAATAAAGTTATCTTTTAGCCAACAACTAGTCATAATATGTCAAACTAAAACTGTAATAAGGGCCATTAATGGTAATAAAGACAAAAGATACACAGCATTATTATTGGTTCATACAACCTACTTTAGCCAAAACATTGGCTTACATCCTTTTGCAACACCTCCCCTTCACACGAGAAGATGGAAGCAGATGAGTCTTTGTACCATCAGGAATCCATAGATCCCTTTTCTGTGATGACTGGGTCTACACGAAAATTTCACATTTCCAGTGACACCTGTCACTGTGCAAGTCCAAGTTCCTCCATCTTCCAGCCACTTGAGTTCTTCCCAAATTTGTACACCAGGCGTCGGCCGTCCACCCTTTCAAGGATCTCTCGCTTGTAGTAGTACCTGCCCATTGTGCAGAAGTAACAGTTGGTCAGTCTGTCAGCCAGAGCAGAATATTTCTTCTTACAATTTTTGTTCTTTTTGGTTCTTTTTTTTAACACTGTTTAATTTTGCATGACACAGACTTTTTTTCAGGAGAACAGATAATAATTTTGTGTGACCTATTAAACTGAAAAGGCCTCTATACAAAGTTAGAAAATAATTTGTGCCCATTTGTGTACATCTTGCTTATAAACAGCAAAAAACACTGTAAATATACACCCAACTACTAAAAAGTACTTGAAATATCTATATATTCAGTGCATTGAGTCTTCATCGTGTATTTGTTCACATTCATGTTTGTATTTGTTGAATTTCTGCATCTGGCAATGCTCACCTCATTGCACGACTGAGCTTTTCGTATGTCATGCTGTTATTTCTTTTCTTCTGGCCCCAGAGCTGTGCCACGGCCTCAGACTTAATAAATTTGAAGACACCTTCCCGTCGGTCCTCCCACTTCATCAGACCGCGATTCTGTTCTGGGTGGATCAGGATATCCCGGATGAACTCCCAGAGATGTGCTCCTCGGGGAGCTGGAGAACAATCAGGGCATATGTAAGAATAAATAGAACACCCGAGCACCAAAGAACATAGTGATGGTGAATACAGACGATAATGCAGCTATCAAATTTCGTGAAAGGGGAAACTGTCAAGACTTTAAAAATGACAAAAACATTGCATTCAATGCATTAACAAATGATACATTACTTTGTGGACAATTCAGTTGTACAAAGTTAATAACAATAAAGTAGTAGAAGATTTTCTAGGTAGTAGGAAACTCAAAAACCCTTTAAAATTGGATTTTGATTTATTTGATTCATTTGTTGATGCAGAGTGCTGCAGAATCACATATTCCACAGTGAAACAACTTCAAGTTAGTTGATGATGCAGTGTATGTTCTTTAAATAATCTAACCATGTCTGTTTCTTGGAACTCACAATGCTTGCTTTTTGTTGTCTCAGGAAAAGGTCCTGGACCAGCAGCAAATTTTCTGGGTCGTCCTCTGCCTCGCTTACGTGGCTTCACCTCTGCTTTCTCAGTCTTCTGGTTATCTGCTAATGAGGAAGTGAACGGACCATCAGAGCTGAACATCATGAATTTCTGAGTTCACAGAACACCTTTGCCTGGTCCTGGGATGCTTACCTTCAAGGTTTGGAAACAGTACTTGGGGAAACTCCAGTTCACAATCAGATCCACCAGACTCAGGAGAGCTGGGCATTCTTAGGGTTCCTGAGGAATACATCATTTTTACATGATTTATTAATTGTTATACAATCTCTGATGATGTGATACAAATGAACATCTGATTACTATTCATAGTATTCTAATATTTCTTGGCTCACAATCATGGTATCAGAAAATTACACACCTAGAAACATGAAGGAGCTGAACTTACCAGCAATGGAACTATCCAGTGATGCTGACCCTGATTCGTAGCCGTTGTCACTCAGGGGTGTCATATCTCCAATAGTCCTCAAACCATCTGGACAGTTGTTGACATTGCTCTGCTGATCTACACCGGCAGAAAATAAGCTTAGCATTAGACTGTGATTTAATGGTTTTGCACCAGCTTAATCCTACAGCCTCATCTCATATGTCTCTCCATAAGATGATTTCTGAAGGAACACAGGTAAAGGAACTGAACTCTGCGTACCATCTCGCACAATGACAGTGCTGAGTAGTGTGGGGCTATCTCCACCTGGAATGTTCATAAACTCAGGGAATATCCAGGGAAAATCTTCAAGGTCATCAAGGACATTCCATGTCACATTCATGTTTTCTGCAATCACAGAGAACAAGTGTTGTATAAGTAAGGAGAAAATTTAAAAGTGCCCTCCTGTACAGCAGTGTCAATCTCTATAGTACTGTATGTCAGAGAGAAGAATAGTTTTGACTGGAGGTGTTCCGATTTTATATGATTAACCCCCAGGTGATCAATAACAGCCACTTGGAGAATTGAAATCGTTCAACTGTGGGACATGTCACATGGTAGTATGATGGAAAACACATACTGAATTGATTCAGAGTCATGTTGGCCATGTCTCACCATGTTTGGCTTTGAGCTCTTCTAAGCTGTGATGCAGCCTTTGGCCCAAGGGTCCGAACATAGCCACCAGTTTGTCGTGAGATAGCTGGCAGAGCGTGGCACCGTCCATGGTACAACAGGACAAGTTCAGTGACCTGGCATCGAATTTGCTCTCCTCCACATTGTAGCCAATCCACTCTAGAACATGATGCTTTGTCCAGTGCAGAGGGGCAAGCTGGTACCAGCTGTGTCCTGCAGAGACAAAACTGATCATCATTCTCCACACAGACTGCCAGTCACCTCCCAAACAACCGAACAGCCCTTCACTTCCAATGGTCCATACAGCCACAAATCATGTAATCCTCGCTAATCCATGCACCATCCCTGCTAGCTTTCCACATAACCAGTTAATGAGATCGATATGTCCATAAAGAAGTCGTTTCAGTTGGGATGTGATGGAATATGCAGAGCACGGTTATCTCTGCTGTGGTCTTTCTTGAGTCTGCTGCCCTGTATGCTGGGCTGGTGCCACTGCACTCAGCCTTGCCAGAGCATTCATGTAGGCAAGGTAAACATAGCTAGAACCCTTTACAGTTTCTTCAGTCATAAAAATGAGGCAGTAGTTAAAGTTTTCTCAAGTTAATCATTATAAGTGCCTTTGCAACCAATAGATGAGATCATAATAAAGTTCCAGACAAATGACATGCATCAGATGACTGGACTCATAAAAATGCAAATGCATTCCAACTGTCCTGGTTTTTTAAGTTTCCCTTTATGAAAGCATGAAGTAGTTAAAGGAAAAATTCTTTCTACATTCATTTTTTAGATGATCTGAGAAATATGACCAATGGCAGATATACTCACCCAACGTGTCTGCTGAGAAGTGCATGTTAGCCAGGACAGGCCTGATGCCTTGGCCAGGTGGGGGGTCCTCCATGCCAGTCTGATACATAGTCCAGTTGGCATTGGTCAGTATACTGCTGAGCTCGCTGACTGTCGACATCAGAGCTGCTTGCTGTAAAACATGACAGATGTTGGAAGAGAGCAGAGTGACACATTGTGCTTGTGTCCAGAGTAGACAGCAAATTATGAAACACTTATATATTTAGAAGGAGATTCACATATTTACAAATATAATTTTTATCCAGTTTTATTTCACAGATTCACATTTTTCATAAACTTCAGTAACACCATCAATAGTGGGTTATGTTTGCACACTTTAAATCCAGCATACATCTGTGTAGAATCCATACAACTTCTGCTGGCTTGTATCAGTTTGCTGTAATTCATAAGTTTTCTGCTTACCTACTCAAAGGCGACAATATCAAGCAACAGAACAGTTGTAGAAGCATAAGAGATGTTAGCACAAATAATCCACAAGCGACTCTTCTTTTGAACTTCACTAACAGTCACTTCAGAAGAAATAGGCAGCTGAGGTGCACCTGCTGACCTATTATATACTTTACAGGGGGTGGGTCCAGCTAGTGTCACACCTCTGGGACTGGGAAATTCCAGCCTGGCTCATGACTCAATTGTGGAGAAAAGACAAACAGGACTGGCAGTGTTAGCTCCAACACAAAGTGGGGATACGTCACGTTTCATGACAAAATGTACTGCCCCAAGCACCAGCGAGGTTAAACTGGTGAATTTGCTAAGATGATTCAAATTTCAGGAGAAGCACCTTTAGAAAAAGGTTCTTGACCACGGTTATATCAGTAAACTTTTGCCGAGGTGTTGAAAGCTATCATAAAGTTTAACAACATTAATAATACATTTTTTGGTAACATTTACACTGCGACTGTTCCTTGTAGTTTCCTCTATTTGTGATATAACAAGGCTCCAAAAACAGCTTCACTAACATACCCAGCTGACTAAATTCCTCAGACTTATACAGAGAAATCTTTATCAGTGGTACTGATTTAAGACAGAAGTCAAGTTGGGCTGAAACAATATAGGCACATATTTAAACATCACTTGTACAGCTCTATGCAGGCACACAATCATGGCTAAACACAGTACCACATCTAGAATTAAATGCAGGTTTGTGGACTTAGGTGATGGGGCTATCAGACAAGTCATGGTAAGTCAGTTATGGCACAGGCAGACAAACTCAGACAAAGCTCATCCAGGGAGGAAGTATAAAAGCCTTCAAACTGACTCTAATATCATATATAATATAACCCTCAACCTGAGGAAACCATGTAATAAAGGCTCTGGCTGTCCTGCAGTAACAACAGCCTGTTCTGGTATGGCTGCTCATCACACCCTCTGGTGACCAGGAGGCACAAGTGCATGTGAAGCTGTGATGTGAAGTGCATCTCCTTGCTTACGTTTAGATGGTGTTGCTGCAGTAGAGCCACACAGTGACACAGACACATCATTTTTCTAACAATACTTTTCCTTCTCTTCTTATCTCTGCGTTTCCAAGATTGCACAATTTTTTGCATCCACATCTTTGTATACCTCTCTTGCAAAAGAGCAGTGGGAAGGAGTGTAAAAGCAACAACCTCGGAATGCTGGAGGA
Organism: Arapaima gigas; assembly: GCA_900497675.1. Classification (NCBI taxonomy): domain Eukaryota; kingdom Metazoa; phylum Chordata; class Actinopteri; order Osteoglossiformes; family Osteoglossidae; genus Arapaima; species Arapaima gigas. The sequence continues at coordinate 449,944 of UFQX01000044.1, read as the reverse complement.
CTGGTTTCTACTGGGGATGGTTCGTCCCTCACAGTCAGGGTATAAAGATAAAATTACACTATTATGTAATCTATTCTTTTAGGTTTCTGCATTAGGGAAGCAAATGGGCCCTAGTTTGGGTGTTAGAGACAACATCCTTAAAAAATGTTAGTATGAAAAGGTAAAAAAAAATGGATTTACAGTTTTATTTTAAGGGAGCTGATAGGCCAGTAAATTACAGCCCCATCTTAAAGGTAGAACCATAGGACATATTTTGCATATCTACCTGTTTACTGCACTCATGCATGCAATGCTGAGTAAACGTAAAAGTTCTTTCAAAGTCTGTAATATGTCTGATGCCACTATACCTGATTCAGTAGAAGTCAACATGGTGATGGTCTCTGTTAAAGAAGATGACCTTATAGTTTTCCGTATATATAATCCACTGGATGCCCTTTGCAAAAACAGCTTAAAATTTTTTAGCTAGATACTTTCATTCAAATTTGACAGGAATGTGTTGCCTTTTTATGTTGCATGTAGTTCCTTGACCACTGTGCCATTGTGCAACACCACATCCTATCCTATTTCTTTGTAAGGAACAAGTGTATCTCTTGTTACATTTTTCATGTTTTTTTTTTCAAAAACAGATTGTAGGTTTGAAGAACATCATAGCAAAAACTGATTATTAAACATTTTTAAAGGGGAGAACAGCAGACTTTTCTGCATTGTGAGCTGACTGGCCAAACAATAAGGTGAACATGAGGTTCATGTGGATCCACAACAGATTTATTTCTCTTCAGCAATGTGCTACCGCTCTATTTACACATGCAAGAGTCTCAACATTAAGTATTTACAAACAGTCTCAACAACAATACTCTCCCTTTGCTTCCTTTCATGGCCAGTTTCTCTCTGAAATGAGCAACTTTACACTATAGGCTGCACCTGAAGCTATTCTAATCACCATTTAAACTAACACATATTCACCTTTCAAAGTGTAGTACAATAAATGCTCATTTAAAAAGCCTTTTTTTTCTTTACAAAGACTGTATTTCTCAGTTTCCTTGAATGATTTGGTGATTGAAGAACATTGTATCCATTTCTGCCATGTATTTTCAAATGGACTCTCTCAATTAATATTTAAAGAACTACAACTCGGAAAATTCCTGCTTTGGCCCTTCAGCTTCAGTCGTTTTTTTGCTCCCAGTAGATCACACATTTCTAAATACGTTCATAGTCACAGCATACATATTCAGCAACATAAAACCACCACATTTACATTTTATACATATTCACATATTATACATTTACACACTGTAAACATTATAAATTTGGGATTTTATACACATGTGGAACAACTGCTCTGTCACATGCATCTCTAAACTTAAGCACAGAACTGTGGACAAGTGCAGAGCAGGCAAAGATAAAACAGATTTTTCTACTCAAAAATCAAATAACGTAGCAAAACATTCATTTCCCTATGTACATGCTTATGGTTCAGTCAAAGCATAGTTAACTGTAGATTTAATTGCCACTTTTACCAGTAATTCATGCAAAAATGACTGAATATTTTAGCAAAGTTGATTACAGAGAAAAGCAAGTTCAACATGGTAGCCCATGAAAGAAAATATAATCTGCAAGTGGTCAACCTGGGGTTGTGGCCCCACCTTTGGCAAGCAGAAGGTCCCTCATGGTTGGTCCCTCACACCTCATTCCACATGAGTTAACTGGGAATCTGTTGATTAGGTTCAGCAGCTGACTTCCTGCTTGCTATGGGAACCCCTTATATCTATATTAAAGTTTAAGCCAAGGACCTCCAGGAATGGACCCCTTAGCTGATTATTTACTGGGGCTTACAATAAATAGCTAACCTGGGAATGAGCTCACAGAAATAAGTGGGCTGTAGATGGCTTTTCCAGATACATTTTTAATTGATTTATCATTAACCTGTTTGAGCACGGTGTAGCACTGATACTGCGGAATCACACGTCAGCAGATGAGAAACACTTAAGTGTGTTCAACAGAACTTCAGTTTAAGAAGAAACTTCTTCAAAGTGAAATGGAATTGTTGGAAGAATCATTCCTTTCATGAAGAACCTTTCTTTTCTAATGCCACTACAGAGCTACCCTATTGTCTTGACATACTTAGATATTCCTACTCAGCTGCAGACAGATGACAGACTCCCAGGGATTAATCTAGGGTGACAGAAGGGGAATTGTTAGCATGTTAGGGGCATTTACTAGGGTTTTGGTGCTTAATCAACCCTTTAAATAAATTCTGCATGTCCCAAGATAATGGCCACTTCCCTGAGTTTATATTATGGGTCCTGCTGGAGGAACTAGGAAGTTTCAGCCCTGTAACTGGATACTTAGTTATGACCCTTGAAAGATTTCAGCAAGGGAAAATTCTTATAGGAAAAATGAAAAGAAATGCTGAGTTGGACTGATCTAGCAGGAACGCTGTGCTGTTACACCACTGACCACATGCTGGCATTCTTCACAAGATGCCCAAAGTCTAAAGCACGTCAGCACTTAGTTTTGGCTTCATCATGGTGGAACAAGCTCCTTCTGTCCCTTCCTGCATTAAACAAGGGTATCCAAATGCATCTATTCCAGACTTACCTCTTTCCTGAGTACCTTTTCAATAAAATTAAAGATCTTTCTTCATGACCTGCACATTTTTCTACCTATTTTCCTATTTGTATGTCACTTCAACAGGTACCTACTGGAGTATGTTGTGGAGAAAAGCATCTGCTAAATGGATAAGTGTAAATTTGATTGGTCTGATTGGAAAACACCCTGGACAGGACCTTTTAATAGTTTTGTTGGGAATTTGCTATTTAGGTATTCAGCAAGCAAGTAACTGCTGGACAATCCCAAACAGCCAACTAATATCTCCTTTTGTTGTGTGATCACAGTGTGTTTGACTAAGTATTGTGATCAGAGCAGCTAAGATCCACTAACTCATAATCATCTCAATTGTAAAGCAGGTTTGCAGACGTACACAACTGATGGGCGATATATCCAGTGTACAACATTACACTTTGAAACAGCAATGACTGTTAGAAACACAACAATTTAATAATCCAGGTTTGGAAATCAGCTTTTTAGTTAAAACAATAGTGACACTCGCACCTGTTATTGCTTCTAAAATTCCAATACAAGTCCCAGAAAATACACAATTGTTGCACGGCTAAGTTAAAAATTAAGATAATATAGGTGAATGTTTAACCTATGACTATATTATGCGGTTCTTATTTATACAAGAATTATTGTCTTACACCAGTACCTACATATATAAATTGCCCAAATGAGTGATTTCCCATTTGGTCTCACATTTATCTAACTCCCATACAGGTAGTACTGTAAATATGGTAGAGGGTGTGTTCGCACGGTCCATTACATGAACTTTATTGCGAGTCCTTTTTTTTCTCCACAAGGTCAGATTCTGGTTAGAAAACAGGTGAATCAGATCCAGAAGAGCAGTAAAACTCAGGTCACAGGTGGCTGCACACTGACATATTAAATAGCATCCCAAGCAGAGCAGGACCAGTGTTGGCTATTTTTGGTTCATGTGGATCTACAACAGGTTTATTTCTCCTCAGCACAGTGCCACTGCTCACTGATCACTGGCCTTGGAGTTTTAAAGCACATTACCACCAAATAAAAGGCTAAATATTTCTAATCTCGGTAGCTTGTCCTACTGTTTTCTCATCTTAATTTTTTAACTGTGAGGTCATTGTTTGGATAGCAGAAACGCTCACACGTACCAGGTGTGAATTAGTCACCTATTGAAAAATGACCCTGTTATCTGAAGGACTTTAGCCCCTGAGGACAAGGACCTCATCCCCATACAATGGAGTTGCATTTTAATTTGGAATTTCTCTTCATCAGGTCAGAAGGTAAAGCACATCCCACTGGCAGTTTTACAGAATTGACAGTATAATATTTCTTCTAATGGTCAGACATAGGTCTACATTGTAATAAACTTTTTGTGATTTTTTTAAATTTAGTTTTTTTCCTCAGTATAAAAACTGTCTAATGGACAGAGACAGAAAAAGGTGCAGATTTGTTGCCAACTATAATACATGTATCGGCTCATATAAAAACTTATCACTCCATGTTACACTGGGGCTCCTAATGTTATAAACAGTTCAGTTGCAAAGTTTATTTTTAATTCTAGTGTATTTCTTTCACTGATCTGTTTTCTTTAGGAATTTGTAGTGGAATAAGTATGTGCTGTTAGTTGACTGAAAAATGGCAGGAGGGTGGAACCAGTTTGATTCAACTGTGCACCACATTGTTTACAACTTCTCTGGAATTTTCTTGAGAATCATTGATCAGTAACAAGTTGATAAGTGCTGCACATGCTTTTGGGATGAATCAGTTCAGAATCAACACTAAATAAGTGTTTGTCGTCAGAAGTTATTTTTACATTTATGAATCCAGCTGATTTTTTTATTAACCACTTAATCGTTGTCACAGTAGTCTGCAGCCCTTCTCAGACTCATTGGTGTCAGGTTAGGAAGCAACCCCTGGGTGGGGCATCAGTTCATCACAGATGCCCCCCCCTCACACGCACACGCACACACACACACACACACACACACTCAGTTTACGGTGACCAATTAACACGTGTTTTTACTGTGGACAGAAACTGACACAGACGTAGGGAGAACATACAAACTCCACACTCTAGATTCAAACCTACACCTGAAGAGCCTGGGTGCTGTGAGGCAGCAGCACTTGCCACTGTGGCACCATGCCACTGAGAGAGTGTAGTGTTCACCATGATCCATGAAGGACCAGAGTCAGAAAAGGCTGTTTGGTCCACTCCTGAGTGCCAACTGTGTCCTCAGTGTAACAGTGTGGGGTGGGGGTTGTCTGACATTGTGTAGAGGGCACTTATGTTTGCATTCCTGCCCTCATTCTCCGAAACTGTCCAGTGCTGTAGGGTTCATTGAACACTTGAACACAGAACACTTCTCAGTACTGTCTAATCACACCTTCTCCATTGGAGGTCTCTGCACTGAACGGTAAATCAGTGTATGTGATGCTGTTATGTAGAGCAAATCCCCCCCTAAAATTGAAGTATAAAACGTGACGTGCTGTAAAAGCAGCTCAATCCCAGACCCCCCGCCCTCACATTCTTGCTCCCATCCCCCAGGGCCTGCAGCTCCTCAGCTATTTTTAGCTGTGTCTGGAGGGATGGGGGCAGCTGTCAGCTGCCAGGAGGTTCTGCCTCTCCTGAACTTTCTGCCATTCCCTCGCTGCCCTGTGCCCTGTGCTCTTCTTGGCCACCTCCACCCCAGCTCAACTCTCAGCAGCACACGAGGAACCCTCATCATTCCACGCATAAACACATCCTGGCAAGTTCCCCAGTGGCATCATGGCTGAGAAGGTGAGCAAGAGCACAACCCAAGTCGGTGGTCAACGGAAGGAGAAGCTGGAAGAAGGCAATGAACTCTCGGGAAAGGTGGCGGCAGAGGGCACTGATCTACAGGGCAGTGGGGACCTACCTGAGGGAGCTGTGGGCAGCAGGGAGAATGGAGAGCTGAAAATGGATTTCGAGCTGCTGCCCTTTGAGATCGTAAGAGGGTGGGTGTGCCAATGGTGTCTCACATCATGTCCTGTACCTGCTGTGGTCCACTGCTCAGCTGAAAGGTCATCATGTCAAAATAGACCTCATGTTTTAAGAGGTCAGCACTATATTGTAAAATGAGTTTCTCACATCAGTGAATTCTGACTGTTGCCATTCATTCATAATTGTAAGAACAGCAAATGTTACACTGTGAGTTATAATGTTACCACATTAAATAGTAGTAGTAACGTGTGGATATTTGAGTAAAATCTCAGACAGGTTCTCATTCTACAGTGCTGAGCCCTGAAGCTGTGTTTCCATATGTCTGCAGTGGAATTCCCACACTTCTGGGATTGCAATACATAGGATATTCATTTGCTTATTCAAACAATATGCTATACATATTTATTCTGTTCTTTTTAAAAAAAACTTTTCTATAATTGCAAGAAGTTGTTAAATGGCTCCTTCTGGGTTATATGAGATGATACACTTTGCTGGTGTCACAGAGCTCAAAAATCAGCTGTTTCTCGTAAACTACACTCATCTGATCCAATTCTGCAAAGTTAGAGTTTGCAGTATGTATCACCGTTGACATTTTCATTCTATTTTGACAAAGGACAATCAGGGATGTTCTATGTTATTAATGCGCATATTTCATAAAAAAGAACAAAGATAGTGCTGAAAAGCAAAAAGGCCATTTGCACTACTTTTATTCATTTTTAAATTTTATATTAATGCTGGGGGTTTAGAGTGACTACTTACATGTTTGTAGTTTATTCCTTACCAGTAAAAAGCATGGCAGAGATCAAAGTCTCACATTTATTCCGATAACTCAGTTTAGGCACTCTTGTGACCACTGGGTCTCACAAAAACAGGTGAAGGATTTTCAGGTATTCAACACCATTAGTGGTTCCAGTGACCTCACCACTGGAAATGCCAGTATAAATACTTTCCATTCTTTTCCCTGAAAAATAAATTATTTTCTCTTTTTCTCCATAATGGTTTCAAAGCTTTGGTATCATTCCTGCAAGTAAAAATTGTGATTGTCAGTTGTGGCAGTTGATAAACATGCAGCGCAAGTAACATGTCTGTACAAGTTAGAACACAAAGAAATACTTCAGAGAGGGATAATTAAATACAATTATAATCTTTTATAAATATGAATCATCAGAAAGCCATTGGAGGCCATCTGCTTCCATGGACACTTTGCTATACTCCACACCACTTTGGTGAGTAATAGCAACACAGCAGAAACAGAAAACTTCTTGGCCACAAAACCCCAACAGTATCAGAAGAACCGGCTGATGACGTTAATGTGCTAATAATAGGGTGGAGCGCCAGTCATGCTGGGACACCGGCCACATTTGGAATGGACGTGCTGTGTTGGCCACTCCCCTGGTCACATAGACACAGCCACTTCCATCTGCTCACCACACTGTCCAATGTGAATAACTGTGTTTAACATTATTTAGCAGATGCAACTTATCTCTGAATCTGCACCTTATCCATTTACATGAATCTCTACGTGGCCTTATGCTCAAGGATGAATTCTGGCTGAACAATTTTAATTCTACAGCAGCACGTTAAGCAAGAATTTTAACCTTTGAGATACAGGTACAGTTTTTGAACTGCTACACTGTTCTTTTGCCCAGAAATGCAAAAAAAAAAATCGCATTTTTTTGCAAATTGAAAAAAAGATTTTGAATAATGTTGCATTGATGCTGCCAGCAGATTTCCATGAAAATCCTTTTACACAAAAAGTTTTTTCCCCACATTTGCTGAGAAAAATACTAAAGATAATACATTAAAGTGGTTCCTAAACTTTTTTGGAGGTGACCCCGAATACAGTTTGTCCTGACCTTGCAGCATAAAATGCTGGTCCATGCAGAGTGATTGAACTTCATGTATGTACTTCATATATATATTTCATTATGAAAGACTAAATATCTTAGAAGTTCATTTTGCATAATTAATAATTAATGCTCAAATTATCTATAATGCTACACTCAGCAACCAATTCCTTGCTCATCTGCTTGGCATTTTACTACTGAATGTGAGCAGAATACAGCGGTTTTATATTATGTCTACATGGATGCTATATTATGCATCACTATTCAGCTTGAATTATGTTTTTTTTTGAGACCATCTGCTTTTACTTTCAGGAACACCTTTGTCACCCTCACTTGAATCATGTCTGTAAGTTTAAGTACCCTGTCTGTAAAGGCAGTAAAAATGAATTTATGCTTCATTGGAAAGATGCTCACATCACCCTCACCATTTTTTCAGGGACAGGATGGAACCCTTCATCTTTAAATTTCAATTCAAGAATGTGGAATACTCATCAGGGCGGAACAAAACCTTCCTATGCTTCCTAGTAGATTCCCAGCAGGGCTATGTGGAAGATGAGCTCCAGAGAGGCTATCTAGAAGATGAGCACTTGGGTCCCCACGCTGAAGAGGCCTTCTTCCAGCAAGTGTTGCCAGATTACAACCCCAGCCGGCGCTACCAGGTAACCTGGTATGTGTCATCTAGCCCGTGTGCTGCCTGCACTGCCAAGCTAGTGGAGATCCTGCAGGCCCGTCAGACAGTGCACCTCACCATCTACTCTGCCCGCCTCTTCATGTGGGAAGAGGCTGAGATCCAAGAGGGGCTCAAGGCCCTGGCAGCTGCTGGCTGCAAGCTACGCATGATGAAGCCCTTGGACTTCATCTACACATGGGACACCTTTGTGGAGAATGACGACCAGACTTTCACCCCCTGGGAGGACTGTCAGGAAAATTATGAGTACTACCAGGAAAAGCTGGCCGACATTCTGCAGTAGAAGTTATGAACTTTGTATTTTTAGACATTTATTTCATACTACTGCAGTCCAGCCTGTATTAGACATGAGAGACAGAAATGAATTAGTTTATGATAAACCTTATGGAGATGATGGTAGAGAATGTGAGAAGCAAAGCAGAAAAAGACAAAGATATAAACAAACATATAACAGAAGCTGAAAGAGACAATGTTATTGCTCCTAATACAAAAATATATAAAGTGATAACTATATAGCACTATAATAATGAAGTCAATAGCAATACAGCTTTTTTAGATAGCTAAGATGGGGAGACCAGCTGTAGTTAATCACTTTCCTTATAGCAGAGATACAAAATGAAGCCAGGGAACTGACATTAGCAGACCAACTTATAATGGAGAATTAATTCAATGAAATGTACAGTAAACCTCATCAGCAACTGTAAGCAACATTTAGTTTAAACTCTTGCACCATAAATGAAAAATGAGACATTTTTTGTAATTATTTAAAAGAAACACACTTAAGAAAGAAAAATATATACAAGTCCTGTTAAATGTAAGATTTGATGTCATCTGACTTGCCGAAACTGCATTACAATTGTTTAGTAATAATGCACTGAAGAGGACCTGCCAGTATTTTGACGGGGATTACCGATATTACTAAAAACTACAAACACTCATAAACCACACAGATTATGGGTTTATTCTGGGCCCAGGCAAATATCGCACTGAACACTCACTGTTCTGATGCAGTAAGTTTTAAAATGATCATTCTGAGTTTTGCACAATGTGGTGGTTCTACTGATTTCCTTTATTCATTTTTCATACCGCTGTGAAAGGAAGCAATAAAAAAAAGGGCCGGGTTCAGATTCCATATCCACAGCAAAAACAAGTTTTTACTTACCTGTGTATTTCAACAAGGGTTGTGTGGTTGGAATGCCATTTAATACTGCCCGACCACAGCATATGATTCTTTAAAATGATTCAATATTTTCTCAGGTATATAGCAATACTTTCTGTAGTACTTTCTGTAGAAATTCTACAAATAAAAGTTACAGTACTCAGTTTCCTTTATTAATCAGATGTTGTCCTTAACGCACAACTTAGGTTTCATACTTCTTTGGATTATCTGTCCCTTTTTTTGACATTGCTTAAATTTCTTGAGATTTTGTACTAATTATTTTTTTCACATTGTTTGATTAAAAATTTGGTGTCTTTGTTACCAGAGGATTGCCACGAGACGGTCACATGCCATCATAAGCAATGCATCCTCTGTGTTGAAGCCCTGAACGAACATGATTCCCTGGAGCCTGACTGCTCACCCCACAGCACAGGCATTTGGTCAGTTCTTTACAGTCCCACAAAGGTCTAAAGCAAATGACCACTGTACCATTAATCTCTTACACTGAGGGACTTAAGCACTGGAAGAAAATGGCAACGAATCCTCACCTTCCCTTTCTGATGTTTTTTTTTTTTTAATCACATTTTGTCTGATGCCAGAATGGTTTTGGTTTCAGCGATGAGTGTGCACTGCCCTCCTGTGGCTCCTGGCATCATGGACGATCTTGAGGATCCCAAAGGAGAGGCCATCTGGCCATTGAGGAGACTGTGAGGTCTCCTGCAGACACTCCGGAAAAACCAGAATAAGGCCACCTTCTTTTGAAAGGGTGGGAAGCTTCCAATAATCATGCTATTACACACTCTCTTGTGTTAAATAAAGGTGCAATCCTGCATCTCCTCATGATTTTATTCATCCTTTACACATTGCTGCTCTTAGCAGGCCAACCTGTCTTAGCTGCTACTACTGGCACTATTTTTCTATGGGTAGAATGGCCAGGATTTGGGGGGTAGCTGTTTGCACTTGGACCCCCAGAGGATTATTTTTCTCCATCATTTCCAGGTTGGGAGCTTTTGTTTTCCTCTCCTTGGTTGCTGGCAGCTTTACCATATTGTGCTTATACCCTGTATAGCTGCAATTGTTAAATGTGTAACCTCTACCTATAGCCTCGCTATATATCTGTGACATCTTTTCTGTTGTTTAATTTGCTTTTCATCTCTGAGTCACTGTGCGAGAAGAAGCTGCTCTAAGAATAAACTGAACTGAATTCAACTAACAATACAGGATTACTAAACCAGGGACAGAGAATTCTATATTCTTTTGTGCCATTGCAGATAAATTATGCAGAATAAGTTAAGGTATAGCGGAGAAGTTAATCCGTTACTGGGTCCACAGTGGGAAAAGTGCTTATTCAGCCTGGGAATAATATTGCCAGGTGGTGCACAAGGTACCCGATATGACAGCAAGAGCACCAGCTAGCCATTCCCAAAATTCAAAACTCTTTGGGATTTTTGAGACTGAATGTTGGGCCACTATAAAGCTTAAAAGTGTTTTATTACAGTTTCTTCTCTGAATTTTGGTTATTCTTCATAGATGCACAGGTCTGCCTGTCTCTGCTCTGCCTTTTTATGCACCTCAAAACTTATCTCTTGGACACAGAACAAAAACCATCCCAGATCTTTCAGTTTCCTTGTAGCATTTTAGTTGTTACAGAGGGGCTTTATATTTGAGGACTTATGTGCAAATGAAAGGAAAAGAACAAAGGTCAGAAATGGAGGCGCATAGGAGTCTGGTTGGTGATCCAGTAATCACTTGTAAGTCGCAACCAGAGTCTTGAACGTAATACAGGGAGACGAGGAGGGCAGATGGTGACATGGTGATGCTTTGGCAGGAATAGATTAATGCAAGAGGGTCTACTGTTGTCTTGGGTACCACCATGGGCTGGACCAGAAGCTGCACAGAGAACATTGAGAGATAAGGAAGGGAGCCCTAACACGTCATGTAGGATATATTTGTTTGTGTTAAGCAGTATGTTGAATAATTCCCATGGTCATTCCAATGTATCATATAAACGTTTCTTTTTTTTACTTGTTAGATAACGTTGTTATTAAATGTGAATTAAATATTTAATTTTAAATAAATAGAGCACAACATTACAAAATAAGTCAGTAAAATAGAAAAAGTGAGCAAATTTACAGATCATATTAATGAGAAGGAAGAAGCTGGTGCAAAGAATACAACAATCCCGTCCAATCCTGCAGCTGCCCAGCAATATGTTTGTTATGTGTTGAGACTTGTATGCTTGAAGATCACTATAACTAGTGGTTTGATGGAATTATCAAAAGTTTTATGGAAGTAGATCACGTTAAAAAGGATTTTTTAAAAACAGCTTGTGACAGAATTGCTTATCCAGTTCCATTGTCTGGTCACTGCAGGTCCATCCATGTGCAGTTGCACTATAATAAAAAATTTTTAAATATTATGAGGTGTTTAAAAAAGGTGTGCTCCAGACACTTGTTCTTCCTAATCTTAAACTAAATAAGGATTTAAAGGTCATGTTCTAACTGCTGTAAGACAAGCCTGCTTTGCGTCATTAAGTCTGTCTTCTGATTCCTTAATGATGCCCATTAACCACTGGAGGGCAACTAATGCTGCATAAAAATCATATGGGCCTGCAAGCAATACAGATGAAACAAAGAATAGCAAAATAAGACCAAATGTCTAAACCTTTCTGGATACATTTCCTGAAACAATTACTTATTTCAATAGCCCAGACAAAACACTGATAATACATTACTCAGATTTTACTGACTTACATGAGGGTCAAAAGTGATGCTTGTTGGACTTCACCGTGTTAAAGAGCTCTTTAAGCAACTGGGTTATTCAAATTAGATGCACAAATAAACACTTCTGGGGGTCCTTCTTACCAGCATCCATCTGCCTACATAATATTTAGCTCATCTGCACTGAAGGAGCCCAGCATCCTTGATTCATTAAACTTATTTGTCTAGTTATACTGATGTAATTGTGTGCTGTACCTATCTATTTCTATCTATCTTGCAGGGATAAACAAAATTATATCTTATCCTGTAAAATTTCATGGTCATGTTAAATCCTTATTAATTTGTGATCTTAGTCCTCCTTAAGATAAATTAAGATTGTAAAGGTTTGATTTCTCAAGTAAAGCTTATTAACAATGTCTTTGGTGTGAGCATTACAGGCAAACAATATGTGATGAAAGTTTTGTTCCTCCCATACTGACCAGTTAGTACTATTCAACACATCTTTTGAGATCATCCAACAAAATTTCAGTAACTTCTAAATGGACACAGATGTAAAAAATACATATTTGTATTTTCTATTAAAACAGCTTTTGTCCATTTAGCATTTGTTATAAAAGACACTGAAAGATATCCAGATTCACCAGATCCTGGAGGCCTTGCTTTTTAATGGTCATTTCTGCTCTTTCGCTTTATTGATAACTTCAGAAGGCTGTGGAAATGGATAATCTGGGGATCACTGCATACTCAAGACTAAATTACCCCATCAGAAGTTGTTGTCCACACTGCAGCCAGGATTTAGCGAATTTGTCCTGATTATCTCACCAGAATGAGCTACTGCACTACGTATCATTTGTAAACATACTGACCACAGTTAACCCTGAAGAACTGATGAACAGAGAATTCTCAGTACCCTTAAATCCCATGCTGATGTCTCTTAATCCTGTTCCTGCTAATCAGTTAAGAACTTACAACTTTCCAGAGCCTTTATTAGAACACTAGGATGCCTGCCTGATCTACCTGATATACCCTGATCTATTAAATACTTATGTCAAAATTTAAGATGCCATTTTTATGACCTGTACCCAACACATAGCTCTATGACTGTCTCACTTTTAAGTAATTTTAATATGTTGTATCATCTCAGTTTTTCACATTATCTCTACTTGTTACTGTTTTTGAGGTTAAGAGCATCTCCAGTGTGTTCTGCTCTGGTCGTTTTTGTCCTCCTTCTTCTTTAGTCACTTTTCTGAAAGGTGACATGACGGGTGCCCCATGCCTGCATGCTGACTGTGAAATTTTTGATACGTACTGAACATACCATAAATACTATTAATTATTTTGAATCATGTAACAATAAAAGCAGAGTTAGACATGTACACTTCTACACATACTCAACCTAAATAAAATATAATGAAATTAATAATAATTTTTTGCTTTGGAGTTAGTCAGTTGCTACAATTTTTATACATGCGGACTTTGGACAAGTCCTTAATAATTCTGGCCTTTTGTCAGAAAAAGGAATCCATTTGCGCTTAGTAAAATATGAAAGCTTCAAAGTGTGAGAACAAGTGAATTATAGAATATTATCATTTTTTCATGCTTATTCAGGTGATGAAGAATTGTTTTCCTTGAGATGGAGCCAAATCATCATTGCTATACTCTATTTTTATAAAGTCTGCAGCTTACCATAGAATCATCAGGTATCATAAAAAAATTTTTCCCTTCATATTTAGTCACGTGGTTTGGAAAACTTAAACCATACAAGTATGATTTAAATAAACCTAAATAAAATTAAGTGTAATCATCACATGTTATGGCAGGAGTTTCAGGGTTGCATAATGATTTAAAAAAAAAGCAGGAAAGGTAAAAATTAAATTTAAGAAGTCTCTTGAAACCTTTTTGGAATTCAGCAGGTTAAAGCTTGAGCAATTCTTTTTTACACCACTCTTAATCCCATGCAAACATCAGTAGATCAGGGCTTTGGTGTAGGAGATACCACATGTCAGTGTCTAATTCAAGTATATGTACAAATTGCTTAAAGATTTTCCCAAGATAAACCCCCTCCCTAAAAAGCTGGAGGAGCTACTCAAGTTTGTAACAATGGTTTATTCATTGTTTTATTTTTTAAACAAAATAATTGCTCTGCTGTGTATTTAAGTAGGAATGCACCCCACTGTTGACAGAGATCCTGGGATGTTACATAAATGTTCTCACCTACCCACAGACACCTGTGTTTGTCTTCTGTCTTCTTTTCTGGTAGCTAAGGCAGTTTCTTTTTTGGAAGAAAGCAATAGTTATCTCATTAAGAAGCTATTTTTAAGGAGTGTCTCTTTTTAGCTGACTGAGCCATAAGAGGTTTAACCATGTTACAAACTGTGTGTAGTCGCTCTATTCACAGAGTCACTATCAGTCTGACTTTACCAGCCCTACGTCTCTGTGTATCTGCACCCAGAGGCAACTAACAGCACCAACCTGCCCAGTGAGGAAAATGGGAAACCATGGCTCTAATCTAGATGATATTCTGGCAGAAGATATGCACCACTGGTACAATAAGTTCATGAGGGAGTCTCCGTCTGGACAGATCACCCTCTTTGAACTCAAGGCTATGTTGGGATTGCAGGGCATGAATGAAGATGCAAGCAGCTACGTGGATCAGGTCTTCTTCACATTTGATATGGATGGGGTAAGGGACTGAAATTTCACTCACTGCTCTTAGGTTTTCCTGCTCACCAGCACCTTTTTCTCCTGGGCTCATAAAGTGTTACTAATGCACTGAAGGAACAGTAGACTATAATATGGGCTTTGTGATTTGCTTCAGACTTCATTACCTGACTGAAGGTCCTCACAGATACAAGTGCTTTTTCCTTGAAATCTGTGATAATTTATTATGAACTACTATTACTGAACAGTCAACTCACTGGGTGGCTGTTTGAGGTCATTTTGTGCACCTAAATTAACTAAGTTTAGCCACAGTGAAAGGGTTTGAATACTTATGCAAACAGCATATTTCTGTTTTTACTTCTTTAGAAATATTTTATGATGCTAAACACATAGTAATATAACAAAATAATTTCCAGTATTATATGTTCGAATTAAAATGTCATGTGGAAAGAAATATAAAAGAGTAATTTTATTATCCAGTAAAATGTATGATGTTGTCAAGGGTCTGAATTCTTTTGCAAGGTGCAGCAGCTGGATTCATAAGGAACACTGTCCTTGGAAAGAAATTTTATGTGTCATGGAGTTTTCGTTCTCAGTGACTGGAAGTGCCTGCCAGGAGGGAGGTTTTTTAAAATAGATTATGTCTGTTATGGCAGGCATAGAGAATAATTTAACTCCTGAACCTCCTAATTCTGGAAACATAGAGGTCCAGTAAAGTGGGTTAGGACCTGATGATCTTCTCGGGCCATACTGATGGTCCATTCTGATTTCCTCTTTCCCTGTGAGGATGCAGCACCAAACCAGACAGTGATGACTGATGTGAGGATGCTCTCTATAATGTCACTGTAGAATTGCACTGGTATGTCTTGTGGGGTGTGGACCTTTGCCAGCTGCCATAAGAAGTACATCCTCTGTTGAGCCTTAGTGTCAATTTAGGACATGTACACCTGCCACTTAAAATCCTGTGATACTGTGGTGCTCAGAAACCCAAATGATGTAATAGTTCAGACTGCTGAATTGTTTAGAATAAGTGAGGGCGTGGAGACGCAGCTGCAGTTTTGTATGTATGTAAATGTATTCAAAGACTATTTTGAGAATGCTCAAGATTCTTTCTGACATTTTGAAAATAAATTTTGTTGTCATTTTTGTGTACTGTTCTTTTCATACATTTCTTGTATCTGTTTGCAGGATGGCTATATTGATTTTGTGGAGTATATTGCTGCAGTTAGTTTACTATTAAAGGGAGAAATAAATCAGAAACTCAAATGGTATTTCAAACTCTTCGATCAAGATGGAAATGGAAAAATTGACAAAGAGGAACTGGAGACAATATTTACAGTAAGTGTACAAAGTGTAACATGATTTTAGTAACATTAATTAGTTTGTTTCCATGCATGATTTGGATTTTCATACTTCACAGTGCAAAAATCTCAAAAATACCAAGGATTTGTGATCTGTGTCATATTCCTATGTTCTCAAGTCAAACATTGATGTAACTAATAAACAAAAAAAAACCAAATTTAACTTTCTTTAAAAATGCTTAATCTTTCTGTAGGCAATACAGGACATCACCAGAAAGCATGATGTTCCTCCAGAGGAGATTGTTTCCCTCATTTTTGAAAGGATCGACGTGAATGGCGAAGGTGAGAATAACATGTAAAACAAAACTCAGCTGCCAAAAAACAAATAACAGACTTTGAATATAATTTGTTTGATTATGATTCCATTAAAGATAGTTGCTATGATTTGCATGAAAAATAGCCATTTCCAATACAGTGCTGTTAAAAAAGTATTTTGCCCATTTCAATTTTTCTCTTTTTCTCACCTGCTTGTAACATTTATAATTAAATGTTTGATAATAATTGTGAAACAGTAACTCTTTTTTCACATTTAGCCATGCCACCTTTAGCTGAAATGAGTGCAACTAAGCACTTCCTGTAGCTACTGACCATCATCACATCAGGTTTTTGAGCATGAATAGCTGTTTTTAGACCTCACTACAACATCTGAATTAGGTGTAGGATTAGAACCTTTACCAGGTCATTCCGTAACTTTCATTCTGTTTTTTTTCCTGCCATTCTGATGCCTATTCTTTCGAGCTTATCAGTGATTTCACATCTTGTTTGTGGGGAGGTTTTTGGTACAACAGCCACTCGTAGCTATATTCACCGCTGTTCCACACTTTTTCCATTTGATGATTATTGCTCTGACTGTGGTTCCGATGAAGGTCAGAACCTTAGGAAGGACTGTGCAAAGCCAAGCTGATAGGCAGCAACAATCTTTCTCCACAGGCCTTCAGAAATTCAGAAAGCTGCAAAAAAGAAAACTGGAAATGGGGCAAATACTTTTCACAGCATAATATGAACATATGATGCATTTTAATGTAATGAATATGGAATTATTGTTAGATGATTACAAAGAATTATGAATAAACACCTTGATAACTGAACAACAAAGTAACCCTGTCCTCTTCTCACACAATTCCCATGTATTTCTACAATTCTGCAGGGGAGTTAACACTAGAAGAGTTCATTAGTGGAGCCAAGGAACATGAGGATATCATGGAAATGCTTAAGAAAATGATGGATCTGACACCAGTATTAGAAATCATTGTTAATGGGCGGCTGGCAAAAATGTGAAAAATTAAAGACCTCAAAGCTATACAGATACACACCATGTATTTCAGGTGCTGGAATTGTTTGCGATTTCTATGTAAAGAAAATAATTTAAAAGTAATAAATAAAAATTTGAAATTAAGGGAGATAAGGACACAAGGATAAAATTATCTTTACAGAAGTGTTAGGCTGCAAGCTAGTCATTAAAAGGAAAAAAGACTGTGAAAAAGAAATAGGAAATTGAAAATGAAGAATTCGGCAATGTGGCCTGTTCAGAAATCTTCTTGCCTGGTGCCTTGTTCACTTTATCTCCCCATACAAATGGCACCTCAGCTAGACAGAATGTCTCAGCATGGGAGTGTTCCACTCACACACACACACACACACACACACACACACACACATATATATATCTTTTCTGATAATTTCTGATATTACCTGATATCGTCCCTTTCTGGCCTTGTTTATGTTCTGGCAATCTAATTTAAACTAGTGTTTACAGCAAATATCAAGCTAGCATAATGCAGTTTGTGATCTTTAAATTTCAAAAACAGAAAAACTCCCTTTCCTCTCCTACAAACATGATAGTGGTGTAAGTGGTTTATTTTGTTGGCTGACAAAAACACAAAGGTGTTCCGTCTTTAGCTGTGAAAGCTGAATTAAACTTAGGTGGTGTGTCTTTTCATCCAGATAATAACAGGCTTTCCAGCTGGTCCTTTTCAGAATTAATTTTTTTTTCCTGGTCCAGTTTTTATTTTGATTATGGCAATAAGTGGGGAACTGAAAAAGTCAAGCATGGCATACAAATCAGGAGCGAACAGAAGTGAACAGAATCCCCACCTCCCTCAATCCCTGCAGCCCTTTTGCAACAAATTAGAGCATCACTGTATCAGCCTGTCCTAAGAAGGGAACAGCCATTCTCTGGAAAACAAAACTGAATCCAGATCTGTGTGGATACACAATATATGCAACCCAAGGAGATCAGGGAGAAAAATGTAAAAAGAGTGGAAGAATGCAGCAACTTTGGATATTTGTCAGTCTGTGTGAAACATATACTGTATATACTGTAAAAAGTAACATAAAAACATCTTTATATTAACTTTATAGATATTAAATGTGGGCTTACTGCCAACTACCACATTCGGTTTGTTGTTTATCTTATACAAAAGGTTTAGTTTTCAAGAATTAACAGCTAGGAGATACATACATAGACAGGCAGGCAGACACAGAGACTTTTAACTATAATGGACATAAAATAGGCCCAGGCATGAAAAATGCAATGAAAAACAAAAAACAGAAACAACAGACAACAAAATAATTAAACAGAAAAAAAAATCATGTAAATATTTTAGAAGAACTGGTGTGAACTTTAGAATAGACTTTGCTGCAATTGAGTATATGAGGTTGCATCAATTTATTGTTTAATATGCTACTTGTGTATTTGTATTCAAAAACTATGACAGTATATCTATTTCTGTTGGACAATGGTCATAATGTTTGACTGCAAAATCAAAAAATGTTTTTATTACTATTGGATTCAGTTTCAAGGAGCTTATTATTTGTAGTAAGACAAACCGAACCTACATCACGAGCAATCTTGACCAGCAAAGATACAACAAAATTGGTAGTCAAATTGCAGAAAGTTTAATTTGTCTGGGTAAATTTGTTTAACCATATATATGTTGCCTTAATTAAAATCATTAAGACAAAATAATTTGTTTCAGTTCATTTTTATGCACTCCTTAAATTCCTATAAATTCTTCCGTACATTGCTATAAATATTTTTGTAAGCGATAGTGGTTAGACAATGATTTTACTCAGTACAGCTTTTTGTCCCACATTCCAAATAAATCATCTGTCAGTCTTTAATTCCGTGTTCAGATGTAATAGATACTGGGGTATACTGTCTAGATATTGGGGATGCCAAAACATTTTTACTATTGTGAAATGTGTTATAGTGCACACTCCATTGCATTTTCATGAACCACTTGTCCTGGTCAGGGTGCCAGTAGTCCTATTGCAGAATCACTGGGCTCTGGGCAAGGAGGGGTGTACCATGAACAGGGTGGTTACACACATGTGGACATAATGGGAAATTATCAGTTGTTAACTTGAAAAGCATTTTTTTCAGACTGTGGGAGGAAACCAGAGCACAAGAAGGAGAATAAGAGTAAATAGTAAGAATCTGGGCTTCTTCACATAGAAAAATAGTGGCAGTAACAGCAACTAAGACAGGTCAGACTACTGAGGACAGCATTGCGTAGGACAGTAAAAGCTGAATAAAAGGGTGTTGTGGTACAAGCTATGAAATACTGAAAAATTAAGAGTTTTCAAAAACATAGTTTTCAGTCCTTTATTTCGACATGATTCATTAATATGTGAATTACAATTTAATGCGCAAACAATTAAGTATAAAAGTATATTTTAATAAAGTATATTTGAACCCATATATGTGATAAACATTTCAAGGAATTAACAATCCCTGGTTAAAGGCAATATTGAAAAATGATAAACAAGATTGAAAAGTTAATTTGAAATATTTAAGAGTTCTCTGAAGCTCAGTCTTAAGCTTTTTGAAGAATGAGTAAGACAACAGAAATTCTGGACATTGCACTGCGTTATTAAAGGCAGAATACATTGGGACCACCCAGTAGCGTAAGCTAATAATCTATTTTCTAGTATCTATGGTTAACACTTGAAGGCTTTGACCACTGGCACTTTTTGGAACTTTTTGTGGTCACACTGGTCTGTACCAGCAACCTCCCTTGACATACATACATACATTTTGAATCCAAAGGTCATAAACAGCTTCTTAATATAGCATAAATACAATAAAATGCATAATCTTCAGGCAAAGCTTCATTCTTTACTTGTTCTTAAAACTTCCTTTCCTCCAGGCTCTCTCACAAATCATACCTGGAAGGATATATCAACAATATAACATGAAAAAATAAGAACACAACAACATAATTGAGCAAATTCATCAGTACATTTTTTGAATTTTTGATTCCATGAATCACGTGCTTAATTATGAAGTCATATATACATTTTAATATACCAACCAGTATCTTCATAACAAAGGTTCATAACATAAGCATAAACATATAACAAACTTCAAACTCCATAATGCAAACTTACTTTAGTTAGATTGTGTAGCATGAGGATTCAGCTCAGGATGATGTAGTTACCAGTTATTTTTTATATTAACCACAAACTGAATAATTACCAATTTGTTAATTTCAGAAAAATCAACATTTCACTTGTCTTGTCTATAAACTGTTGAACAATATTTAATGTTTTTAAAGAATCATTTATTTACTTCAAGCAAGGAAAGCCCTCACAAATAACCCCCACAAAAAATGTACCACAGAAATTCAATTATATTTTACTTACATAGTCAAATCTGGCAATTTAATTTTTAGAAAATATTTAACTGTAAGTCTGAAAAGTATAAACTATCAACTATGACATACATAGAAACATACAGTGTACCAGATTACTCCATTATCTAAAGAACTGTAAAGAATATCAGTCTTGTCATTATATCAGTTCATCAAAAGTAAAAAAAGATTTGTAAAAGTGATTAATTGCAGGTACCGCATTGTTTTCTTGGTTTCCTGTCTTCATCAGTAATCAAGCAGAATGCAGAATGACATCACACCCAGCAACACAAAGAACTGGTTAAAAACAAACAAGATAAATCAAAAAGCGTTTTAAAGGCTTCACTCTTACTACAATCTGCAGTAATACAGCTGAAATCAATATAATGAAAAAATGATTAAATGCCTTAGAGATTAGTTTCACTTGAAATGTTTTGGCAGATGCAGAGGCGGACTTATTAATTAAAATAGGTGTACAGTTTTATATTGCTATGCACCACATTCAAAGCAATAAGTATGTGAAAGGGGTGCACAATACACAATATTAACACTTTACACTGTACAGGATCCAAGCTGTGCAACTGGGTAAAAAAAACTGTAAGAAGTAGCTAAACATTGCAAGTAAGCAAAATGAATAAATAATACTGAATGAAGGACACTGATATGTCCATTGGTCTTTAATCATTTAAAGATGGCCACACCAATACTTCCTTTTGTCGCAGCCATATTTTTTCATAAATGAAAAAGAAAAAGAAACATGCTTGCTTTTACAGTCAAGTAAAAATGTTTATGCAGTCATTTCTGTGTCATTCACATTTCTTCCTAATCTGTATGGTGTTTGATTCAGCATTTACAAAACTGAAGGCAGACAAAAGCCTTTCACCCATCTAATACTGCAGTTCTCAGACACTTATCAGACCCATGGTTTCCTTCTGATCTGTTTGGTTTTCTCATTTACGTGGCTGTTTGAATTGTTTGCTTGCAACTGCAGTAATTCCTTGTTTAGTGTCAAGCCCGTGTCTGATTTTTTCTTCAGTCAGGCCACACACTTTTATATATAGCTGTATACATACAGTACTGTGCAAAAGTCTTAGGCATGCAATTTCAGTGTCTGTTGACAAGTACAGGTAAATTCTTATCTACCATCAGGGAGGTTTCTGATTGGTCCCAAATTCATTCTGCAGCCTGAGAATGACCTCAAACACCCAATCTCAGTCATACAGAACTATCTTCAGCAAAAAGAAGGAATCCTGCAACAGATGGTATGGTCCCCACAGAGCCCTGATCTCAACATGATCAAGTCAGTCTGGGAGGACATGCAAAGACAGTCAAAGTCTGCAGAAGAACTGTGGCCAGTTCCTCAAAATATTTGGAAGAACCTACCGACCTCTACCTTAAACCGCATGCAAGTTTGCATAAGAGAATTGATGCTGTTTTAAAGGCAAAGGGTGGTCACACCAAATATTGATTTGATTGAGGTTTTTTTGGTCTACTGCACTTTATAGAAGGTTTATTGATTAATAAGTATTCATGGCATTATTTTTGCAACCATCTTCACTTTACCCACAGGTGCCTAAGACTTTTGCACAGTACTGTAAATATATCACTCAGTTTTTAGTGCTATAAATTAGAAATAGTGCACATTTACTACACTTTTCAAATGCAACACATTTTAAAAGTTGAATTTGCATTATACTTAATTCATATGTTTAATGAACATCGGATATACTTACAGTCCAACACAAGATGGCAAATCCAAACCAGGAGACAGCCAAACCATATGTTTGCAAATAACCACCAATGTAAGGATAACAACCCTATTGAAAAAAGTAAGCTGTTCAAATATTTGTAATGTAGCAAACAATATTTTTCAAACTGGTGGTTTATGATATATAACAGCTTTTATGTTTTTAAATTATATTCTCCAATTTTATACATTCATAAAAGTAATGTTACCCTTTTTATATTCATACAATGTTAATTTTATTACTATAGCTTATTAGCATGTGTAACGGCATAATAGAAATATCTCAATTATGTCAATACAGCAAAATTTGAAATATGCTAGAAATACTGTGTAATATTGTGTAAAAGCACATTGAAACAGCACATAAACAATATGACTGCGCAAATAATAATTTACATTTGAGCCATTGAACTTTACACATGAAGTAGAAGTGAACAATGGTGATATTTACCGTAGTGGACAAGTAGGGATTTAACCCAATCTTACAACCCTCTTGACTGCTGAAAGCACCCATTGCGTCCAGCTGGCAGCACTGCCTAGGCCAGGGGTAGTCAGCATCTGAGTACTGCTGCCTGAAGTATGACTTAAACGTCACCCAGTCTTGTGGTCCATTTACACCGCAGCATTTTTTCTGCGTGAGAGATGGTGATTAATTGTACTTTTTTAGATAAACAGTGGCACAATTTGACAAACTTTCCACTGTGCACTGAAAAAGCAAAGTGAAATATTCTCCTATAAGCAAAGATGGTACCAAAAAGTTTGATTACTACTAGTGATTCCCAATATCTGTTTGAAAACTGCAGTAAATTAATAAGGCTAGTAAATTTGTAAGATTTAAATCTTTCCAGAAGTACTCAGTATTAAAGGACTAAACCCTTACGGCTATGGGAACCCAACTGTCTCTGCATCAGTGAAATGATTTTCAGAGGGAACCATCTAAAATTCTGAAGTAATAAAGTCTTATGGGAATGGAATCATAAATTTAACTATCAACATTTATTATGTGAATCATGTACCATTAGTGAATGAAGGGAAACTACAGGCCAAATGCACCCTGTACTAATCAGGGATTCTATTTAAAAAAAATGATACTATGTTTGAAAATAATTACAGTAAAATTGAACATTACTATAAGAATAGCATATCTCTGGAAATGTAAAGCAAATATTTTCCCTGGGGAAGTGTACAGTTACCTCAACCATGATTTGATTCCATGCACCTGTGACCCCATTTATTTTGTTAATCTCATCCTGGTTGTTGGCCGCATCCCCTGGAAGAGGCTTATTATAGTACTGCAACATCTCCTTGAGGAAAAGATTGGGTGAAAACTGCAGAGAGAAGAAATATCTTGGTTTTTCCTTTAAGTTTTCCCTCCACAAACAGTTGGTTTTGCAATACCTGACCAAGTGAAACCCCTTCTGTGACAAGCATATCCCGACACATTGTTTGCGAAGCTGTAGCTGAGCTCAGCAAATTGCAGAACCATCCAAACAAGTGTCAAGTATCCACGTGCCATCATGAAGTGCCCAAGGGCCCACTGATCTGCATTTTCAATACTCCTTTATTGCACCCTGTTGTCATTTTCTACCTCAGTATTCCGCCTGTAGTTTTTCTCTTGTAATTTGATTTCACTGTTATTTGTATTACAATAACTTAGTATAAGCATGATCTTTTATTACTTTGTCGTTCAATTTTTATGATGTTTTACTAGCTATTTTTATGCTGTCTTATTTCAAATTTGTTATTACATACTATACATTAGTGGCATGATAGCATTGCAAAAAATATCCTTAATGGTTGCTTGAGGCATAGGTTGGACTCTGGCTCAGAGTGCATAGACTTGGCACGCTTCAACTGTGTTTGCAAAATAACAATAATAATAAATTGTTCGCAGATTCACCAGTGTTTGAATCATGAAATAAAAAGTAAATAAAATAATGTGTAAAATAAGAAGAAACATTTGTTAACAATTAATGAAATAAGTAAAACAAACTATCTAGAAATAACTAAAAATAAGCAAATAACTAAATAAGTAAAATAATAAGCAATAAGAAAGATGCATTTGGGTTTGATCTGATTTGCAGATCTTTTGGATGTTACATAGAATTC
Source organism: Arapaima gigas (assembly GCA_900497675.1). Lineage (NCBI taxonomy): Eukaryota > Metazoa > Chordata > Actinopteri > Osteoglossiformes > Osteoglossidae > Arapaima > Arapaima gigas. Next base: position 425,458 of record UFQX01000044.1, on the reverse strand, counting down.
TGGACAAACATATTCTCATTTCTTCTTCAGCCTCCTGGAGCCCTCCCCTGTTCTTATGTTTGTAAACACAGAAAATCGCAGCAACATGTAACATGAAGAAAATTGCACGAGAATTGCCAGAACTTTTTGCAACGTGAAGTATTCATTGTTCACTATACTAAGAACCTTTTGAGAGTTTTTTCCCAATATGTTTGTTGCAGATTTTTCTGCGAGGCTGAGCTTCAGCACGTCTGACTATTTCAAGACATGGAGAAACCAGTAACCATCTCCACAGTATGAGATAATTCAGTTTTTCCTTGCCGGCTGGAATTTACCTTGCTTAAATGCTCAAAGATAACATTTTTTTCCAAAACCATTTTCTTCAACTTTGGGACTTTGCAAAGCAGCAGGTCTACTTACCCAGTCTTTGTGTGTTGCAGCTGTGATGGCAGACGCCATTTCAAAGACAAATACAATGAACATCAGCATGATATACTAAAAAAAGATAAAAGCAGTTTAATTACATCACAATTTTGAGTTATAAACAGATAAAACCACATTTTTTTACCTCTAGGTTTAAAATGTTTGAAATATTTTAAATACATAGTTCAATTCATATTATATAACTTTCTTCTGAAGTAACTTTTTTCCTTAATGCAGTTTGTACAACAGTTTCCCCCAACTCACCACAAGTAAGAGTTTTCTCTTGGCCCTCACGAGTGCATACATTCCAAACACAGCTACACAGATAAACGCAAAACCTGTGAAGAGGCCTATCCAGGCTGCGGCCCAAATGCTCACACTGCCTGATGTATAAACCAGCATATACACCCCTTCATGGTCAATAATGAAGTAGATACACATGGCCATCAGAGCAATGCCACAGCACTGAAAAACAGCAAGGAACAAAATACTTCACAATACAACATGGCCCATTCAACTGATCATTAACTTCTGGGTTACAAAAATAAGAATGCAGTGGTTTTATGTTATCTACCATACTGCAGTAAAAATGTCATGATACATACATATGCAGCATGTATATGACTGAAGGTTTCAACTGTATTTAACATGATAGTTCCCTGCCCTCAAACTCAACAGCCAGACAAAACAGTATGATGTAGCGCTTTAAAACTTGACAGTGCAGTTGTGTCATGTTAGGCAAACAATCAGTTTTATTTCTCCAAAATATGCTCAAAAACTTACCACAATGACAAAATTTGCCCAAATAAGAATGATCTGAAGGAGGCGGTATACTGTACTGGACTGAGAAGCCATGGTTTTTCCTGGACAACAGAACAGAATTAAAAACGTGAAAACTGCACCAAACAGCTGAAACGTATAACTGATCTGGTAAAAATTCTGTGAAATTACACAGTGTTTTTGGCTGTAGGTATATACTCTTAAAAGAATGATTTAAAAAAGCTAAATTTCAGTCAATATTGTTTTATGGTGTTATATGTAACTGAGAAAAACAGATGTGTCAAATCACTGTAGCGCTTGCTAAACAGTTAGAAAGGGGAAGCATATATATTGTACTTGTGCTTATTATGCTTACTTGGTAGCAATCATAAACTGTACTGAGTTGAATAATTACTTTATTTTATTACTTTATTTAGCTAGATGATGCCTTCATCCAAAGAGACCAACAGGCAAGTAAAAACTGTAAAAATTTAAAGGAACACAACAAATAGGGATATGAGATATTACAAATTGAGGCAGTACTTCTAGAGGTGTCAAATTGCGTGGGAAGATCTTACTCTCGTTGTACGTAAGTTTGCTATTGTTGTGTGTCAAATGGTTGCTCAGGAAATTAGGGGGTGGCAAACTGCATGTTTTTTGTGGCTTGCTGCCTATTGACACACCTGTTTTCTGTCTCCAGTCAGGTGTACTTGTGCAGTCTGCTGAAGTAAGTCATATATTAAATGCAGGATTTAAACCATGGTGTGTCATACTGTTTAAAGGGCATTTTTCCACAGTGCCCAGAATTGTGCTTTTTAAATGTGTTGGTTCTTTGTTTTGCTATTTGATGTAATTGTGAAAACGATGTTAAATGACATTCCCTTCACTTTCCACTCCTAAACACTCCCAATTTTGACACACCCCAGTGTGTCACATACGTGTTCCAACGGAACTAACACTAAAAACAAGAAATACCTGTGAGGTACGTGTTATGCGAAAGTCTAAATCTCAGGACTGACAGTGAGAAGTAATTAATTCCTGGATATACTAAGGCATGAAGACAGTCAGTCACCAGAAAATCGGTTCCTTAAATAACTGAAACATTAAAGGTGCTGTTTCAGATTAAATCTGTTCAAATTAAGCCCTGCTGCTCACTGATTTTGAACAATATAATTTAGAGATTGTGACCTGATATCTGAAATGCCTGACTGCTAACAAAAAATAGCTAAATATGGGGAGTAGAGTTTATTTATTTATTTCAGCAGGGAGCACCTACATTAACCACACATGAAATTGAGAAATAATTTGCAGGGATCTTGTGTATGTTGGAATAATTCTGCAATATTTTGAATAGATGTCAATTAAATCCATGTGATGCTAATTTAAATCTAGTTTTACACTGGTCCCAAAAACAATCTTGTGCCAGCTCATCTAACTGTCTGGAATATTTTGGATTCTTCTCAGCAGTTTTCTGAGAAATGTTCACTGCTGGCTCCTCAAGGCTGACCTGATGACCTGTCTTTACTGCACAAATTATAATTTATTTTCTTGTCTAAAATATTTTCTTATGATTCTAATGTTAACACTACATCTGTTATTTTATCTGTAATTGAGAAACTGAGTGGAAACAAATTAACCATAGTAACTGCTGCAATCCATAAATAAAATAGGCAGTGAATGCAGACATAAATGCAAAAAATAATACGATTTACAAGAAACTGCTCTTAATTTCTGAATATCTAGCTCAATATCTTTGCATTAAGCCATGGATCAATATCAGAACACAAATCATGCACAAATATATTAAATTACATTAATGAATCATTTTGCCTTAACTTTTCCCCAAACATCTTTATCCTGAATTGTCAAGAAGTGTACAGTTACTGTGCTGTTTGTGTTTATTATTTAACCTTTAGTGTTTTAAACTGCTACATTCAAACCCAAATGAAAGTTTTCTAGTTCGCATATACTGCTGGTTGGGACTTGTTTCTGTAACAGGTTTCTCTTAAAGCTACAATCTACACACTCAGAAGACCACATTTTTCTAGTAAAATATAAATTATGTTCTCTTTCAGTACAGTAAAAAAATATCAGTTGCTACTACAGCGACAAGTTCAGATTAATAAATGTAAATATAAATATTTTGTATTGTGCCATACCAATCCTTATTTACATTTAAATTTTACCATTCTCATTAGCAAAAGGGATAAACCTATGCAAACTTGAATTAGAAAACACAGGCTTACCTTTCTTTCCAAAAATACAAATCTAACAAGAAGCGTGTTACAATACTGACCTTTACAAGCACACAAAGAAAAGACATCCAGGTACTGTCATCATCCAGCACAACACAAATTCTTATAGTAATATGATACTTTGGAAACCGGTTTGGGAAGGTATGTAGGTGGGTTCATATAATGTATTGTTGCTAAGGCAAATTAAAGAAAACACCTTTAGAACAAGTACATTTCAGCACAAATTAATTATACATTTTCAACATGCGGCGCACTGTGTGTAAAATATATTTCATTTTATTCCACCGCTTTTAACATATTAAAGCTCTATATTGCCATTTACTCTGCTCCCACCTCCTTGTGCATCTATTCATTCTTTCATACTCGTTGAACGAAATGGAATTCAAAATGGTTTTGAAATACTAGATAGAGGAAAAAATGTTACTTTACAACTTTCTATTTAAATAACATTTTCTACAAGTTAGCACTTGTGTTTTTTGGAATAAAAATCATTTGAGAGATCTTCAAAGATACATTTTCAGCTTTCTTCATCTAGACATTTCTCCAGAAATTACCATCAACACCACATTCATGCCCCAGTCTGAGACCAAAAAAAAAAACTTTCATGGTGGTAACAGATCATTAATACCTTAGTTATTAACATAGAGATGTGATCAATTTAGCTGTGCTGATTATATTTTATTTTTTACAAATTTCAAAGGAATGAAATTACTAATGATAGATAATAGATTATAGTTATATACCTGACTTAAGGGTTTAAAGTAAAAGTGTGCTGCAGTCAAGTTTAAAAAAAAAAAAAGATTTGCAATTTGTTACACAGAAAAGAGCCGGTAATTTGGCATAACGAACATCCACGTAATACAGTGTCTGAATCAGCATTTTCAGCAGCACTGGAGTTGCCTGATGTGAGCTAGATGCCCCTTCAGGGGAACAACTCCACAAATGTTATTTGCCCAAAGGAAAAACACAGGCCAGTTTTCCTTCCTTGGTTCTCAAACATGTTGATATTAAAGCAGTAGCAAAGATGATCTTTTTTTTAAACCAGTGGGTTAGAGAAATACAGAAATATTTTTAAATTAAATCAGATTTTCAAATCATTTGTTCTGATGAGGGTCATGGCTGTAACACGCCGAGTAGGGGCAGATCACACTTCCTTTTCTGTAGCAACAGCCTCCAACTCCTGCAAAACCCCAGTATTGGGGGGGGTTACTCATGTCCGAAGAGCATCCCAACATACTTCGAAGCACCGCAACCAACTCCTACCAATGTGGAGGAGCAGCAACTTTGATCCAGAGACTTCCTTGATCACCGAGTTTGTCATAGTCTGAGTCCTGCTACCCAGTGGAGGAACCTCATTTTTGCCACCTTTACCATTCTAGGCAGGTTCATGAGCATTAATGAGAAAGGGATGTAGACCAAATGGTAAACGGCTTCTTTTTCCTGATACAGTTGAGCTTAGGGAAAACACTCATCCCTTTTACAATACAAAGGTAGCCCAGCAGGGTAGTAAAGTGCAACATAAAATGCTTTCACCTAGTTACTTGTTATGAATACAAGTGATTTAAAACAAACAGTTGCTTGTATTTATAGTGCGATAGAAAAAAAAGTTACAAAAGAAACCCAGGTGTGCCAATGAAAGAAAAGAAAAAACCCAAGTAAGCAAACCCTTTATTATACACACTATGCAGAATGAAGTGTGTATGTGTATACTGCCACTGCCGCCAGCGCACGCATGCACGTACGCTCTGGAAAGATTTTATTAAAAGTAGAACACCCCATAGAACTAAAGCCAAGTGGCAGCTGCTTTCAGTTTGGCTAAAGAGCTGAGCCTCCTTATCTACTGGAACAATGGGGTTCTTTTAAATTGCATAAATGCCTATACTCCACTGCACCTGGAATGTACCCACCAATTTAAAATCCTTCCACATTTTCCTGCAACCTTCTGTTCAAAATTTAACTCAGTATATCCCTCTTATCACTCCTGATGTGTCTACAGAACAGCGGGGGGGGGGGGGCACATATGAAATGCAATGCAAAATAAAGTTTCTATCCATTCTTTATTTTACAGAAAGCAGCAAACTAAAGATACCCAAATCTGAGACAAATCAAAATATTTATGCATTGTACTCAAATTCAATGACTCCAAGGTCAAGTAATAACAAAAGAAACAAACAAACAATCACTGACAAATGGGTTTGGGGACACTGCAGGGCTCCATTACCCCAACAGAATGGAATTGGTACAGTCAAAACAAGTGTGATAACCTCACACAGGAAAGGAAAAAAGTAGTGATCATCCACATTAAAAATCACTTCAGACAACAAACTTGTTCTTGACTATCGAGTTGCTCTTAGTTGCTGTATCTGCATGAGCTTGATATCCAATCACCAGTTTTGCTGGCAGGCCAACACTTTCCTTATATCTGCGCCTAAAGAGAACACACCATATATAAAAACATACTAGGCTTGAAATATTTTATTTTGTAGGTTTTCCCACTTGAGTAGAAACCCATCCCTTGATTTGTTAATAACTTTAAATAAAACCGATATACATATGTACATATTTGTTAAGCCAGACACAGAGAGGCTGTCTGGAGAGGTAGAGTTTAAACATTCCTTTGGGAAAATAAACAAAAGATCTGTTAAGTGTGTGTGTGTGTGATTTATCAAAATTGATAACAAAGCTAGACACGCCTTTGTGATTTGAGTAGCAGGACAGATTTGGACAGAAGCATTTGGTGTTCATCTTTGCAGGAACTGTTGAGGTAGTCATGATAGAAGTATGCCAATTTAACCAGTAATAAGGGTAATAAAAAGTTTAGCGATAAAAATTATGTTCTCCTTTCTGCTGGACAGTGACCAGCAACTTGTCTGTTCAACAACACTAAATAAATAGATAAGAGTAATGAACTCAATCATTCCTAAGAGTAACACAAGTCAGTGAAATATAATACATTACTATTCACCTTTCCACTTTCTGTCCTGGGCAGCAATCGGTAACTCAATCTACATTGGTATTATTGGTTAGGCAAGTTAGAAATCCTATTGTGAGGACCTTTGACAGATTACATGATAACTGACACCACATCTAAATGTGTCAAAGACTCACCCGATGAAGGTCACGGCTTCTTTGTTTTCAGTGTTTGTGGTCCAGATGGCAAGTTTGTCGCCTTTTGCACGGACATTGACAACAGCTCCACAAACATCCCTGCCAAAAGCTTCAAAGCTCTCCCCAATGATACATAGGAGCTGGAAGGAGAGACATGATCAAATGTACACAACCTTGCTTTCTAAAGCCATTTTAGCCAACAGATGTAGTGCCTTATAGAGGCAGTCATACCCTATACTTTTCCCCTCATTTTGCTACCTAAACAAAAATACATTACTTTCCATTAAATGACATGTATTCAATCTCAGTAGTGTCATAGCAATACAAATTAAACTTTGTATGATCAGCTCCTTTAATAGTTCCAGAAAAAAAAAAATACTAGCCATTGTCTTGTTGAATATTTCATGCACACTCATAGTTCAACATTTACCCTCCCTTTCAACATCACAAGTAACAGGATGAGCAGTTTTTCTGTTCAAGTTCATACGAAAACTTTGGTTAAAGTGCACAAAAACTATCCACACAGTCTGTTGTAAACCAGGATTTTTAAATTTAAATAAAGTGGTGAGATTACCCACAAAGTGTGTGTTCAATTGCCTCACTTGTCAGTCAGTCCTAAAAGTTCCCAGCTAAAAGGTCAGAATTTGTAATTGTATAACATTAGGAAACAATGTCACAGATTCTTGCTTGAATGTACTGCTACCTACACATAAAGTTTCACAAAGCAAGTCTTATGTCTAAACATATTGGCTCTGAACAAAGTCACATGTGCATCAGTTTCAATATACATTGACCAGTAGGACATTTTGCAATACTAATAACAACGAGAAGAAATTGTGTATTGGTATTTATGAAAGAAAGAAAGACCCACTGTTTCTAGCCAGAAGCGATCAAGTTCCGTGTGTCTCTGCTGCTTGGACAGAGTAATGAGCCAGCGTCCTCCACACTTGTTACGTCTGTCTTCCCACATCGGCTCAATGCCATCCTAACAACCAGGGCAAAATTACAGCATAAGCAAGAACATGAATTTCATCTGTTCGTAACCAAACCTCCCAAAAAAAAAAAAAAATTCTCCAACTAACATCATGTGTTGCTTATTTGAATGTCAAGGCTGAGCAATATAGTCCCCTCTGAGGTAAATCCTATGGAGGACAACATGATGAATGTACTACCTGGAAACTGTATAATGGTGGTTGCGTTATAGCATCATCAATGCTAATTTCACACAAGTTTAGTTTGTACTTTCCAAAAAATTTAAAAAAAAATTCCTAGAGCATGGGAAGAAACCGAGCACTCTGAGGAAACCCATACAGGCTGAGCTAGACTCAGAGCCAAACCACCTAGGTGTTGTGAACAGCAGTGTTACAACCTGTGCAAGCTTTGGTGACCACCGCATTAAAATGCCCAACACCAAGTCACGTAAATCAAGTTTACCTTGAAGACAGCATAATCACAGCCAGATGAAAGCTTGCTTGCTGGCTGAATGTTGTTATACAGTCTTTGAAGAGGTGAAGAGAGTCACAATGAAAAATTCATTTTAAATTATGCATGGGAAAAACATGTACACTGTGGAATGGAATTAAATTCTTACGTGAAACCTGATGCTCTTGCAACTTTTGGACAAAGTTTGGCATTCCCTAAATCCATTGATTTAGCAAGCCTTACAGGACCCACTATAATCATACGTCTGTAGTGAACAAAAGCTTGGCCTTTTTCTCCTTAGACTTTTGAACTACCCACCCCAATCACCTTTTCAAGTTTCTTTTTGCCCTCATGTTGATTCAGCCCACCTACACCTAATGTACAAATACAGAACCAGAAAAGTAAGAGTGGTTCTGGTATGCGTTTTGGCTCAGCTTTTAATTTCTTTAACAGAATATCTACCTAGACTACCCTATTCATGCACCATTACTACTGTAGTATATCCAGCCCTGACCCAGATGGAAGGTAAAGATAAAATGCTGTTCACTCACTTCAGCTCAGCATTCAGCATCATCGTCCCCCTGCAACTGGTCAATAAACTGTTCTCATTGGACCTGAACACTCGCTCGTGCAACTGGATGTTGGACATGCTGAGCAAGAGACCACAGACTATGAGGATCCATAGCAGTACCTCTCACACCACCATCTTGACCACAGCACTCCACAAGGCTGTCTGCTCAGCCCTTTTCTGTACACCCTTTTAACTCATGACTGAGTTTGCAAATACAGAAGCACCCCCCCCCCCCCCCCCCCCCCCCCCCCCCCCCCCCCCCCCCCCCCCCCCTCCCCCCCCCCCCCCCNAAACCCCCCCCCCCCCCCCCCCCATTATCAAGTATGCTGATGACACCACAGTTGTGGGCCTCATATCCAACAACAGTGAGTTGGCCACATCACCACAGAACCCTTTCATCCATCTGTTATTTTGGCTGCTGTCTGGGAGATGCTAATACAGTCCAAGAACCAAAACCACCAGGATCAGGAACAGTTTCCTACCACAGGCTGTCAGGCTGCTGAACTCCAACATCTCAGGTCAGATCACCACCCCCACAACTCATGTCTACTAACTGTCTGTACAGCCACTATAAAAACACTATATTTATTCGCAGTCTGTGTTCTGTAGACCCAAGGAACTTAATTTCATTCTCCCTTGTATAGCTACTTAGGCACAGCTAATCAGAGGGTAAAGGGGGTTTTTCCAAACCTTGTAGGACTTTGCACCCTCCAGTGTTGGGGCACCAAATCAAATGAAAGTTGTACAAGTCACTTATGTGGATGACTGTGCAGATTAAGTTTTTGCCAGATAGACAGGCTCATTTAACTCAGCATCTGACCAAACCCATTTAACTCTGAGAACACAACTCACGCCCAGAAGTCCTCAACTGTATCAAACTTGGTGATGATCTTTAAGTTGTCCTGCCACACTTTGCTCTTGTCATTTTTGTAGAACCAGAGAGCCCACCTGCCAAAGGGGATCAAATAAAGGACTGGCAGCATACCATTAAAGTGCTGCAAACATACCAACAAAGGAGGATGACAGATGTGCATAATCTGAAAGTTATACAACTTGACAGACATAAATAGATGCAAACAAGAATGTTAGAGAAGATAATCATTGTTGCCAGTGTAACAAGTAACGTGCTTGGAGGTACCACCAAACCTGTTTTGTAACGGATGTTTCAGATGTCTTCCTAAAAAAGTGCATTGCTTATCCTCACGCCCAACATTCATAGTTTGATCATGTGGGTTCTTTTTTGATGACATCTGCAAAACCCATTGAATGAAAACACATAACATGCAGAATTGTTATGAAACTGTCAAACCCTTATGAAGGTTCCCTTAGACCAATTTCTTTCCTTCATTCATGAAAAAAGGTCGTTGGTTATAACAATGAGACAACTAGCATTTTAACAAAAGCTACGCCTAAATTCACAAGTAGAACAGATTAGACACTTAAAAATGATGCATTAAAACGGCTCATAAATAAACAGGGACAAGCTATTTTTACTTTACAGAACAATTTTATACAACATCTTAGTTAACACCCGTACTTGCCCTACGAATTAGTTTGAGAGGAAAATTACCTTATTAAACAGTTTAACTAAAGTACTTACCGCATGGAACAGGGCTGTTGACATAATGTTAAAATGTGCAAGTGAACCGCTCACAAATGTGAAAAAGTGTTAAATAAGACGTTCATGCAATTTTCCACACATTTCAGGGGAAAACGGTCGAACCAGCTGACCGCTTCAGGTGAGATCGCTTTCAATTTGATTGAACCGACAACCCGGCAAGCCGTACAGTTCCGATCTTTTTTTGCAACAAACAAAAAAAAAATCAACAAGACAAACAGAAATATGATTGACAGGGTATTGGATGTTGCAGCTTGAAACTGGTACATAACAATAATTGAAGATTTTTACTGGAAGTTCGGTACTGGTCCATCTCTGCTGACGTCATTAATCAATGTGGCGAAGTTTAACTAAAATTTATTCTTAAGAATGTTTAAATGGCATTGTCAATCCGACCTCTCCAAACCACTTTGTCCACGTCAGTACACTATTAACATGGACCAGTACACACTTTCCATGTTTTGTATATTTAATAAATAAGGAAGGAAGGGCGCTAAGACGGTTCCCATAAATCCTGTGGGAGCCCCAACCACAAAATAATAATAATAATAATAATAATAATAATAATAATGTGGGTGAGTTATCGCTGAATAGACCTTTGTATGAAAAAATTATAGGAGCAATTCAGAGCAAAACTTTTGTTTGTTTAAAGCTATCAATCGAAAAGAACAGAATAGTGTTTAAAGTAATAGTATTTAAAAGTAGTTTCATAATAAGAATTCAAGTGATTCAATATGTCAAAAAACAGCAACAAGATTAAAAGAATAAATCTGAGAAAACACAAGTTCAAGACCCACACGAAACAGACTCGACATTAGACACAGTTCACACTTTTCATACAGCGATCGAATAGCATACTGTCTTCTTATGCTAGTGGCAGAACTTCGTGCTCATAAATTTAGTAACCAAAAAAATCTCTTTATTGTATTTCATAATGACGTCAAGCATATCAGTGCTAGCTGAACCCCCTTTAACTGTAAAGCCCCAACTGAATTGTGCACTAATTTACGCTTTTTTGTACAGCGTTCTCTTTTTTCTATAGGTTCTCTGTTTGTATTAAAAAGCACACAATTATTAGTACAGAAAAAGAGCCCATGATCACCTAAATAAAATACGCATTCATGCACATGAATCGCCTTACAGAAACTGAAACCGACCACCAACGCAGGGATGCTTTATCTATATGCCCTTAAATAATGTCTATTACGGTACTACGTCATAACCCGGAAGAGTATCTAATTCATACAACTTGCAGTTCACCTCAAATATGATAAACGAAAGGGAGTTAATGTTGACATTATAGCGTTTTAGTAGAGTAACAATTACCTGCACAGAACAGTTGATATCGAAACTTAGGTTATAATATAATATATTATATAAATATAATGCTACCTATCCGAGTAATAACCTATCTAACACAACGATCACTGTTGTCCCACGGATTATCACTCTCCAGATACTACTGTCAGAAAGCCTGCAGAAAACTACGGATCTGCGAAGCACTTTCCGGACAACAAATTGGAGAAAATGTAAAAATACAGGTAAGCCTTATACCCTATGGCGTATTGTTGGCTTCTTTCTATTTTTGCTGTAATCATACCTACATTTTACATTTATTTAGCTGATCGTTTTCTCCAAAGCGACTTACAGTGTTAAGGTACTTACTGATTTACCCATTATTACAACTTGGTAAATTTTACTACATCAGATCAGGGTAAGTAATTTTTCTAGGGCACGACATCAGTAGCTGGGATTCAAACCTGGGTCATTTGTGTGGAATGCAGCTCTAACCACTGCACCACCTGCTGGTCCCACTGGTCCTGCTTCCTGATGCTCATCTGACATAATACATATGTAATATTAAATTGCTGTGTAAAGTGATCTACACCTTATTAGACTACAGTGAAACATGCTGTGCATCTCATAACTTGCAGGCATTGTGTTTTGTAAAGTTGGCATTAAGTAGTTACCAGTTAAAAATCACAAAAAATGTACAGTCTATTTCATGTTTCCCAGCAGAAACATTACTTTCCAGCTCTGGAAGACAGAACACTACATGGTATCTCAACTTGTAGAGATGTAGCCAAACAACAAATGTGAATATGCTTATTACAAATTGTCTGTTTTCTGTTTGGTAAAAAGACTTTGTTTTGAGAATCTTGTCTCATTTACTTTTGATATTGTCATTAATTCTGTGTGCTTGTGTCACAGGTTGGAATCTGGTTTAGTGTTTTTGTTGTTTTCGGCAATTTTTTGGTAACTGTTTAAGTGTTAAGTTTGCTAAGAATGAGGTCTTTGTTTTGTTTCTCCTTATTCTTAGGGTTGGGTCCGTTCAGTTCGATCTCAGAAGAAAGCTATATTTCTTGATATCAATGATGGCAGCACCTTGAAGAATCTTCAGGTTGTGGCTCATCCAGAACTGAATGATAAGTATGTTATTATTAAGTATGTTATTTAATTTTTTAAAGTTTCTGTTCTGTGACAATTTAAGTGAAATATAAATTAATTTTTATTACTAATTTACATTTGTTTATGTGTATGATTTGCCGTGTAGTTTAAAAAGAGTAACTTTGGGGAAAATTCACGTTATATTTCAAAAGGCAACAAAAACTGTTCTTCCAAGTAAAACAATTAATTATTTTTGTATCTGTTGAATATTATTTAAAGTTTAAGCTCATTTAAAAATTGTTTTAATTATTATTATTATTATTATTATTATTATTATTGACAGTCATACGTCGAGTATGTCGTAAGTCGAGAATGATCTGTACCAAATACACTGGTAACATTGATTAAACATGGTTTAACACAGACATCAACTGATATGCAACAGATTCTGTCGCTGAACCATAGTTCATAGCCAGTGATCAATATCATAACCACAAGAGTGTGGGCTACAAGACTGGTAAATTTTATACACTAAACCAATTTCTTAGCGTATTACATATCCACGTATCCAAGTTTTTGGAAAACAGTACCATGGAAACAGTATCAACTTAAATTAATTAACCACCTATCTGGTATCCACTTAAGTGTACTCAGCTGTATATTACTTTTTAATACAAACTTTGGTAGGTTCCATTCAAATTAAGACCTAAAAATGCCCAGACAATGCATTTATGTGCTTCTGGAGTTCAGAAAATTGTCTAGAAAGCAGTGAAAAATACAGTTATTTCAATATACCCTGCTTTTGTTGTTTATCTTGTTTCTCTGTTTATATATCTTAAATATGTACATATGCTTTATAAACTGTTATCCAGACGCCTTACATTTGGAAGTGCTGTGGAAATTTCTGGAAGTCTCGAAAAGAGTTTACATGAAAAACAGAATGTGGAGCTCCAGGCCAAACAGGTCCAGGTCATTGGGGAGTGTAACCCTTTGGTAAGTTTACTGGTTTTGTTGTTATACTGTAGTGCAAGGGAGAATCTTGCTCACAGATTTATTCCTTTATTGTCTGATCTTGCAGTTATGAGCCCCTAAATTGGGTACACCTATCAAGTATTGGGTGGGAGTCTCTTTTGGACATATTTGGCAGGGTGCTTGGTCCATGTTGTCTTAACAACTTCATACAGTTTCTGTAGATACATTGGTGACAAATTTATTCTTCTAACATCATTCCTTTAAAACTTATACTGCAGCTTCTCTGGTCCAACAACTGCACTCTTTTTTTTCCCTTTTTTTGCTTCTCTATACTCTTGCATCTAACTATGTTAATCCATTGTCTCACATACTACCTCACAGATATATTTTGAATTTTTTTATTATTCACTTTCTCTGTGCTTAACTTCTCATTGAGCCCCTAGGACTTCAAGTAGTCCCTCCCTTTGCCACTGTACCCCTGCTTACTGGGAGAATCTTTTAAAAAGAGTGGACCATGTCCTTAGACTCAGTGGTGCTGATCTTCATACCTGCTGCTTTACATTCAGCAGCAAACCATTCCAGTGTGCATCAAAGAGCACAGTCATTTCTTAATTCGTATGTTTGACTCCCCTGTGCTACTGTTGATATTGAGCAATTTTGAAACACTAAATTAAAAATAAATAAAAAAGGTTAGTCTGTGATATGATGTGTTATATGTAACACACTGATGCATTTCCTCATTTGATGTTGCAATAAATGTTTGACATGTAGGATATTCAGACGAACATACGGAAATAAGCCCTAGCTAAATTTGTCTGTCTAGAAGCATATTGGGTAAGCCTGTTCAGAGGCCTCACTGCCAAATAAAATTGTACCAAGTATCCCATTGTGCAGGAGCACAGACTAACTTGTAAAATATATATCTGGGGATGTACAAAAAATACGTTTGTAGCACTGCTGCTCTGCATCATTTTATGCACTCTGAAGGTGCACTGTTTTTTTTTTTTTTTTTTTTTTTTTTCCCCTCAGGATTTTCCTTTTAAAGTTAAAGAACGTCATGGGCTGGAGTACATCAGGCAGTTTCCCCATCTACGCTGCAGGACAAACACTTTCAGCTCTTTGCTGAGAATACGGAGTGAGGCCACCTCTGCTATTCACACATTTTTTAAGGTGAGAATCATATTACTTTGCTTCCAATAGCTCTGCACAGCCAGGACTTTTCCTGCCTTTCTACTGTTAGATCAACTAGGTTCTTACCCTGCAGAATGGGGACCTGCATAACAAAAAAATTCTATCCTTTTATAAAGGTTTATGAAAACTGGTACCTTTTGGTTCTCACAACAGGCCTTTAACTTAATCTAGTGCTGGACAGTGTTTACAAATATGCTGTTGTGTTGGAGACCTAAATCTGCAGCTGGAAATTAGACTTTTTAAGCAAGGGAAACCTGTGCTGTCGTTTTACCAGTATTTATTATTGGTTCATTGGTTGGTCTTAGTGGAACCGATTTGACAATACAGCCATCCCTCCATTTACACATCTAATTGGTTCCTGAAAAGGCTGCGTAAATCAAAATGTGTAAATGGAGACAGTTATTTCCATTATTTATTATTAATAATGCTTCCATTGCATCTAAAAGCCCTCAAACCAACTTTCCCAGATATCACTAGAACACAAACATTTTGTTGTGCACACACCAGATCACTGCACAGCACAATACACACACGTGGGAATCGTGCTGGTCAGTATGAGGTGGTCCAGTGTGAATGAAAGGTCTACTCATGCTTGTGACAAGCAAAACCAAGTTTATTGCAGGTACATTTCATCATCCACTGACTATCATGATTAAGATATTTACATGTACATCTGCTTTTAAAGACACAAGAGCGCCGGTGGTGCCTGTGTGAACTTTACATCTGCCTTTCTCAGGATCCAAAACTCCTTGTCATAATGCAGTGCTCGAATAAGTGTACACTTTTTATAGAATGATTTTCATATAATGTGCAGCTGGGTGTTTTTCGGCTGGAACACATTGTATGGAGCAGACGGGAGGGTAAATCAAGTAATGGGATTAAAAGTCAAATCACGTTCTAGCGAAAACATGTAAATCAAGGGGTGCCTGTATACCATTATAGTGTTAAATTAGGCAAATTAATTTTCTCAACAAACATTGCTTAGACATTTATGCTATACTGTAGTGCAATATTTTCATTAATTTTTGGTTACCTCTACCTACTTCCAGCTTTTTAATGTTGTGTTTTTTTTTCCCCCTCAGGAAAATGGTTTTGTGAACATTCATACACCAATCATTACTTCAAATGACTGTGAAGGAGCTGGTGAAATCTTTCATGTTGAAGTGAGTTTAGACTTCTTTAATGCTTAAGGTTCACACTCCTTTAATAGCCAAATTACATTCATTTTGTGCTTCACCAGGAAGTACAATGCAATCAGAATAGAAACTCAAATGTGCTGTGGGGTGTGAGAAAGGGATGAGGGGTGCAGTATTTCAGAATTGTGAAGGAGTGATTTGATCAGGTGTATTTTTATTTACTATAGCTAAATGTGATACTTCTACAGAAACTACCGGTGAATAACTAGCAGTATGTGTCTGTTATTACTTTTTTGATGGTTAGGGTTGAGTGACCAGATTCAGACATGCCATGCCAGAGGCATGTTTCTATGATGAATCTGTGATGAGGTCACTTCCTTGTAGTCAGAAAAATACACTTATGAAATTATTATAATATTTGACAACTTTGCATCCAAAGGATACAAATCAGGAAATATTTCTAGAAGAAGTAACTTGCATGTGGTTTTTGTTTCTAGCATGAAGTTCAAGATAAGAAACTGGATGAAGGTAACTCCAATTTCTTCTCTGTCCCAGCTTTCTTGACTGTCTCTGGACAGCTTCATCTAGAGGTCATGACAGGGTGAGCACAGCTGTACACCTTTTGGAAAATTCTTGTGGAAGACAGGAGAGTAGGCCAAAACCCTATGCAGACTTGCTGCACTGAGATTTTTATAGACGCTAACCAATAAATAGAGGCCTGCATTTATTAATAAGCTTTGATTGATTGTGACTTAATGGCAAAAGAGAGTTTTGAGTTGTTGTTCAGGAGCCATTGTATATCTTAATGTACATCTGTCTATTTTGATTTTTTTAAGGGCCTTTCCCTGTGTGTACACTTTTGGACCCACATTTCGGGCAGAAAACTCTCAAAGCAGGCGACATCTGGCAGAGTTTTACATGGTTGAAGCTGAGATTTCCTTCACTCAGTCTTTGGAGGACCTAATGTCGGTAAATGATATTTCTAAAGCAAAATTAAATAGCAGATGTAATAAATACACCCACACTCATTTAAAATGTGGGGTTAATTTGTTTCATGTCCACAGTGTTAGACTTTGTAGCACACAAACATACAGGGCATCTCACCGTATAGGGCAGCACACACAAGCATTACACTGTAGTGCCGGACAGCGCAGCACAGCACAGCTTATGTCATGAGTCATCATACATAACATATCAAACCTATTGAAAACACATTTATGTACACATTTACACATAAAACACATTTATGGAGTGTAATATGCTCTGTGCTCTCTGTGCAAGTTCCATAGGTGCTCTGTCTTGCCATGTAACACAGTAACGGGATAAAGGATTGTTCTAATTAGCATATCCAAACAATGAAATTGTGGTGTTTCACCTGTAGGGATCATATTTCACTCATGCACTTTATGGTTAATTCTTCTAATAAGCATCCAGTTTCAATGCATTTATGGGTTGCAAAACACCACATTTTACTTATTGTAACACACCATGCAATACAAATACTTCTGAATTAGTTAAATACAATGTTGTCACCTTATTGCAAGTGCAGACTTTTCAAGCTTGTTGGTATTCAAATTTGTAACATCTCAACATGCCTGGAAAGGTGGATTGCTTTATTTTCTTTAACAGTCCATATAATTTATCATTTTCATAGATGTTTTTGACTCTCTTCATCTCAGACTAATTTATATCCTTCACATGAATTTCATAGGGTTTATATCCTTCCAGAAAATTTCTGTGGGAATACTGGTAGAAGTGATATCTGATGCAATGTTAATTTGCATTTTCCAATATAATTTTTTGTTTATTAAAAGCTGTTCTCATTTGTGGCACTTCAGGTCATGGAGAACCTGTTTAAGACAACAACAGAACAAATCCTTGCTCAGTGTCAACAGGATGTAGAGCTGTTTCATAAATACATTGCACCTGGACACAGGGTAAGAAGTTTGTAACTTTCATGACTTCCTGTAGACTTTGCTGTAACACAGGGGTTGGGAACCTCTTTCCTGGATTTTATCTGGCTCTCAAAAATTTTCTGTGTCTGCTCTGGCATAAAGAAATTTTACAAAAACAGTAACAATAAATTACTATGCAGTTGGTAACCATAACTGAAGATCAAATGCCTTCAGATAAGTGGGCTGTATAGGCTGCAGCGATGACCGGATTTGTTTAAGTTTTGGTTGGATAGGTCTATCGTTTATTTTTAAAACCTTAGTTGCAGTTGGACAGCTTATGACATATATGACAGCCAACTCATAATTATATCGGCTAACTGACTAACAAAATCACTATCTGAAAATGTCTAAAAGAAAAAAGACTACAAATACAGACCATTCCAGGCTAAATGGACAAATCAGTTTGCCATTGTTAAGCAATTGGGGTATTCAGTATGTCTAATCTGCAATGAACGAATTACTTCTTTTAAAGAGTCCTCCGAGAGCACGGGGGGGGGGGGGGGGTACCCAGTATTAAAATGGTGTTCCTAATAAAGTGGCNTTTTTTTTTGTGGGGGGGGGGGGGGGGGGGGGGGGGGGGGCTACCCAGTATTAGAATGGTGTTCCTAATAAAGTGGCTGTTGATTGTATATTAAATATATTAACATGCTATATGCCAGGACTACATGAAAAACTTAGCTTTAGTATTTAAGATATTGTGCTTTGTCACCAACTAGAAATAATTAACAAAAAAGATATTATTGTGAAATACTATCTCTGGCTCTGTGGTGATTTTGTTTTTAAATATTTCGAAAATTTGGCTCTTCATGGAAAAACAGGTTTCCAACTCCTACTCTGACATCAAATAATATATACTGTGCCTTTCTTTGCTATTTTTACAACTCTATAATTTTTGAATAATTATTTTCATATTATAACTCATTTTCTGATTTATGTTCTATATAATCCATTCTGAAATGGCCACATAGTCTCACTGACAGAATTAATAATTTTATTTAAAAAAGGCCAATTTCAGGTGGAAGCTGTTATTATGAAAATGTAAATAAGTATTAAGTCATTTCACACCCTAATTCAGTTGTACAAGAAAGTTTTTTGACATTTTTGCTGGAACGAATATGATTTAATCGAAAAATAATTGTACTTTGCCCTTGAAGGAAAATCTGCTCTTCATGCTGAAGAATAAATTCAAAGTGTAAGTGTTCTCCTTCACTCATCATAAGAGATGTTCTTTTTTAACAGTCCTACTCAGGTTGTGTTCTTTTGTTTTTTTCCATTTTAGGATGACCTACACTGAAGCCATAGATGTACTGAATTGTAACTCCAATAACTTTGCTTTCAAAGTGGAGGCAAGTATCTTAATTGTCGTTTATATGCAATAATGTAATGTAAACCAAATCAGCCATGTTGTATTTTGTCATTTGCATTCAGTTTTAAAGTTGTTTTGAAAATATGCATACTGAAGTCAGCTCACTGGATCCTTGAATAACAAAAGTTTCAGAACTATTTGCATTGTGGAGTGAAACTTGCTACCTTTCCACTCTTTCTAGCTTTCTGCCTCCTGTCATTAGCTGGGAGCAAAATGAACCCAAAAAGGAAATTAGGGAATTTCTTAGTTCAAGTTGCTTCCATGGCTGGTTGTTTTGGGTTGTGGTAACCAATAACAACTTATTAAATAAGAGTTTGTACAGAGAATTATTTTTAATTTTAGTGTAGTTTTAAGGTAATAAAAATAATAAACAGCATTTATATAAACATACCCCTGTAGATAGATTAACGGACATCTTTTATATATAAGATGTTTATTACTTACGTGGAAAATAAAGCTGAAAAAAGCCAGAAGCTGATGAACACTGGAGATGCTTGATAAGATGAATTGATCAATGCTTAGGATTGATTAGGACGTGATAGAAAAGGCATATTTTTATTTTCAATAACTTTCAATTTTTTTTAACTGTAATGTTGTTTGGAGTTGTTAAAACTTGTATCTATTATATTTTTAAGTGAGTTTTTTTTACAGAACCTAAGATTCAAATTAATCAAGGGATTTTGATTTTGACTTGGTGGTAAAGGTGACTTTGGCAATATGAACAAATCAGGTTACAGACATCTTGTCCCAGTTATGTCTGTAAGTTGAGGAGCCGGTGTATATGTTGAAAATAGTTGTTGAATGACCTGTTTCTCTGTATCTCTGTGTCCTCTAGTGGGGCAGTGATCTGCAGACAGAGCATGAGAAGTACCTGGTAAAGCACTGTGGTAACATCCCAGTATTTGTCATCAACTATCCGTATGAGCTGAAACCTTTCTATGCAAGAGATAACAGTGACCAGCCACAGCACACAGTAAGATGTCCTACCTTGTGAAAACTCAGTTTAATTAATTTCTATCTTTACCTGCATTCTGCTAGATTTATTCTATTTTTGTTTTCTTCCTGTGGTGTATACTGTGTGTGTCCAGGTAGCGGCAGTTGACCTGTTAGTGCCAGAGGTGGGGGAACTGTGTGGTGGTTCTCTAAGGGAGGAACGGATGGAGTTGTTGAAGGCTCGCTTGGCACGGTAAGGGCACAAAGAGCACAGTTATGATTTACTTTGACTAGGATTGTGTGTTGTCAAATATAATTTAATTTCAGAGACATCAGAAATAGGGCAGCAGGTAAAGTTGATACCTCATGTCATCTGGGCTTTTGGTTTAGAAGTTCAAAACTGGCTCAGCCTGTGTAGAGTTTAAATTAAAAGCTTCATTTGAATCAAAGTATTTTCAACACTTGAGCAGCATTTTGAGATGATACTTTTTTACACTTTCTTAAGAAATTATTTTTGGAAAGTAACTATCTTTATGTGAGTATGTTCCTGAAAATGTGTATGGGAGTGAATTTTTGATAAAGGACGCCTATATTCTGTTATTTTCATTATCAAAAATAATAGTCCATCCCCAGCACTGCCCAAGTCCAACAAATGAATTTCGAAAAATGTCACTAAAAATCATTCTAAAACAGCTACATAACAGTCCAGCAAGAATTTCTTCAAAAACTTTTCCACTTTCTCAGTAGACATTTTGACTTAGTAATGTAAAGAATATTATACATAACACACAAAATACCCATGCAAGCTTGAGATGAGATCCTATTGGGAGAACAGCTAAGATAACTTTTTTGGTCAGAAATGCCAGGGGAATTTTAAACCGAAAACTGGGCAAGAGTTACTGCTCTAGGGTAATTCCCACTTTTGATCACTTCTCCCAAGGGTAAGTCATGAAAAGAAAAAACCTTGTAACTTTGACCACTAATTGCTCTGCTGCCTCCCATTTATTTAGTTAAGTAACCTGCTGAAATGGCTTTCCCATATTGCCTCACTCTCTTGAACCAATAGTTTCATGTTCGATAGTGCTCACGTTAACCATTTTTTTCCGTGCAGGTTCTGAACAGCAGGTTTTGAATCAGACAGTGAATTTTGGTTACGGGTTTGTAGTTGTAAAAGTTGTAAAAAGTACAGATAACATAGTGAGGAATAGCTGTATTGTTCGGTTTTCTGGTTATCAGTTAAAGTTCTGCCAGTTGCCACATATATCATGATTGCTATTTTGGACAAACTCCAAAAAATTAATGAATTTAACCCTCGGTACATAACTAAGAACATATATAAATATCTCACTAAGTAATGCATATTGCATATATCATTGTATTGAAAAGCTTGGTTATTAGTCAGATAATATCAAATTAATTTGTACAGTTTATATACTCTTTTGCCCTTTCTTATGTAACACTTTGATGTTTTTCAGGGCTGGGATGCAGGAGGCGTACCAATGGTAATCATGCTTAATGAGGAAAATTAAGTCTTTGACCTTCTGTTTTATGTACCTGTTGTTTAATTCTGTTCTTTGCCCTTCCACCTCAGGTATTTGGAATTGAGACAGTTTGGCTCAGTTCCTCATGGTGGATTTGGAATGGGATTTGAGCGCTACCTGCAATGCATTCTGGGAGTGCAAAATATCAAGGATGTGATTCCTTTTCCGAGATTTTCTCACTCCTGCCTTCTGTAAGGAAGAATTATGTGTATTAAATATTTGGCTTGTCACACAGTACCCAGTCAAGGAAAAGCTGTGCTTTGGTTTAAATTGTATATATATTTTATAATAAATGGCGTATAACGCACGTCTTTTTTTCATCCTAATTGCAGTACCATAGCAATTTTACGATTACTACTGTAATTTCTTGGTATCCATATCTAATTCGTCCCTGAAAACATGTCCAATACCATTCTTATATCAAGTGCCTCTTTCCTGTAATGGTGGAAAATAAATAAATCATGTGCTCCCAGCCCATTGGAAAACAGCTATATAACTGTGAACCCCTGACTTCAGCATGATAAACACTGTAAACACCAGTTACCTAATTAAAAAACGCCAGCATTATTAATTCTGTTTCTGGAAATACATGTCTGGACACAAGGTGTTTTACAAATTTTACTTGACATTCTTTTTACTCTACAGATTTTACAGGTTCTTAGCTTTCGTTCTTTCCTGTAGGAACGCACAATGCAAACATACATGCAAATAGAGATATGCAGCCACAAGTACTTTTCTATGTTGAATTCCACGTGAGGTCTTTAGATTTGGAAAGAATAACCAGTTATTGTACCCATATTGAACAGAAGAGAAGCAGCATCATAAAAAGCTGCTGTGTAAGTCAGCGCCAGAGACATAATGTCACACAGCAGGGACCACATAGTCTGTGGGCCACCTGCCACCCAACTCCCCCTTTCACTGTCCCTTTGTCGTTGTCTGAGGTGTCATTAATCTGTGGTTGGATGGAAAAGATATTGTTGGTTAATGCAACTGTGTATTTATGAACACTGACAATATTTTGTCTTGTACAGAATGAATGTATCAGAAATCAGAAGGAACTTTTTTGCATCCAGCATGTAGTGTCATAGTCTGACACGCATTGATTCTGGGACAGACTCCAGGCCACCACAGCATTAATATCCATTTTGTTACTTTAATACAAACCTGAATTCAGGTCATTTATTAAAAACCTTTGCATGGCAGGAAAAAAAGCCATGACTGTAATTTGTCAATGGGCACTGTGAATCTCAACCGTTACTGAAAATCGTGTGTAGATCACTGGTGGTTAAGAGCACTGGATGCAGCCTCAGGTTTCTGTCCATGGATATGATCAAAGCAGGAAGGAAAATTGCCAGAGGCAGAATCCAGTGGGGCAAATTGCTCTAATACACAAATCCATCCGTTTCCCTTCATCTTTTCTGATAAACAAGAAAAGGGTTATTCAACTACTGACATAGCTTCCTTTCTGTCTTGTCACAGTGCAGTTTCTTATTGCAAGAATACTGAAGCGTATTTTACTTTTTATTAATTGTTACAGATCTTATTGCTTGCAATGTGGAGTCTTTCACAATATGAGTTCCGTTTTTCAATGTGAAGATGCTACATTTATTTTTGATATATTATATTTCTCTTAACCCATGCACACATGCAGTCCATAAACATTACAGGAACAAGATACAAGTGGTCTAAATCACTCTGTTAACTCATTTAGATTACATGTGACAAGACAATACTCCATTACTGCTTTATAAACATGCCTTTGCAAACAAATTCAAATATTTTTAATATACATGTCCTATAATTGGAAACCAAATGAGTAAAAAATTTTATAATGAGGATTCAGAAATCTGTAAACCATTCACCTAGTGTCCCCTTCTACACATTCTCCCAGAGCAATGGAGCACGGCCTCCTGTAGGGAAATAATGCATCTTCATATATTATGGCACAATGTAAAAGTATATTTTAGGATGATAAAATGTAAAAAACTTCTGCTTAAGTTGAAGTTATTACATATTATGCTCTCTTGGTGTAACGCTACATCTAAAAAAAAAAAAATCATGCTTTACTGAGAGAAGGGAGAGAGCCATTACAGGTTCACAGAAGACTGAGAGTTCTGCGTGACGTTTGTTAATTTTAGCCATTTCTGGAATTTTTCATTTGAGCCTGATGACAAATAGCAGTAATCTGAATGATATTTATGATATGCATGTGCCTTCAGAGTACTGTTTACACAGTGAACAAATCACACAGCTATAAAGATTTAAAGATATGAAGAAAAATGAAAATAGAACGTGGAGTTGAATGAAAGGTAATGTTGAAAGACTGACACCATTCTGCGTTATTCCTGACAATGTCCCATGCTGCAAAACATTTTGCCACTTTATAATTTAAAGAAAGAGTATTTGTGTCTTCTCAGAATTCATACAGTATATGTCTTAATATGCAAATAAAGCTCATTATCTATAGCATTGACAGTTGTTTTAAAAAAAAAAGATATTTTTTACACACATCTGGTTGAAGCATCAAAAGGCTCTCCTTTCTCGACTGTTGACCCATCACTTATTTAGACACCTTTCATCCACAACGAGGAAGGAAGGTGTATGTTGAAAACTGAGGGGGGTATGAAGGCATATCCACCACAAGAACTCAAAAAATTAAATCTTGACAATTTCCAGTTGCGAAGAACATTCATCAGACATACGCAGATTCACTAGACTGGGTCCTGCCCAGATTGGGTGCTTGTGACAGGTGTGACACATCTTTTTTGCGCACCTCACAGATGGATTTGCGCCGAGCCTGCACTCCACGAATAGCAATCTTTATCTTGCGCCATCCAAGGTGGTTGAGCTCAGCTAGATTTAGCAATACACAGATGCCACTGACTGCAAACATGAAAACCAGGAAGACAGTCTTCTCTGTAGGTCGGGAAACATAGCATTCAACCTCCTTTACGCAGGGGTAACGGTCACACTCAAACATACCAGGCACGTTGAAGCCATATAGGAAGTACTGGCCAGCCAAGAAGCCTATCTCTAGGGCATTGCGGAAGACCACTTGAATAACGTAAAATCGAGAAATCCCTTCCTGTCGACGTACCTTAGCACTTTTGGCATGCGTTAGACCCCGGGGAGCATTAGGAATCTCCTTCATTTCCATACAGTTATGTTCGTCCTTGCCCCCATCGGGGTTATGAACAAGGATTCCGTTGATGTTGCGGAGCTTGCGGGTGCTCTCACTATGCCTATGATCGTGCTCCATGTATGGGTGCAAGAAAGAGTAGCTGCGGTCTCGCTGCTTGGCTGACTGATGAACGGAGTAGGTGATAAAGCAGAGGCTGGGGGTGCACACCAGGATGATTTGAAACACCCAGTAGCGGATATGTGAGATGGGGAAAGCCTTATCGTAGCAGGCCTGGTTGCAGCCTGGTTGCATGGTGTTGCAGATGAACATGGTCTGCTCGTCCTCGTACACCTTTTCACCCACAATGCCCACAATGAGGATACGGAAGATCACCACCACTGTCAGGAGGATCCTGGGCGAAAGAAATTGATAGGCAGCGATTAGGAGGCAGCTGTCAGCAGGAATGATGCTATAATGACAAATGAGCTGAGTTTTTTTCATCAAGAAAAGAGCAAACAAATGATTTTGAGGGGAAAGACAGAAAGTGTTTCTGTGCTAAATTTACACATGGAGTTGTTTCAAGTACAGCTGTTCCTCACATAACAAAGTCAAGTCCTTCCATGAAATCACTGTTGGGACAGTTTCCAAAAAATTATTTTTTACTAAGGAGAAAAATTGGTTCTCGGTAAAAAATTACATGTCCTAAAATTATTCAAAACACCAAAGTAATTCTATGCAGAATAATCATAACACCAAAACATTTTATAATCGCTCACTTCTAATTATGAGGGTCATGGTGGTGTGACGCTTATTATGGAAACAAAAATTACTATTACTGCCATGTCTGGGGATTTTCTTCTTTTCACTCTAGTTTTTGGCATCAAAACTTGTTTACTTTTACAGAAACACGCTTGAAAAGAAATAAATATGCATTTACTTTTTTGTACATATGCTTCTTTTGCTAAACTATTCTTTGCCTTATACTTGTTAAATCCTAGAAACTCTGAAAAAATCTTGAAAAATTCTTTTGTGAAAAAAAATGTAAATAGAAAAACAGTCATCCAAAAAGTCCAAATGTCTTCACAATTTTATGGAAAATGATCACCACTTTACACATCTCTGAAACAGACCTGAATCCCATAAACACTTAAAAATTGAATACAGTATAAGTAGCGGGATGTCCAGATTGTTCACAGGTTCTGTCCATATGCATCTTTTGCTAAATTGTTTTTTGCCATATAAAGCAAACATTGGCAAAAAAATTAAAACAGAACCACATTTTCACTACTACTTGATCGGCTACTGTTGAAAACGAGGTAATGAAAACATTGGTCAAAAGTTGCTGATATGGAAATTTTCCACAGAACATTATTGATATTCTCAACTATACTCAGCATAAAATGTCATATTCGGTGAATTTTTTTGAAAAAAGTAATTGTGCATATGAAAAATTTGCTGAGCATAAGCAAAATAGCCCAGCGTAGATGTTCACGTGGGTTTCCCTCCTACAGCGTGAAGCATACAGTGCACTTCAGTGTAAATTGCTGTTAATGTGTATATGTGGTAGTGAGTGTGTGTTACATTGCTCTGCCTGTGCAGTAAATGGCTGAATGATTACAGGTACCTTATTATAGTATTTATATAAAATATCTAAGATTGTACGTTGCCTTGGACAAAACCATCAGCAAAATGCTACTTAACAATAACTGTCCATTTTTAACAAAATCTTCTAATAGCCATGATTTTAAGAAGTTGAAGATGTTGAAAAATAACTCTGCTGCAGTGTATATAAATAATAATTATAATAATCGCTGTGTGTTTCCAACAGCTTCACTGTATGTTCCCCAAAATACCTGAAGTCATTAGAAACAAGGAGCTACCAATTAAATGCTGCTGAATGTCAGGCTTGGTATTAATTATGAGTAACAACTGAAAAAAATCTTTATATATTTTTATGAATATTTACAGTTTATGTGTTTTCACTGTGGCAAATAACCAGTCTACATATAGCAGCATATAAGTCTACCTTAATATGGACAATAGTAGACAACAGTGCTAGATTCAGTTACTATGTCAGTTATATTATGAATATATTTATTTAAATGGTCTGCTTGAGTACGTTAATGGTTTTACATCTCGATCACAGACCTGGAGAAAATCAGTAGCTGTTATCAGAAATTTGTTGTGTTTTAATGAATAAATATGATAAATAGTGGCAGCATTTTAGAAAGTACATTAAAAGGCATTAACACTTTGTTGTATATTAAGTGCTGCTTTCTGCCTTTGACTTTGCATTTGCCTTTTACTTGTCTTCACCATTGAACCCTATTATACAGATCAGTGGGCTGCATTAGTGACGGCACAGCTCACGTAATTCATCCTCATTGCGGTAAGTGACTGTCTCAATACACGTGACAAAATATTGACTGTACTTGCAAAAAATTAAGCATCTTAAGAATGTTTTCTACCAAGAACTAACATATAGACCTTGTCTTAGACTTGCTTATAATGGCCATAATGGCACTACACGGTAAACTGTAAAGCTGTATAAATCCATAGCTCATCTGATTTCACTGTTACGATGCTCTGGTGCCAGTTGGCTGCTTTTTCATAATTAAAAAAATAAGTCAATAAATAATGGATAATAATGAATAAATAAGAACAGATAGTGCATGAGAAACTGAAGACTAGTCCAGTGTATAAACAAACTGTTCAAATCCAAGGTTCTTGCTCCCAATGAGGATGGCTGCTCAAGGCTGACCATGCAAGTTCATACTTCCTTCACAATGTACGACACAAATATCATAGGCTGATTGTGGCATTGAAATGTATTTTATTGGCTTGTACCTGACATTCCTTCTGTAAATATGTGGGTGTCCAAAGTGTTTAACTTTGTTCTGCTAGAAAAATGAGTATTTAATTGATGACAATTCGAAGGACATCTACAATGTCTGGACAACCTTCTAGAATTTTTTGGATAGTGCTGCATGATCACACCTGTAAAACAGTGTAACCTCTTGACCCTTTGCCCTTGTTTGACGTATGTGGATATATTTGCAACTTCCCAGTGAGTGGTTTCTATTCCTGGGCTGCTGTGACCCAGTCCTCTCTATGAAATGAATTTAAAGCAAAACTGATGTTTCCCATTAAACCCAACATGAAGGTTCTTCATTGCACCATTATTTGTTTCTGATTTTGTAAAATTCTGTTTATAGGAGCACTGTAACTTTGTAATTCCCAACAGACCACATATCCTCACCCACACCTAATACAGAGATGTTCTAGCAGTGATGGTAAGAAGGTCCTTACCGCCCAATCATGGTTGAGTGCTGCTGGACAGCAGCCTCCAGGAGTCGCTCCAGTATGGTCCATTCCCCCATGGTCATTGAAAGGTAGTCACACTTCTCTGGGATAAATATTGTCTTTTGTCTTTTGTTCTACTGGGCTCTTTTGCTCACTTGGAACAGCCAAATCTACCTATGCCAAGGTTGTTGGTTCCAGTCTCTGCCGCTTTGCCTGGCTTCTCTGACTCTTGCCAGTCTTCCTTTGTTCTGCAGTCCCATTTCTACCAAGAGCATTTTTCAGTGCATGTGTCCACTATGCTGTACGACACTTTAGCATTCGTCAG
Organism: Arapaima gigas; assembly: GCA_900497675.1. Taxonomy (NCBI): domain Eukaryota; kingdom Metazoa; phylum Chordata; class Actinopteri; order Osteoglossiformes; family Osteoglossidae; genus Arapaima; species Arapaima gigas. The sequence goes on along the minus strand of UFQX01000044.1, from coordinate 397,092 downwards.
CATGCAGCCTGTCTGTCTCCTTTTGCGCTGTTATAATTATGCAGAATGTTTTCACACTGTGTGATGGAGCCCTGTCTTTTTCTCTGCAATACTCCCTCCCCCCCACCTGCCTACCTCAGAGATATTCTGTCTACCTGAATTGCTCCTCTGCATGTAGAACCTTTTCCTTTTACGGTGTCAATTATGAATCGTGAACATACCCTGCATCTCCTGCATTTGGCATGCCATGCTGAGCTGGTCCGTTATCTCTTCTTCTCTACACGCGCACAGTCTCACACACATAAATCTTGAGAGCACAGTACTGCTTTTTGCTTACAGCCTGCTACACTAAACTCAGCATGCAGACTATAGTCCACCATTTTGCTGGGAAATATGCAGCCTGTCATCCAGGTATCATCCTATAGAAGCTTTGCACATTCAAGCCTGTGCCCAGGCACAGGCACAGAGCATTTTTCTGCATTTATTCATCAGCAGTGATTTCTCCAAAAGACATACCCAGCTCTGGCACTAACTCACTTATATATATATATATTCATATATTTCTGTTTAAAAAATAGAAAAAAAATAAAGCATAGATGAGTGCCTTTATGTCCAATCTCCACCTCTTCTGATATTCTTCTCTGTTATGGTCTCTTTCCTCTATTGCAGCTACTTTTTTCCCTTTTGCTTTTCTCTCTGTCTGCAGTTCCCTCCTTTATGCATGATTTTGCTGCCTTTCTTTCAGCATAGCACTCTCCTTTTCTGTCTCCTTCCCCCAGCCTTGCTTGAGTCTTCTTTGGCTGGAACGAAGGTAGAAAATGCTGGCATTGCTACTCTGTGTGCTGCTTCGCTAGTGCTTATAAAAAATCGGTCGCCCCTCTGCTGTTGCTGCACTGTGCCGCTCTCTCACTGTAGTATTTTAATAAGAGATTCTGCACCACCCCCTCTCTGCAGTCCTCTTTCTCTCTCCTCGTATGTTTCCCTCCCTTCCTCATTCGCTAACAGGCACCCATCTCTCGCATGTGCAAGTGGATTAGGCAAAGCACTCATTGCTCGTCTCTTCCCTCTTCTCTCCCCCTCCCATGCACTGCTATATTCCACCGAATATCTCACCTATTTTTTTCCCTCTTTGTCTGTACTCTCCATATTTCTCTTTTTTTCCCTTATTCCTCTCCTATCCAGTCATTGTTTTGACAAATGCTATCTTGCTATTTCCCCACCTTCTGTCTCCTTGTTCCCATATCCAATGCAGTGAAACATATTTAGTCTGGCATTATGTGACATTAGTCAGGGTCTGCATTACTCAGCTACTCGGGGTCTGCTTCATAAATATGAAAATTCATATATACATACATACATACATACATACATACACACCACACACACACACACACACACACACACACACACACACACACACACACACACACACACACACACACACACATATATATATATATATATATATATATATATATATATAGAGAGAGAGAGAGAGAGAGAGAGAGAGAGAGAGAGAGAGAGTCTGAGTCATTTGAATGCAAACTCACACAACCTTTATTATACCAGCTTATCCAGTTGGCTTTGCCTGCATTAGCACTTCCTCATAGAAATAACGCAGGAGAAGCTCTGGGCTATGCAAGGTTACACAGAAAGGACTGGAAGACAATTTAAAGAAATCATTTTGCCAGCTTATATTTTATTTGTAGAGGAAACCGCGTTAAGAGTGACTTTGTTATTTTACTTCTCCGCATATATATTTTCCCAAAAGGCACAGACATACTATACATGGGTCATTACAACAAAACCTGCAATGAACCTGTCATCCAAAATATATTCCGAAATTTTTTCTTAAGTAAAGATGTTTATCGTATATAACATTTTTTTGTGTTGAGAAAAAGGTTTGTAGACAAAGAAACACCACTGTAGGACATTAGTGGGACATTGCAGCTCCCTTTTCTCCCCCCATGTCACTGTGGTCAGCTGACAGGAAGGCTTTCCAGTGATTGGATGTGGATTATTACTCACTGGACCGTAAGTGAAACACTGCACAGGGGAGGAACGCAGGTGTGCTGTCAGCCACATAGAACTGCTAGCAAACCCCTTTCCACAAAAAACACCCTTCCAAAATGAACCATAAACTAAGGAACACTGGAAGATACACTGGTTTGTCTTAATTAAATGATGTTTTCCTCATTTACACTAATGCAGCAGAACACAAGATGCTAAAGATGTTCCAGATGCCTATAGCAAAACCAAACTCCAGACGCACTGCAAAGTGATCTCTCAGGGTGATACAGACTGAGGACATTTATAAGGCAAACATATCAAACATAAATACAATTAAGAATCAAAGTAGCTGAATATGATAGTTTTGTAAGTAAAAACCTCTAAGTCAACAACAAACTACAGTAATATGTCAGTATCCCAGTCTAATTCATTCTTGAAAATGTGTCCGATACCAAATTTTTCAGATACCGAGGGCCTCTTTCCCATTATTTTACACAGGGAAAATAAATAAATAATGTGCTCCCAGGCCATCAGAAGACACCTATATAACTATGAAATCCATGACTTCAGCATGATGAACACTGTAAACACTAGTTATCTAACTGGAAAACACTTAATGTTGGCATTAATTTGCATTTGAATAAATTTGTAACAGTATACAATACAGTTTATTGTAGCACATACATTATTTTTATTACAGTATGGCACTGATTTTCAAAAACATATTTACATTTTTAGTCACATTTTCATTTTTTAATTTCAGATAAGCTTCAGATTAAAATATGTTGTAACAAGGCTTCCCTTTGGTTACAAATATTTAGGTATTAATTTTCAAAAGATGCTATTGCAAAAATTTGGATAGAGAGTTTGGATACTCAGCATTTGTTGTAAAAACACATCTGTGCTAAACTTTACAATGAGCCCATGCAGTCTTGAAAAGTGCTGTACTGTACTTTCCTGTACTTCTCATAATCTAATATTTTTTTGGGTTAGGGTTAAGGTCCCCATAAAAAGAAATAATTACCCTAACATGGACTGCTTTAGAAGAAGCATGGATCCAAAAACAGTCAGGTAAAGCTCAAGCCTATGCAGGAACTGATCTACTGTAACAGAAAGTCTCGCTGCAGAAATATAACAGCACTACCTGCATTGGTTCAGGAAAGTATCAGGAAAAGAATTAAGAAATCTTTCAATGTTGTAGCCAAAAAAAGATAAATCTTCTTAAATATACAGTATTTTTAGAATTGCAGAGCCAGGAGGTGGGCAAGGGATCAAATGGGACACAAACACGGTTTTGGCACCAGTATTTATTATGAAGCCCGGAAAAGACATGAAAAAAGATGGGGAACAAAAATTGGCAAAATCAAAACTGAAGCAACAAAAGCCAAATAGAAAAAAACAGCTCAGTTTTGGCCCAGAACAGCAAAACAACCAACAGGAACACAATTTTCCTACCACCAAGGGAAGCAAGACTTGTTTTTGTGGTGCTGAAAGGCAATTCAGAGCATCAGCCTCTACCAGCTGTCTGTCTTATTTCCTTTGGCCTTCTTACAATCTGTGCTGATGGCAGGATTTCCAAATGACATGCTTAACTGGGGCAGTACAGGCAACGAGCAGCACTATTCAAGGTCCCTGGTTATGCTTTCCACCCTTGTCCTGCAAGTTAAGTTGGTCATAGGGAAAAACAGAATATGTAACAGCTGTGAATCTGCCTACAACAGGCCCTCTTTCAAAACCATGTTCAAGCATGAAATGCACTAGACAGGAAGACCATTGAGAGGCATACGTCACTTGGAAAGAGGCACAGTCTTTGTGTTTTAACCAGGAGGCTGTGTATAGTGCACCTGTGACACACTCACTCCAAATCCCAATATTAAAATAGAATACTCTATTTTCAGGAGATTTGGTAGAAGGGGGAGATTCTGACACAGGTCTCTAGCTGCTTCTTGAACATGGTTCTGACTACAATAATACTAGTTGAAACTTTGGCAGGAAACAGTCATTTTGATTACTGTGTTCACTGCCAAATTAAATGAATTGAACCACATTACAGAACAATGCAGTTCACAGAGAATTACGGCGAGACTGACAGTCTGAATTTGCCTGGACTGAAATATGAAAAGTGGCCCACAGGGGTTCAAAGACTGTCCCAGAAGCACGGGGGTACAAGCCAGTCTGAGTACATCTTGAATACCTGCCTTTTGTAGGATAGTCACACGTACGCACACTACAGACAGTTTCCTAATTTCATTTCACCTAAAACACATTACCTGCCAGGTTGGGGTGTGAGGACAAATGGATTTACCACCATTTTTATTGTTTCAGCAAATAATATTCACATATAGAAAATGAATATGTAGTGAACTCTCCAACAACCCAACAAGTCAATACAGGAAAGCCAAAGCAATGTTCAGACTAAACTTAAGACAGATGGAGTTTCCATCTTTAGAGCCTTTGAAACCCTAAAAATTGCCTTCACTCATCTTCCAAGCTCTTACTCCGTACTGAATCTTTAATTGGCTTGATGGGTGCTGGGGAGTTGGGCAACACCGAGTGCTTGTTGGTTCTTAAACAAACTGTTCCCAGGTGTAGTTGTGCATCTTGAAGACTGGGCATTGCCAACCTGGAACCTGCCCCAACATGTCTTTGGCCTGCAGAAAGAAAGAACCTGGAGGAAACCAAGATCAACAAAACATGCACACTGTACATAAACACAGCTGGAGTGAAACCTACATCTACACCTGAACACCAAAAAAAAAAAAAACAAAAAAAAAGAACATTTGTACTGAAATGACCTCTTACACCCCTTCATGATCTTCATAGCTACTATAAACAACTGTAAAAGTGGTGATTGAAGAGGCTCTTCATACACTTGCTATAATACCTATAAAAAGTAATATACAAAAGCCACTTTGAACCTCTTTCATGATTTATTGTACTAAAACATTGGATTACAATTTAAAATTTGACACTGAACAGGAAAAAAAAGACATTTCTCCAAATCAATTTTTAATTCATTACAAATGTAAAAAAAAAAAAACCTAACACAAAAATATTCATCCCCTTCACTATGAGTACTAAATCATTGTTGTGTTACACATAATTGATTTTAAGATGTCATTTACTGTGAGTAAATGACATGGGGGGGAATCACCTGTGTGTAGTTAAAGTAATTAATGCACGATAAATGCACACAAGTGGAAGGTCTAGTTGGTTAACTTCCTAACAAAAACTATAGCATAAAGCCAGACCAATTTAAGTTTTTTCTCAAAAGTAGCGATCAGCTTAAGTATACAAGACAACTTCCAAGGCACTGACTATCCCCAGGAATACAGTTATAATACAGTCATAAAAAATGGACAGAATGTGGCAGAACTGAATCTGCCTACAGCAGCCCCCCCCCCCCCTTCAACTACTGCCCAGTTCACTATCTCCCGTGGTTGAACTGGGAGAGACTGTCGTACTACTGTTGCCTGGCTGCATCTCCTGTATCAGCCTTTGTGGGGAGCCTGTGGTTCTGTGATCTCAAACAGACGCTGTTTGACAAACACTGGCAGTTTAGGAAACAGTGGAAGAAGGTTCTAGTGTTCTGACAAGGAGGAGGGGAAAAAAAGTGCACATAAACCAAGAGCAATTGAGGAAATACATTTTGCTGAATGTCAATGAAGTGAAATTGTAATGGCAGTGGCATAGTGTACAATTAGTGCAGTTTTATCAATAACTAAATGCTCTGGCAATGATTTGAAAAACAAGGTATTTACCAAACCATGAATTTGTACTGTATAATTTCTGTAAGTAATGAAATTAGGAACTTCAAAATGAACAAACCTTTTGAAAAAAGCATGACTACAGAATGGATCATGCCAGCAAAGTACTGCTGGTGTTCCAGTATTCTGAATACAACTGCAGTAATTACAGTAATTTCTTTTAGTAAATCACAGTAAACTCCAGAAAACTACAGCAATACATAGGACTGAAGTAAATCCCATGCTGTGCTATACTGCAGAATTCAAAACTATTATTTCCTCTATATGGGCCATGGTACTGTCGTGTGATATCTGCTCTCAAACTTTAATACATCCCCTATATTTTGAATGGGATCTATGCCTTTTCAAATATCTATAATTATTCATGTAGTCAGAGTTGCTGGTAAATTTCAGTTACCACCATGGAGTTATTACTTGAACATAACTGCAGCATCATTTAGACAATACATTTATAAGAGCTGTCTGTCAACTGCAAGACATCTATGTGCCAGCTTGCCTAGCACAAAGCAATTTTAAAATTTAAAATAAAACCTATATATACACTGTTGAAAAGTTGATCAAATTGACAGTGATTTGATGACTACAGAAATGTATACTGTACAAATATTAAAGTATAAACTTGCCTTCATCTCAACTCACTTGCTAGATCGTTTTTCTTATAGTCTTGGGGGAAGAGGGGAGGGGAGGGGGGGAGTTAAAAACAGAATTACATTCACATATCAATCAGCATCCTGATTTGTTAGAAGAGGAATAATCTTCCAGCCTTACATTTTAAAATCCCTCTAAGTGGAAAATATTTTTTTCCTCCTTTCACAATGAACAGAGAAGAGAAATATAATAAACTTATCAGACAGTCCGAATGTAAAAGTTTCAAGCACAGTAGGATCTGTTGATGCATCTACGGTCCTCTTCATCCTCTTCCCCACACTTCAGTAAATTTCTATTCATCTTCACGTCACAATAGGCACCTGTTCAACAATCCTACAGCTGGACACAGTGTTTGGTGTATGTCTTCTGCAGTAGCATCAAGGGTTGGGCCACTCAACATCAACTGTAACATTTATATACAACGAGGACCTGTCAACTGACAGCATCTTATAAGAACAAGTATTTATTCCATCTTTCTTCCAGACTCTTCGTGTCTGTTGCAGCAGGCGCATCCTGGACAGATCATTTTTAAAATGCATGGAGTAGGGAAGGGAAGGAGAAAAGTCTTTAATGAAATATACTACTAAGAGGTCATTTCTGGTGGAAATTCTTATTGTTATTAATATGATATTATATACTACATGTGCATTATTTTGTCATTTTATTTACATTCCGATGTTCAGTACATCCTGGACATTTAAAAAGTTTAAAAAGTTTTAAAATCAGCTGTATGGAACATACACAATTCAGGATTTATTTCAATTTGGTATAAATGAATTAAACCTGAAAACTTTGTAAATTAAATCAGAAAACCAGAAGCTCTTGTTATACATATACAGGATAAAAATTCCAGCAGCTGTCACCTTTACTTACCGATCTTTATTCACTTCATTTCCACTATCCCTTTTGTGGAAGATCATAGTGTACCGAGCCACATCTACAGATGGACGCATAATTTTCATATGCTGAAGTTCCACCCTAATGGAACACAAAAATATTTCCCAGAAAACTCATGGCAACACTCATTAAAATTGTATCAAACACTGCAAGTTACCATAGACAAAGTCAATTAAATAATTTCAATAGTTTTATCACAAGAAAAAATTAAAAATCTGACCAAAATTGAAATGACCAATTTCAATGGGTAAAAATGACACATGTACACATGAAAAATACCTCTTTAAATGACCAAGTCTGCAAAAACTGTTCACTTATTTTACACTAATCTTATTTTCAGTTATTTTGAAATTTTATATCAAATAAAGGGACAAAAGAGTTAAAGGGAAAACTATTTATCACAATACATTGACTGAATTATTGTATATATTCTAGCCCTATACAAAATGTTAATATTGTGAGTAATCTGCAGGTAGATTGGACTGGGCTCCAAATTGTTGCCATGTCCTATAAAGTTTCCATACTGCTTCGATTTCCTATGCATGATTAATATCAGGTACTTAGAAGAAACAGTTATGGAAATAATGGTAATGTTGAATGAATTTTAAGTCTTAAGTGGAAAACAAAGCTACCTTTAAACTATGTGGAAAAAGCATGACAACATAACTTTAGCAAGTATAATATTTCATACGTGGGCTCAAACACTAGAATTATGAATTTGTGAATGGAATTCTGTTTTCAAACAAATTTTAATGGTTAAAACAAATATGAAAACTTAGCAACTAAATACCACCTGCAAGCAATTCTAATTATATTAAAAAATTAACTTTTACTATGACAGTGCTGATTACATTCTGAAATTGCCTTAATATTCTTACCGAATGCGAAGATCATCATCTTCTCCACCCCACCCCCAATAATTGTTTGAAAAGCCGTTAACTTTGAAAAACTGCTTCTTTGTCATTGCTGTCACACCTCCAAAGTAGCCTTTGTACCGCAATCTGAATAAAAAAGTTTGATCTTGAATTTTCAAAGGACAATTAATACTATTGCAAAACAGTAGCATCTTCCAAATATTTATGCAAAATTAGCTACAGAGATTTAATGACTGGACTCCAAAGAATAACCAGTCAGTAACATATAAAAAAAAAATTAAAAATTAGGAAACACTTACTTATATCCTGTGACATTCCTGCCAACCACCAGATGTTTAGGCTGTTGGTCACACATATAAAGGTTGTAGTCATTCTCTGGCACAAGGTCCACATCATGAAAAATAAAGCAATCCCAGTTGTGGTCCTTCAGAGCTTCCAGGTATCCAACGTTCAGCAGCTTGGCACGATTGAACATGGCATTTCCAGCCTTTCCAAGAAGAGAACATGCGTCAAAACCAGAGGACTTCATTTTTTGGAACCTCTGCATTATGGCCAAAAATCCATGTTTGCATGTTCCTTAAGACAGGTGAACCCCTGTATACACAATTTTGATGTAATGCAGCTATTTTATAATATTTTATTACCAGCTCCCAGTTTGTGCAACAGACATCCTGCTCTATTACAAAACTGCAATACAGCACCAGATATTCATCTGCAAGAAATTAAAAAAAAAAAAACAACTAATTACACATGTAGTGTGAGAAGCTTGTTTCTGCCCCATACTGCCTTGCAACTTAATACAGCTTGCTGCATTAATACAGTGAACAGCAAAAGCCAGAAATTCAGATTCTTTGGAAATACCATTTTCTTGACATCTTAATTTTCTGCTTCTGCTCATCACCATTGTTGTCACAAAGACTTCATTGTTATAAAGTTTAAGAATGATATTTGATAGTGACCATAAACGGATTTGTTGTCTTTGTTGCCCCCCCCCCCCTTCTCCTCTAAACTGTTGCATGTGTGTGTTTTCTCTGCAATGGCCTGGTGCCCTGTTGCATTTTAAGCTTCTGGGATAAAGTGCAGTCCATGACCCTGCAGGAGGAGAAATTACCAGCAATGAATTAATTAATTTAAATGGATTTTTAACACTGCAGTAGTGCCCTCAAGTGGCTGCTTACTGCCATAATTAGTCATAATAAATTATTCATTCCGGCAGATGCTTTTATCCAAGGGAAGGGACATGAAGTAATATGTACTGTTTAGCTGATGCCTTTTGTTCAAGTCGGCTCATTAAATTCCCTACAGTCATTCACTCGTGGAGGTCCCGGATCTATCTCAAAAGCACTGGGTATAGGGCAAGTAGGACACCATTCCGTCGTAGAGTAGCCATATGTCAGCATAGATTCCTCAATTTACACAACAACGTACTTTGGAAAATCAATGACATACATGCTGCTGTAGTCCCACACTCCAATGATGGAGTAAAATTATGGTCATTTTTACATTTGTTTCTATACTACTACAATTTTAAGGGCATATTTATTCAACATTTGTACAAATGCAAAGTTTGTACTTTGGACCTTTGTAAATGTCAAGTATCAAAGTTAAATGATAAAGGGTTCAATTTACAAGCATGAAAATCTGGAACATTTCAAGGTTTCAAAATTTGCATCCATTGTTGGCACACATGCATGTAAAACTGAATATTACTGTAGTGTTTCACTCTGACACAAACAATTCTTGTCAAAAACACGTCACAAGTTTGAAATTTTCTTCCACATTCAACATTTTTTAAACTTTAATTTGCACAGAAACTCTTTATTGCTGCACCACTATTCACACTTTTCAGCTATGTTTACCAACCAGAACAATGCACTGCAGTGATATCTATGCCAACAAGCACCAGTTCCCTTGAAACTGTTGGCAATCTTCTTCCAACACACTGAAACCAGATACATCCTGCGTAATATCTGCTGGATCTGCCCTTATCTCCCAACACACTCTATGGAGCTTCTGGTCCAGGCCATGGTGATATGCTGCCTGGACTACAGGAACTCAGTAAGGTCTGGTCTTCCAGTCTCTACAATCAGACCTCTGCACCTGGTTCACAATGAAAACGTCCATTGTTTGTGACCTTGTGACTGTTCCCTGCATATTGCCCCTCCTTGTTTCACTCCATGAGCTCCCTGCAGCTGCCTGTATCTAGTTCAACACTCTGGTCAGAGCCTATTAGATCAACAGATCTGCTCCCCGACACTTGCAGGATCTGGTCACTTAATATACTCCAAATTCAAATGCACACTGGGTCTAAACCAAAGGGATATGTTTGCTATTTCACAAATATTGAAAGACATTAATTTTAAATCATTACTGAGTAGGCTGGCTTCAGAAATTAGAAAAACAACTAAAATTGGAAGGTGGTACATAACTTCTACTACTAACTGTAAAGTCACTTTTACTCCCAAGTCACAGTCACTCATATAATAGTGACATCTCTCTGTTTTACAGTTAGGCTCTGTGAAAGATACTGCTATATAACTATTTTTTCCATTTTTATTATCTCCAAACTCCACTTAATTTAAATTTCTGAAGATAAAGTTGTGCCTTCCCCACAGTGTTAGCTGAGCAATTCCCATAAGCATACGCAATGCACATCAACCATTTTCTTTAAACAAGAATCAAATAAAAGGATGTCTGCGGTATGGCCATATTTAACTGACCATATTTATAATTGCGTGACAAATTGCACACATCAGTCCATAAATCAGACTTTACACATCTCACCTCACTCAATTTTGTTAGTAAACTAATTAACCAAAAGTAGTACTGATCAAGAGTACCACTGATTTACCAGCAGTTATATGATGACACTACATCATGTGAACAGAAAAATAATGTTGGACTACCTGATGGATGACATAGACAGCATAGTGTAGCTGCTGCCTCTGCAAAAATGGATGAAGGTGGTACAGCAAGTAAAGAAGGTGCTTTTCCCGGTTGCGGTGAGGAATGAGGATAGCCACACTCTGCCTCGGTCTGCACTCCACAGGCTCAAAGTGACCCTCTTTGACCCTTGTGTTCTCCTTCTCCACCTCTCTCAGTGTTAAGGAGGATGGGAAAGAAAGCTGCAGCTTGCCCACTAAAAAAAAAAAAAAAAAAAAAAAAAACACAGCTGAAGTCACTTCCCCCAGTACTTTACAGTTTCATTATAATGGGTAGAACCCACACTAGCTGCTGTTCTTATTTTAAAATGACTACACAGTGAAATAAGGCTTTCAAATTAAGAAACAAACTAGAATAGCTGTACAATATCAGCAATGCTATGCATTTAGTTGAAATATCTTTATTTTTTGTTCAGATATAAACTTTACAATACAAAAATAGATACAAAGAGAAACCTTTACAGCACTTAAATTATGAATAAAATGTAAAATAAAGAACTGTCTAAACAATATAGTATTTCTACATGAAAGTGCAGTAAAATATAGCTGCAAATTCCTTTTCCTCAGATAAAGAAATCATATAAAACTCCACTGTGATGCCACTTTCTTTTAAAGGGCAACGTATATGTCATAACTCAATGTTATAACTATACTCAAGTATTTCAATCAGTATATGTCATATGGTTGATATGAAAATGAGAGCAATTAAGTATATTTATTCCATACCGATAAAAGGTTTAAAAAAAAAAACTGCTAAACACTGTAACCAGGGCACAGAATCTACATACTGGAAATCAAAGGTGAAAGAAAACCAGTTATTGTCAAATTAAAAAAAAAAAACTAAATTAAGAAAACAAAAGCCAAAAAAATTCCATAGCAGAAAACCCTAAAATCTGACCAGGAAAATGAGCCAAATGTCAGCAAACATATCAGCTACATTTTTATATGGACATAAAAAATATAGACAAGTCTACCTCTAAGATATTTGACTGATTTTAAAGCAATCAAACATTTAAAGCAGTTTAAAATACTCTTTAGGGGTAACGGCAGACTAAAATTCTACATAGTGTACTTTTCCAATAAGTATTTCTTTTATTAATTTACATTCATTTCAGCCATTTAAAGAGACCTAAAATCTAAAAGTCTACTGGCTTTTTCCTTTTCTCACTTAAACCTTTGTCCTCTAAACTATACCAGCTTAAGTGTACCTGTGAAATGTAAACTTAAACACTGAGCTTTGTAAATGTAGTGTGTAAATATTTTCTCAATCAAATGTATTTGCATGACACAAACACAGTAAGTACATAAATTCAAATAAAGTTAACTGTACAGTTATGTGAAAACTAAAATAATAAACTTTTCAATATAATATTTTAGCACCATCATGACGCAATACGAAGAAAATGAAAATTCAACCTTTCCAATTCCATTAAACCCTTCCTAGCAAAGCTTTACAGATGTATTCTCCTTGCAAATCATAACAAACTTAACATAAAATACAAATTTAATAAATCTTTCTTTTACTCTGTATTAAATCTTACATAAATTTAACCCATGCCTAAATTTAAAGCAGAAATTGATTTTTAAAAAACCCAAGAAATGACAAATTCCATCATAAACAAAAACTGATTTTGACTTTTCCCAAGACAGTCCTAAAAGACTGTTTTCATAAAAGTCATTAGGAGGCACCACATGGGTTTCCTGAATTAAAGACCTTTATACTCATATCAACTCATGAACAACTGGGACTAGAAGTCTTGGCATCTCAGACTGCTTGAAATTCCAACCATTACATCACAATGTAAAAGCTGAACAAAACACAAAACAATATTTTATTTATTGGTTGGGTTCTGTTAAAATCAGACAAAATCTGTTTTTTTTTTTTTTTTTTTTTGAGGCAGAGAACTCCAGGTATGTGACAACAGTGGAGCTTTATCTTTTAACTTCAGCAACACTCAAGTGTGCTTCAAAACAACCAGGAGGAGGGGAGGGAGTCACCACCAAAACCTCCTGTTCAATGCTTGTGTTTTGCTTCATACATGCAAAACACTGCCATGTTCCACCAGTATACTGGGCAGCACAAGATGAATGGAAGATGGCCAGAAGAAAACATTAAATACAACCCCCATTTCTGGAAAAGCTGGGACATTTCATAAAATGCAATAAAAACAAGAATCTGTGATTTGTTAATGCTCTTGAACCTTTATTTAACTGACAAAAGTACAAAGCAAAGATTTCCAATGTTTTCACTGACCAACTTAATTTATATTTACAAAATACAGTTAATTTAGAATTTGATGCCTGCAACACTCAAAAAAAAGTTGGGCCCAGAGGCATGTTTACCACTGAGTTACATCACCTTTCCTTTTAATTACACTTTTTAATCAGTTGGGAACTGAGAATACTAACTGTTGCAGTTTTGCAAGTGGAATTTGTGCCCATTCTTGCTTTGATACAAGACTTCAGCTGGTCAAGTATGTGGTCGCTATTGTCCGATTCTCCTCTTCACGCTGCACCATACATTTCCAATAGGAGATAGATCCAGACTGCAGGCAAGTCAGTCCAGCAAACAAACTCTCTGTCTACGATGCCACATTGTTGTAGCACGTGCAGAATGAGGCCTGGCATTGTTTTGCTGAAATAACTATGGACTTCCCAGGAAAAGACGTTGCCTTGATGACAGCATATACCTTCACACACATATGCAAGTCACACATGCCATGGGCACTGATGCACCCCCATACTGTGAGAGATGTTTGCTTTTACATCTTTCGCTGATAAGTCTGGATGGTCCCCTTCATCTTTGGCATGGAGAACTCGTCTGTTTTTTCAAAAACCAAACTGAAACATGAATTCATCTGACCACAACACATCTTTCTACTGTCTTTCGGATCATCCGAGATGAGCTCGGGCCCAGAGAACTCGGCAGTGTTTCTGTATAGAATTGATGTATGCTTTCTCCTTGCGCAATAGAGTTTCAGGTTGTGTTTATGATGCAGCGGTGTACTGTGTTAAGTGACAACAGTTTTCCAAAGTACTCACAAGCCCACGTGGCTTTATTTATTACAGTAACATGACGGTTTCTCATGCAATGCGGTCTGAGGGTTTGAAGGTCACACACGTTCAAAGATGGTTTCCGGCCTTGCCCTACATGGACTGAGATTTCTCCAGATTCCCTGAATCTTTTCACAATATTTTGTACAGAAGATGGTGAAAGACCTAATTTCTTTGTAATCTTGCGTTGAGAAATGTTCTTTTTGAGCTGTTTGACGATTCTCTCACAAAGTTTGGCACAAAGTGGTGAGCCACAACCCACCTTTGCTTGCAAAGACTGAGCCTTTTGTGGATTCTCCTTTTATACCCAATCACGATACCCTCACCTGTCACCAACTCACCTGCTTATTGTGGAATGTGCCAAAACGGTGTAACTTGAATATTCTATGAACTTTTCACTCTTTCCGTAATACAATATTAAGCTACATAAAGTTCGGAGTGGGGCTTTTTGAAAGAACTATTTTTCAGTGAATGGGCTCAAACTTTTCACTGGTTTCATCTGCACAAACACTCAACAGTAGAATATGAAAAATCGCAGCAGGAATAACGAGGGAAAATTGGAAAAGTAGTTGAGCAATGGCAGTCCCAGTTGTTCATGGTAGTTAAACTAATGTACTGAAATATCTTGATGTTAATCATACAATATTTTCAAAAATTCTACATCAAATTTAAAACAACTAAGGTACAGCTTAAATCACATTGTTAAAATGATACATATCAGGATTGGTACATATCAGCTTTTCTGTACATGGGTTTTTCCTTTATGTAAAAATAAGCGTATTACTAAAATGAAATTTAGAAAAAACTGCAAAAAATACGTATTGTAAAGCATAACGTAGCATTTTCATTCCTTCTGTTCAGTCTTATGTTAGTTATATCACTGGCAGAAAATACTGTTAAACAAGAAATACAGCACTTGTCAGAACTATAGTGTGCATATATTCTTGGCTGTACACTCAATCAAATAAATTTTTTGTACACAAATCAAGAATAAATATGATTTTGTCCATTTCAGTACTCACCTAGAAATGGAGACTTCAGGGAGCACTGCTGAAGGCTTGAAGACAATATGTGTAAACGGGTAGCTGGATTTGAATTGCCTTCTTTCATGTTCTTTGCTTCTTCAAGAATAACATTGTGAGTATCATCCTGGCTGGGAGCCCATAAAGTACTGGGAGTGTCACGCACAATGTCACTGGCAAAGTTTGCAATCCAGGCCAAAACAAAGGACAACAGCAAAATCAGAAAACATTTTCCTCTTCGTGTAAATTTTAACACAGCTGGACAAATGCCCATGGTCAAACAAAAGGAAAAAGCCTTTATGTGAATGTGATGTCACAGCTGCCTTTGACTTACAGCAATATAAACACTGTAAAGAGTAGCGTGAGTCAAATTAAGTTCAGCATTAAAAATAAAAAAAACTTTTGGAAGACTTTCAGATGCCAGCAGAGTTATAACACCTTTTTGTCCCTTCCCCAACACTAAATAAAAATTCTGGTTTGATTTTTGGTCGACTGGATGAACAAGATGCCTTCATACCAAAGTCACACTTCTGGCCTTATGAAAGCAGACATCTGGAAGAAAGGGAAAAAAATGCCTTTGTTTATTGTAAGGTTTCCTTACCCAACAACATTCTACTGAAGCAGAACATACAGTAAAGGACACACTTCTAAGTAGTGACTTATTAATGCAAACATATCCTAAAACAGCCAAAAACCTGTGCAATCATGATTTGCTTTCCTCTCTGCATTTTTCCCCACACTTCCCTCAAAGCCCATTTATTCTTTAAATGAAAATTTTGCCATATTAAAATACAACAAAGACCTGAAAACACAATGAAGTCAAGGATCTAAAAACAAAAAGCTTTATCTACTTCCAAGTCAACGTTCCAAAATCTAAACATGCCTTTAAAAGCCTAACTACGTAGTGCTTTCAAAACAGGCAAAACAAGTCTGGCCAGGATTACTACATCACAAAGCATTTTAAACCAGAAGTACACCACTAATGTTCATTTGAACATTTAAAGGCTAAGAAAAGACACATACGTCAGTAAACTAATTCATTAAGGTTTGACAAGCTTAAACAGAACAGCTTCAAATTAAAATTAAATAACAGTTAAGTCTAAACAGACCCTTCTATCAAAACATGTCAATGATACATCCACGCAAAAGTATTTAACACATAAATTCGGTAACGTGAAGGTTACAAGCATGTAAAAAGGTGTAAGTTGGAAAGTCAGAAGTAAATTGCTCAGCTTTTCATCCTGAACAGCTGAAAACATTTTGAGTTCAATTCTCTGCCACATAATACAGACATTTGCACAAGGTAATGAAAAATAGAAAATTTGGCAAGTCTCCACACATCTACATTACACTGTAGTTTAGCTACTGTACTCACATCCACGCAAATCACTAGGATTGTCTGAAGCAGGGTGTTCGCAGCTTTAACAAAGTTTCTGACTTGCTCAGTGCGATCATCTTAATCGGTATTACTATTATTATTATAAGAAAACTCAAGGTTGACACAAAAATAACTAGCAAACTGTAGGAAGCAAAGCAGATCACACCTCACCCCAGCAGCAGTCATAGCCCATCTGTAACCATCCTACCTTAAATAAAGTAAACGTGGTCACTGAGCTAAGCGGGATGACGTACTTCCTTTTCAAGACCGCGCGCACCTTCCCAACCCAGTATAGCTAACAAGTAAACAGAAAATGCCCCGGAAGTTCCTAAACAGTCAGTTACCAGCGATATCTTTATTAAATGCTAACTAACGTTCCGCCCTACGACGTGATGGTGGTTACTTACAGTATTTGCAAATTTTAGAGGTTTACGTCTAAGTGTTTGAATGTCATGTAAAAAATAAAACGTACATGTGTACGTGACTTCCATTTCTGACGGAATCGAATTACCATTGCTATGGAAAAATTAGTTCCACTAACGAAAACCGTAAAGAGAACACAACTGTACAAAATATTAGCTGAATGAATCTATACATCATTTATGTAGTGTAACGGTTAGAGCCGTCACTTTCCACTTGAAAGACCGGAAATCCCATTGTAACCTTGAGAAATGCACTTACCCTTAACTTGTGAAGTTAAAAAAAAAAAAAAGTGGTGCTTGAAAGTATGTGAATCCTTTAGAACTTTCAATATTCATGCATAAATTTGACCTAAACTACATCAGATTTTCACACAAGTCCTAAAAGTAGATAAAGAGAATCAAATCAAACAAATGAGTCAAAAAAATTAGACATGGACATTTATTTATTGAGGAAAATGATCCAGTAACACATATCTGTGAGTGGCAAAAGTATGTGAACCTTTAGGATTAGCAGATAATTTGAAGGTGAAATTAGAGTCAGGTGTTTTCAATCAGTGGGATGACAATCAGGTTTGAGGGGTTGACCTGTTTTATTTAAAGAACAGGGATCTCTCAAAACCTGATCTTCACAACATGTTTGTGGAAGTGTATTATGGCTTGGATAAAAGAGATTTCTGAAGCCCTCAGAAGAAGAGTTGTTGATGCATATCAGGCTTGAAAAGGTTACAAATCCACCTCTAAAGAGTTTGGACTTCACCAATCCATAGTCAGACAGATTGTGTACAAATGGAGAAAATTCAAGACCATTATTACCCTCCCCAGGAGCAGTTGACCAACAAAGATCATGCCAAGAGCAAGGCATATAATAGTCCGTGAGGTTCCAAAGGAACCCAAGGTAACCGCTAAGCAACTAAAGGCCTTTCTCACATTAGCTAATGTTTACGAGGCCACTGAACAACAATTGTGTGCACAGCAGGATTGCAAGGAGAAAGCTGCTGCTCTCCAAAAAGAACACTGCCACCTGTCTGCAGTTTGCTAAAGCTCACCTGGATAAGCCAGAAGGCTAGTGGAACAATGTTTCAAACTCAAAATAGAGCTTTTTGGTCTAAATGAGAAGCGTTGTTTGGAGAAAGGAAAATGCTGCCTTCCAGCATAAAAACCTCATACCATCTGTGAAACATGGTAGTAGTGGTAGTACCATAGTTTGGGCCTGTTTTGCTGCATCTGGGCCAGGATGGCTTGCCATTGTTAAAAGAACAGTGAATTATACCAGCAAATTCTAAAGGAAACTATCAGGACATCTGTCCGTGAGCTGAATCTCGAGAACGTGGATCATGCAGTAAGACAACCCTAAGCAAACAAGTTGTTCTACCAAAGAATGGTTAAAGAAGAACAAAGTTAAGGTTTTGGAATGGCCAAGTCAAAGTCCTGACCTTAATCCAATAGAAATGTTGTGAAAGGACCTGAAGCGAGTAGTACGTGGGAGGAAACCCACCAACGTAAGAGTTGAAGCTGTCTTGTAAGGAGGAATGGTCTAAAATTCCTCCAAGCCAACGTGCGGGACTAATCAACAATTACTGGAAACGTTTAGTTGCAGTTATTGCTGCACAAGGGGGGTCACACCATATACTTTTTCCACTCACAGATATGTTATTGGATCATTTTCCTCAAATAAATGTCCATGTCTAATTTTTTGACTCAATTGTTTGATTTTGTTCTCTTTATCTAATTTTAGGACTTGTGTGAAAATCTGTTTTAGCTCAAATTTATGCAGAAATATTAAGTTCTGAAGGGTTCATAAACTTTCAAGCATTACTGTATCAAACTCCATGAATGGGTAAATCATTGCTTTTAGAGAAGTGTCAAATGAATGAATAAATAACAAGCATTCTAAAACTGAAGAATATCTTGTAATATTTTAAATACACTGCAGAGGGTACATTGTAGTCACAACCAGTGGTTTCAGATAGGCTGGCACTAGCCATTCTGGAGTGTTCATTATGTGTGAAGAGAGATTAGCTTGCTGATAGTAATTTAATGTGGTCTTTTTTGAGAACTGAAACCAAACCGGGCATTTTTCACATATCTAAGATACTTTCCAGGCTCAGACTCAGGAAGACTCCACATAACTGCATAATCTGATCAGCTGTATATTGTACCCTCAGACAGTGTAAAAGCTTACTGGATGGAGAAAGATGGTTGGAAGTAATTGTGACAAAGAGAGTTGCAGTGCTGAGGTGTAACTTGTTAGTGGTGTGGGAGGTACAGCTAGTGAGGTTGATGTGAAGAAGTTTCCAAGGCAATTTACAATATTAGCTTTGTATACTAAGCTTTAAACAATTACTTACATATTTATAGAGCAGGGTATTTGTACTGAATTAATGCAGCATACACATCATACTTGAGGGTTTTTCAGCAGGAACAGAGATTTGTACATAGGATGTTCAGCAACAGCATTAGCCACTGTTCACTGCAGCCCCAAAACAAAAACATATTTATACAAAAGCAATTCAATAAACAACAAACATTGTGGTTTGAATAACTGCACACAGACTTTGATAAAATGACACTTTCAATTAGAGCCACATTTGTTCCTTTGGAATAAAACAGCATTTTAGTGTGAATTCAGTTTTCCAATACCTAGAATACGTTCAAAATAAGAAGCCTAATCTATAAATTGCACTACATATAGATATATACATATAGATATGTTTCAGCGTTAAATCTATAAGTTTTCAGTATTATCAGTTCAGCAAAATCACCACCACCAAGTCCTTTTCAAAATCTGTGTACAACTTAGAACACTACTACCAATATTACTCCAAAACCCAGGGGTGTAGCTAGGAATTTCAGGGGCCACCTGAAACAAAATTGCTCCTGCCAACGAAATCTGAAATATTTTTTGTAGAATCATTACCATCATTCACTCAACTAGTACAACCTATGAAGTTATTATGTGCCTGACAGGATATCCCTCATTCTCTATCACTAATTACTCGTTCAAGTCAGGGTCAGACTGGACCAGATCCTATCTTGGAATTATAGAGCAATAACCTATGGTGGAGGAGATAACAGTTCATCACAGGGTAGCCACTCACATTCACAAACTACGGGCGACCCTGGCAGAATTAAATCAATGATTACCACCATAAGAAAGGGATACACCTTTCTTTTGAAACTGTTGTACCATTAATGAGTACAACATGATGATTCCAAAAACTTTTTTGTCAAATTCAAAATAAGTAAGATTTGACAATAAAGATTTTGGAACCAAAACGTAATCTTATTTTGTAAAGCAGAAAGAGGCAATTTGGTGTGACACTGCTGGCCAGTTTGAAGTGCGACGGGAAGAAAGCAACAACCGCCGTGTGCGATCGTTGTTCCACTTTAATTTATGGCTGCTGGACGGCTTGAAAAGATTATTTTTTAGATTTTTTCCATGAACAGTTGCGGGCGTCTCTCAGAATATACACACATTGATATGGGAATATTTTGGGCGGGTTAAAGAAATATAAAAATGTATATTGTAGATTATTAGTCGTTTTTATTTCTCGATGGTGGGGGGGGGGGGTCTGACGTATCCTAATAGTACCCGTATGTTTTCCTTTGCACTATGTTCACCGCGGTTTAGAAAAAACAACGTGGATGTCGCTGTGGTAGGGCTAGCTAGACAGATGGAGAGCGATCAATAAATAATAAAAATAAACAAGTCTGTGAGGATTTTAACTATAAACTGATTTTGGAATAAAAAGACCATAATATGAACTCTAACAGAGCGTGGATGCTTGGCATCTAACGTTGACATAAAACTTCACAAAATATAATTTTCAGAATGAAGGCCTGTTGTGTAATTATTAAGTATTTATAGATAAACAGCCCTTTGTACTAAACAACGATACCGCTATGGCTTGTCCTTATTGCAGCCCAGAAATTGGGACAAAATAATCGGAAGACGTACATTAAAATCTAATGGTACCAGCGGTATCATCACTGCAAGTACACTTGTCCAAGATAATCGCGAAAGTGCACGCATAAATAATAAGTGTGTATAGCTGCCCAACACTGTCAAAAAACGTTTGTAGTGCAGTGAATTACCTTGAACTGTATGCGAATAACTGCAATGAACTTATGGGATACGCCCTCACTCAGATAGCTCACGGTGAAGGAGGCATTAGTAATAATATGTGTAGCTCGTACCCCACAATACAGGCCCTGACTACACCGAAGGGCGCGGGCGTGGGCACGTACACTGGACCACGCAGAACAACCGAGATGCGCGCGCATACTCGTTACTTCCTCTCAGTTACTGCGAGGTGTACGCTCTTATGCTTTCTGCACATGCGCAAAGTTTCAGCTCGCCATCCTAAACTTTGCTAATAATAACATACGTTGCATTGGTATACATACTTTGTCGTTTTCTTTGAAACGTACAGTCCATACATTTTTTTGGATGACGAACAGCTACATATTTCAAAACAAATTTCGATCATCTCATTGGCCCATAATGCACCGGGAAGCGCGTGACAGGTTTGACTAACAAGATTACTGGCACAGATTTCAGTAATACGTTGAAAAAAGGACGACTATTCCAAAACGACCAATCAGAAGTGTCTTGCGTCACAATGCGCATAAATAATTTTCTATGACGTAACGGTTGGGTTAGCGTCGGCGGCCATTTTCTGTGTCGGGAATTTAGCTAAGTGGCAAACGTACTGAGGAAAGAAACGGCATCAAGTGGTTTTCTTCTGTCGAATTATCGAAAGGATCAAATGTTTAAAAAGACTGTGTTCTAAGAAATTTTATATTCAATGTACATTTGGAGAAGAGTTTGACTACAAGCGCTACGCAAACATGTCGGACGACGCGGCGAGGGAAGATGCCTGCCGAGAGTATCAGTCGTCGCTGGAAGATCTGACTTTCAACAGCAAACCCCACATCAATATGCTGACCATACTCGCCGAGGAGAACCTGCACTTCGCCAAGGATATCGTCGCAATAATTGAAGCACAAATCGCCAAGGTTTTTATGAAAATAGAATTTTTAATTTGAGCTGTTAATGTCGATTTAGGCTTCTAGTGACGCGCAGGGTTTAGAAGGCAACATGGCGACCTCTTTGTGCCGCTCGCGGTGTGTAGCCTCACACTCAGCATATTTAGCTAAAATGGCTTATTTGTTAATATTTGGCACTGTAGCAAATGCATTGTTTAAGGTTTAAAGTCGATATCTCCATGTTACATGACGCAGTTGGTCTTGTTCATACGTTTAAACACATTTCAACCTAGCTGGCTGGCTATTTTTAAATGCATTTATTAAAATATTGGTCAAATTGATATAATTTAGTTTTTAATTAGGAATGTAAATTTGACGTTCTTTATGTATTGCTGGCTCGTCAATTGGGGAATATGAGTTTAGCTGGCTGGCTAGGTTACAAAGGTTAAACGAGTAGCCGTCGATTGTGCTTATTGCAAACTTATATTGTGTGACACGTGGTACGAGGCTCCGTTGCCAGTAGCTGCCGTTAGATTTTGCTAAGCTTTTTCAATCATTGTGATATAACAATGGATACATGTTTTTTTTTACATTAAGGGAGGTCCATTTGTAAATCGCCTACTTTACACGCCGTCTTTTAAGCTAGAAGTTGAAGTGCCAGATGGGTGACTCGTGTGTGTGTGTGTGTGTGTGTGTGTGCGCGCGCGTGCGCGCGCGGGAATCTCCTCTTGAAAGTTAGTGATCCTACTAACCAGGTTAACCTTTTTGTTGGCTGGGACAGGTGACGATGTTGCAAAGTTAACAATCTAGCTAGACAGGATGTCACTGTTGCGTAAAAGTTGCGTTCAGTCAACTAAGGAAGGGAATTATAGTGTTGAGACATCTGTGATTACTCGTAGTGATTTGAATTATGGAATGTGAATGATGGTATATTTTAATGTGACAATAAAAAATATGAAATATTGTTCTGTCTTTTTATTTCCCCAGTGTAATTTATTGGTACATAACAATGCCATTTACTAATGTGTGACTCAATAACGTCTGCACAATCTAAAATATTGAGCGTTTTTTATGTCAATGCCCCCCTCTCGCATTATTAGAAAGCAATTTTGCTATTACCTCCTGTTGGAGTGACTGTTTATCAATGAAGCCAGTCTGCGTTCCATTCAAGCTGAACTTGAGTGGATTGTTTTGTAACAGCTGGACTACTCCCAAGATGCATCCTATATACTAAAGCTTTGTTCATAATTACTGAGAAGGTTTGATTCTTTTTTTAAGGATTTTCAGTTTCCATTAACTGGCTGAAATTGTTTCCAATCCATTGTAATAAAGCTGAACTGTAAAAGTTTCACTTTTAGAGACATTTGCTTTGAAATGCAACTGACCTGGGACTTTTGGAGTATTTGAATTCTTCTTTTTTTAATGGGGAGAGCATGTGCTCTGGAATGGATTTCCTTCCCTTCAGGAATTTTTCAGTTTGTGTAATTTTTTAAAAAACTTTTCTCAGGTCTTGTGAAGTGTTTTGAAGACAATTCTCCATATCCACATGAATCGTCCTATTTTATTTACCTTTTCAGTGTGATGTCCCTTCCCCCTTACAAGTGTATGTTTCCTGTTCAAAGTAATACATATGTGTCCCAGTTGCTTGAGTTAACACAAAAATGGTTGAGGTAAAAAAAAAAAAAAAAACATGCTCTGTGCCAGCTGAATTGTCATGTTCATATTGCTTGTTCTAAACTGTCAAGTTTTCTATTACTCTAGGTACCTCCTCCTGAGAAGCTTCCTGTTTTGTACTTAGTGGATTCCATAGTGAAGAATGTTGGAGGCGAATATCTTGATGCGTTCGCTAAAAACCTAGTCACTACATTTTTATTGGTTTTTGGAAAGGTACCTTTTACATTTATACTTCTGTACTTTTAATGATGTATATAATGCTTGTAATATAGATTTAAGATGCTGATTTCATACTTAATTGTATGTAATAACACCTTGGTAAAGACATGTTAATGTGTATTTAGAGAATATAATTTTATGAATAGTCTATTGAACCTGAAATACAATAGCAAACCTATGTTGTAGAACTATGTTTGTTTCAGTTGAAATTTTTGCCAGAACTTGGTAGTATGCACAGGAATTCAGAATTTTTTTTAATAGTTGCTTTAGAAATTTTAGCTCAGTACACCCTGCAACCCTAGCAATGGCTAAGTCCTGCCCTTTGTGTGCCCTGTTTGATTTTTTTTTTGTTGCAGCTGATTTAATTATGCTTTGAACTGTTCATTAAAAGCTTAGAAAAAATTGCAAAAGTAATTTACGGCTGAATGCATTAGCTGATAACTCAGACACTTAGAACTATAGGGGTGTTTAATTCAGATGACAATTCATTGTTAACTTAGTTTTTTGAAAGGTGACATTTTTATCTTGTTTTTCCCCATGTGAACACAAATGTGGTTCCTTGCAAATTAGAGTCCCTTGAAAAGTGGTTGTGTGGTTTGAATTGTCTTCATGATGTAATTATACTTAAAAAGCATAATTTATAGGTCACTGCAACAAAAAACAGCCGTTCACTATTATAAAACTACCTATATGATGCAATAGTGGTATACAACTGCTGTAACTGCAAAATCAAATTAACTGAGTTACTTTTTTATTTTAGGTGGATGACAACACTAGAAAAAGTCTTTTCAAATTGCGATCCACCTGGGATGACATTTTTCCTTTGAAGAAACTTTATGCATTAGACGTCAGAGTTAATTCTATAGATCCTGCTTGGCCGGTTAAGCCTCTTCCTCCTAATATGAATGCAAGCATTCATGTGAATCCAAAATTTCTAAAACCGGTAGGTGTTTTGAGGTTATTCTGACCTTTTTTTTGTCTAAAATGGTCATTCAAAAAGGGCTGTAGTAAAATAACTTTTCCAAAATTTTAAATTTAGCATCTTCAGTGCAGGCTGCTTTCTTAAGGGTCCTTTTTTTGCATTTCATAGACTGAGGAAGTTACACTACCCAGAGGCAACAATACCCCACAACCTTCAACCAACCCTGTAGTGAGTGAGAAGAGCTTGACACAAGAGCAAGCAATACGACAACAGTTGCTGGCAAAGCAAAAGCAGTTGCTTGAGCTTCAGCAGAAGAAGATAGAACTAGAACTTGAACAAACAAAAGCCCAGTTGGTAAGTAACTCTTGCAGGATAATGTTTCACCTCACATGTTGGTTGCCCCCCCCCAACACATTCACAATACTAGTTGTACTTGCCGTCTTGGCCATTTCACCTTGATTAATGATTCAGATACATATATAATTCGGTCTCGGATAAGGGTTGACAAAGCATGAATTTACAAATTTCATGAGCAGTTCTGATTAAAATCCAAAGGATGGGATTCATTGTATTTATTTTTTGGTGGGTGGCTATCCCCAAGGTCAATGTGGCTTGGCACAAAAAATTTTCTGTTAGTGGTTGAATTTATTCTAGCTATTTGTATTAGACCTTAAAATCTTCATTTGGGCCCTGGTATATAAATAAGCATGTCCACTGTAACTGAGCTGGTAGCTTATTAGATATCATTGCCAGAACTGCCCATGTGACATCTTTTGCAGTAAAACAACTCCACTCATTTTCTGGGTTGTCCCAATACCTGTACAAATGAAATGATGTCATGTGAATCCCAGCTAAATTAGAAGTCCCACCTACCTTCAAAAACAAAAAACTTAAATTCAGACTACAGTGAACAATAAGCATAAGAGGAGGATAGTGGCTGAACATCTCGCAAACAGTGTACAAAACCAGACTATACCTTGTTAATTTTTTTTACCCCAAATAAGATTCAAAAAGAGAAAATGTCAATGTTTTTGATTAGTTAAGATCTGTAGGAACATCAGATATATGTACAATACAGTTTATTTAAAATTAATAATTATATGTAAATAAAAAACTAGTAAAAAATAAAACTTTTAAATGTCTTCTATACAGACACATATACAGTCAGTTGTTGACCAACCTCACAAGTGTATATAGTACTGAATTTCTTAATCCACTTTCAACTCTTCACTATTTTACTGAAATCCCATGAGGCAATGCAATCACTGGTAGTTTTGTTTTTTTTGTCATAGAAGGTGAAAACCACACATTTTTAAAAGCTTGAAAGTGGTTTCATTATGGAAGTTTCAGTTTAAGGTCAAATTTCCTTATTCTTAAATGTTTGAATCAATCTCACAAGTTTCAAAAACATAATCTATAGCCTTTTTAAAAAATGTTTTCTTGTATTAATGTGCAATACTTGTGCTTTTTTTGGTCCTTTTGTGGTTGCAGTTTTTTTCAGCAAGCTTTTATGGTGGTGTTTACCTGCAGGCTCGAGTAATTTGTTCATTGAATATGTATGAGCCTAATTGTGGCTATCCAATGCATTCTTGTTTTTTTATATATATATATATATATATATATATAAGATTTTCTGAGATTATGTAGGTTGCCAGTTTTGTTTTAACTGCACATGAATATAGGGTATTTACATTGCATTTTGACACCTTTTGATTTAATGTTCTGAGTTGTAAATTGCCATTTATTTAATCTTTCTCTCAAGGCTGCTAATCAGATGGTATCTACGGCGAGCCCATCAGTTAACACTGTAAGCCAGCCTGGTGTTGGAGCAAAAAGCACTCACCTGCCAAATACGTCCAGTAAACCTTGGCTTTTGCCACAGCCTGAAAGCAAGGTATCTACAAGAGATCCTCGTCTCAATCGAGCCGGGCAGCCCACTTTGCACGTGAATGAACAAGGTACAAATAAAAAGGAAAGTCACAACATGGGGACTACTGCAAATACATCAGATAAGAAAAGTACACCCGAGAAGCCAAGTAAATTTGAAAAGATGAAAATACCCAAGAAAGACTTCACTGAAGAAAAGCAAAAATCCAAATCACCATCTCCATTAAATAAAGGTGCTCAAAGCAGAAGTAAAAACTCAGAACTTGAAAATGTGAAGGCAGAAGTCAATAAGAGGGACCCAAGGCTAAGGAAACACCTGTATGATAAAACGGAGGACGATTGTAAGGAAAAGAAACGCTTCTCTGACAAAAAAGATAGGGATGACTCGGCAAAAATTTCTGATTACAGATCAGCAGGTGCAAGAAATAAGCTTGTTAATGGTTCTGTTAATAAGTACGAAAGGAATGAAACGCTTGACAAGACAGACTCCAAAACAAACAAGGCAAATGCAAGAAAAAGGTCTCGTTCAAGATCTCGTTCACCACTGTTACATTCCCCAAAGAGAAAAGATAGACGGTCACCAAAGAGGAGAACAAGAAGCATTTCTTCATCTCCTCCAAAGTTTGGCAAAGGCAGGCAAATGGGAATGAAGCATTCACATCCTGAAGAATACTCACATCATACCAATATAAAGGAAGAAAGGAGTCTTCCCAAAAAGACTACTAGTGAACCACGGAGACCAAAACGGTCGCTGGAGGAAAGACCAACTGAACCAAGAGACTCCCATTCACCAAGGTTACCCTCTGAGGTGAAAGAAAATGCAAACAAGAGATGGAGAAGCGGGTGGGAGGAAAACAAACAGTAAGTGGCTGTATTGACTGTTTTGCACTTCAGTTTTGGGAGATTTGCTAATTGGTTTTATGGTTGAATCGGGTTGTTTTTAAGATTTGTCTGGCAATCACTAAAATAAGCAATTTTTGTCTTCAGTGCTCAGTTTAACATAGTTGAACCCTTTTGAAGATGACATTGCTTATAGTTATAGCAATGCTTCTGCACTGAAATGTTCCTGTTGTGCTTGGACTGCTTCCATTGTTTTGTTTAAAATAGACAACACTTCATGCTATATTACATTGGCTACAGTAAAATATGTTCTAGCTTATCTTTAGTTTTTAGCGCAAAACAGATAGTCCTCTTATGGCTAATTTTTAATTCTTACTTGTAGTTCTGACATGAACTTTTATTCCCCCCCTTCAAGTCTCAAGCAGCCTGATGAAAACTTGGTATGTGGAAAGTCAGGCCCACAAAGACACAAACCATCATGGTCAGGTAACCAAAGAGGCATTGCTCCACGCCCTCCTAAACAGCATCGTCTGAGTGTTGATGCCAACCTTCAAATACCAGAGGTGCTAAACTCTGCGAGTAAAAGAGATCTCTTAAAAAAGGTACTCATGATGCTGTTACGTTTTTCTCTAAAGGTCTGTAAAGGTACTGATCTGTCAGCTGTCTTTTGTACAATGCATTATGCCATTTATTTTTCTTTTATAATATGTTAATTGAATACATTTATGTTTTAAGCTTAGTTTTAGTCCAGGGGTCAAGTGTCTCCAAATGCCTCTTCATGCAAAATTGTATTTATTTATTTTAAACAAAACAGTTTGTTCATTGCAGATTAGACATACTGCATACCTTGTTTACTCAACAATGGGAATTTTATCTCTTCATTCAGGCTGGAAACAGTCTGTAGTCATAGTCTTTTAGTTATTTTCCCGCTCTGACAGCTAGGGATTTTGCTAGCCAATCTGATTAGTATATCACTTGGCTGCTACGATGCATATGTTGCAGTCTGTCCAGTTATTATAATAAGCAGATGTATAATAGTGCAACAAGTTGTGGAAGATCAGTTCTTGGTCACCAATCCTGTAATTATGAATTATTTTTTTGTTTAATTACCCTGATTTTCCCAGATTGTGGTAATACTGCTTTGTTTTTCTTTTTTCAGCATTTCTGTGTTTACATAAGATTTCAGCATGATTGGATTAAAATTTTTTTTGTGTATATGTAAAATTATATTGTTTCAGGAGAAAAAGTATTGGCTGCAATTGTTTACTTAGTATGGCTGAAGTTGCATGAAGCTAATATATATTTTTCTTTTTAATTTAGGCTAGCAAAAGGCTAGCTGATGGGGAAATATCTCATGATGACTTCCTTAACGTGGCCCATCAAATCAAACAACTCTTTCAATACCAAGAGGAAAAGCAAAGGTGTGACTCATGGGAAGGATCGGTTGAAGATGTGCATTTTGGGACCAGAAAGAAGCCATTATTATCTACACCTCCTCTCCAGCAGGGAAATCTGTCAGATGCAGAAATATCTTACTATGAGCATAAGGCTAAGCTAAGGAGGACCCAGGTCCAGCACCAAGGTAAAACACACATATGTATGTTAAAATAACTACGATGTTTTATTAATAATTCCCTAAATTAAATCTATGATGCAAATATTTGTGCAACACATTTTACTTGGCTACATTAAGCTGGACAGGATTCCATAAAAATGTAATTTATATGCAAAAATATACATAGGTACAATGTACATTGGTATTGTTGTATTTTTGCGTGCAAGCCTTATTGGTGAATTATTACGAGAGTAATGTCTTTTTATAAATACACGCCTCACTTTTTATTTTATGCAGGTGCAAAAGATTGTCACTCACCGTACAGTGAGAGACCACAGAATATGAGATCTCTGTATGAAGACACAGACATCATCAAAGGTGGATCTGAACTGCAGAAAAGATATGGAGAAATGGCTGAAGGTGTAAAGCTTGAAGATTCATCAAAATCATGTTTGAGACATGAGGAACTGAAAAAAAATGATCGTCCTTCCCTAAGCCCAGTACATTTTGATGGGCCTTCTGGAAAATCTCCTGTATCAGGCTTTGATTGTTCATCCAACTTGGCTGTAGAGTGTCATGAAGTAATTGAAAGAGAGCTTAGCCCAAGTAAAAGATTTGACATTCCCTCCAGTTCTGAGCATTCACTTTCACAATCTGATAGTGACGCTCAGTTGAGTTTGGAAGTAGCCTCTGGACATCCTGAGCCTTCTGGGCAAGGAAGAAGTGCACAGCAAGGCCAGTTGCATTGTGCATCACCAGGACAAACACCACCACATGTTTCTGATGGTCTGCATTTGTCAAGATACGATGGCCCCCAAATTACACAAAGATTTGATGGCCAGCAATCTTTATTTGATGGACCCGCAAGTCACAAAGGACAACCTAGATTAGATGGTTCAACAAGACCTCATCTACAAGGACGGTTTGATGGAGCAGGAAGACTTGAAAGTCAAACAGGGTCTCGAGGCCCATCTAGATTTGATGGGCAGCAACAACAGTGTCGGAGCAGATTTGATGGCCCACAAGCATCTAGGCGGTTTGATGGACCACTGATTCATAAGGGTCCAGAGAGGTTTGAAGGCCCTAATCAATATGACAACCCTTCAATGTTGCCAGGTCCACAGAGGTTTGGTGAGTCTCAAAGTATGGGGCGGTATGATGGGCCTCGTCATCAGCAAGGCGCAGGTAGATTTGAAGGACCAGTTAGACAGCAAGGTCCCAGCAGGTTTGATGGGCCAGGGCCTATATTTGATAGTGCACAAATGCAGCCTGGTAGATTTGAAGGACCTTTGAGGTTTGAAAATCCCCACATGCAGCAAAGCACTGGGGGATTTGAAGGACTTGTGCATTTTGGTGGCTCCCAAGGTCAAAAATGTTCGGGCAGATATGTGCCTTCAAGCCAACAGGGACGGGTGAGGTTTGATGGACCAGCTAATCAGCCTTGTGTTGTGCGCTTTGAGCAGACACAAAGAGCATTAGGTCCTATGAGATATGAAGGGCAGCAGCAAGTTATGTCAAGGTTTGACTGCACGCCTGGTCAGCAAGTCCCTCCCAGGTTTTGTGGTCCACCAAATGTTCAAAACCAGTTGAGACCACAGGGTCCATCCATGTTTGATGCAAACCAGAGTCAAAACCCTCTATCTAACCCATGTGGTCAGCAGTCAAATTTCAGCATCACTGGTCATGGATTTTCTGAGCCGTTAAATGTGTTTGCTGGTGCAGCGCCATCTTTTCAAGGACAACAGACTCTGTCTCAAGACCCCAGTTTCAGTGTGCAGCCAGTAACTGGTGCAACAGGTTTCAACAGCTCTTTTGTCAGACCTGTTTCATCTTTTTATAATCCTGGCGCACCTGTCGTCAACGCTGGAAACACAAACACATCAGTTCCAGGTGGAAATATTATGCAGCCAGTAAGTCGTGAGATTCTTATTTGTTATTTATATTCAAATTATTCGTTTTTTCCCCATCAATTTGCACATTTTACCATAAAGAGTAGTGAACTTTCTATGCCGTATCCCAGGTGGACAGGGGAAGTTCATTGTCGATCAACTGTATAGTAGCAAGAAACCACCTGTTTTGTATTTTATATTTTTGTTTTCATGGCAATTTTTATTCATCTTATTATAGCAGCTGTTCTCCAGTTAGTATAAATCATCTGAGGTTTTCATTGTCTTTCAGATGAATATTTTGTCTGGCCTTGGAAAAACTGACCCTTACAGTCAAGGTCAACCCTACCTCTCTGTGCAGCAGACACCTGTATCTTACAATCAAACAGGTGATGGAGCCTTTCAGTTTCCACTATTGCATCATTTCTGTGCTTTAATTGTAAAGTTTTCCTCATGAATAGTTGTATTATAAAGTAACTAAGAGTTTAAGCAATCTTTAGCCGTAAGAATATAATCATCTAACATGGATTTCATCTGAATGGGAATTAATTGGGCTTTGAAAGGGGAACACAAATACACTGACTCAGGACTTTTTATTTTGGGTTCTTAATAGGTTCACAATTTGCATCATCTGAAAGTCACTTTGGACAAGTGGATGTTAATGACCTACTAACAAAGCTCATTTCTACTGGAATAATAAAGTTGCCACCCTCTGATGCCCCGGCAAGTGGTATGTTTTGGTGAATTTTTCTTTTTGGATGTATTGAGTGATTTCAGTCGGCAAGAAAACTAACTTAGAATGCTTATTTTGCCATGACAAATTTTCTCTACAATTGGACTGAGTGTTATTCCTGTGTTTCAGACTCAGCTACACCCCCACCGACTCAGCCCGCTGTGGAAGAGGAGGAGGAGGAGGAACAGGATGATGATCAAAATGTTCCTGATCTCACAAGCTTCACCCTAGAAGACATGAAACAGTGCGATCACTTTTTTCATTTGCATTTTTCTTGATTCAGTCAGAATATTCATCTATTTGTAAAGATTGATTGGTAGTTATTGGTAGACAAATGGCAATATTGCTTTTGTGGGTTTGTACAGTTTGCCAAGGCAAATATTGCTTTTAGTTATTGTCCTTACATAGTGGGGAAAAAAAATTGTTGTGATTCTCCCCCCTCTCCTAACAGGAGATATGACAGTGTTGTCACCAAACTGTACACTGGAATTCAGTGTTACTCCTGTGGGATGCGGTTCACTGCCTCACAGACTGATGTGTATGCGGATCACTTGGACTGGCACTACAGGCAGAACAGATCAGAAAAAGACATTAGCAAAAAGGTCACACACAGAAGGTGGTACTACAGTCTAACGGTAAGTTCAGATGTGGTGTTCACTATATAGTTAATGGTGATGCTCCCTGTGCTGCTGGCTTTCATTATGTAACTGTTTGTTTGTGTTGTAGGACTGGATTGAATTTGAAGAAATAGCTGATCTTGAGGAGAGAGCAAAGAGTCAGTTTTTTGAAAAAGTGAATGAAGAAGTGGTCCAGAAAACTCAGGAAGCTGCAAAAGAAAAAGAATGTTTAAGTGTAAGAGCAGCTCCAGATGTTGTTGGTGAGGTAAGGTGCTGTGCTGATCGTGCTACATGGTGTGTTTGCCTCATTGTCAGGTGGCACTGTCATTTTATTTCCCACAACAGAGGTTTGGCAACAACTTTTTTCCATATCAGGTTACTCACTATGGTTATTTTAAACAGCGATTAAGACTTGTCATATTTGAGTTCAGGCGTTTACTTTTAGGACACTTTTATTAGCAAACCAGCAGTATATAAAGAACACTTATTGAGCTCATTAGAGAAAACCATATTAGTGGTAAAACATTTCTTCTGTTGTCCAGTCCTGTGAAATCTGTCAGGAGCAGTTTGAGATGTACTGGGAGGAGGAGGAGGAAGAATGGCACCTCAAAAATGCAATCCGGGTTGATGAAAAGGTATGTTTAATATTATGAAATGTGCTTGTTTGTTCACTCTTGAGTTTTAAAAATTAATTTTATGACCATGAATTTTATTCTATATTTTTAATGTGTTTGACATGTTTTGATTTCAGACTTTTTGAATGTAACATTGTGCATTTTCCAGTAGCAAGACACTGAAAGAGACTAATTCTGAGACTTTCTTGGCTATTATCCTTAGAAACTCTGATAAAAGCCCATATCCTAATGTTTTTTTTATATGGCAGACAGTCTTCTGGGGAATACTGTTCATCACTCACTGTAGCTCATAATCCTGGTCCTGCTGAGCCCAAGTGCATGATTGTTGTTCTAAAGCTTTCACAAACACGAGAGGAAAGTCAGATCATATTGTATTATTGGAACTCCTGTATGTTGATTTTAATTTACTGTTTGCAAGAACAATCATTTTGCGCAATAGCTAATTTTCACTTCTGCTTGACATGAGAGGCTGATTTGTCTTAGCTAGAATATGTATGTTGTAAAGTGTTACAAGTAACGCAAAAACCACAAGAACAGCAAGATAAAGACAGCAACATTGTGCAGAGGGACAGGCAGTAAATTAACCTGGACTGTTTAATAAAAGTTGTGTGACTTGTGCTCAGAGCAGTGTGTGAACACAAGTTTGCAGCTTAGAGAGAACTTCACCCATTGTAATACTTGTATCCCGTGTCTGGAACGAAAGGTTTCTATGTATCATAAGTTTAACGTTTTTAATTCTGTTTAAGATGTCTGTTCTCTTGGAGTAAAATCATGTCAAAGCAGTATGTAAAATGTCAAGAGAAATGGATGCATAATCTACACTCACTCTTACTTTCAGACCTATCATCCTTCATGTTATGAAGATTACAAAAACGTAAGTGCGTGCTAATTTTCTTTCACTTTGCACATTTTGAACTTGTTCTAAAAATCAAATTTTTAATTTTAATTTTTTAAATCTGTTTCCCCAAAGACATCTTCATTTATGGATTGCACTCCATCTCCCAACAAAGCTCTTTTGGAAAACCCTTTAAATGTGTTTATAAAAGAGGAAACGGAACAATCTTCATGCTCCGGTATTAAACAGGAACTCGATGTGCAGGACAGCTGTACAGAAGTGAATGTTAAAGAGGAGGCTGATTAGCGATGGAGACAAAAGTTGATGCAAATATTTTAGAAAAAATCTGCTTTTCTCAATTTATTGGTGAGGCAGTACTGTAATTTCATTTTGAAGAGATTTTTTTATATTAATGAGCTCTGAGGCAGGGACCTCAACTATGCATACATTAAATACATTTTTGTATTTACAGTTGCCTTGAAAATTCAGTTGTTTTTGCTGTGTGAATGGTCCATGAAAATGTACCTTTGGGGAAAAAATGTATGTATAAGATTGAATTTATAAATAAAGTTATTTTTGCTATCCATTGTGTAAATTGTTAAACGGTGTACTACTAGCATCGAATTTTCCTTTATTTTTTTGACCAACAGCGATTTGAGTTTGAATTTTTCAAGTCTAGAAATTAATGAAGAAATTTTATTTGTGCTTTTTTGGAAGGAATAGATCTTGATTTCCTTTGTTGATAGCAGAGTTTATTCAAGGTAAGGTACACCCTAGTAAGGTCCTCTCTTTGAACTGTAAATAAAATAAAATGACGGATATTCTAAGACATCACCAAGTTGATTTGTAAGTACTGGTTCTCAGTTGAGTGTTTTAAAAAAAAATCTTCTTTTTGCAGAGACTTGATGAGATGAGTTCTGCTTTACAATACTGAATATAAAATAAAAGAAATACAAAAATAGTTTGTGTGTGTGAAAAGTAATTGCAGTGTCTCACTTCTTTCTCCTTTTCCTGTGTTGTATAATTTGAGTTTTACTTTGTCGTTTATGTTGGAAATGCTAAATAAAGACATTTAAAGGAATATGCATGTGTAGCTTGCTTTCTTTCAATCAGTGCATTTTTTCTACTGGATTGTAGCTTTAATTTAAATGATAGGGGAACCCTTATTTCTATGAGCTTTTGATGAAAATAGAATAAATATATGCTTTGCAGCAAATTGTCATTATGACTTTTTGTGATGTCTTTAGCAAATCCTAAACCGAATAAATTGGCAGATGATACTATGTTTTTACTATTATAGTAGATGGACTTGGAACTAATGCCAAGTTCTAGATAGATGTGTCCCAGTTTGTAAGTTTAGCTACATGTGTAACTACTGTGACAAGTTGTAAGCAGCGGACATTGGACTACAGTACCGTGAAACAGTAAAATATAAAATTGGCTCAATAAGGCTTTTGAACTCCCCCCAAGTCTATAATGTAATTTTTTGTATCTGCTCTGATTGCAGCTACAGTTTAAATCTATTACTAAAATTTTAACCCATATAGAATGTCTTCATTCTTATACTTCCCTGTCCACAATGTGGCAGCACAGTCAAGAGAAATAGCAAACAATATGAATGTAAAAATCTGGTCTTGATTTATATACTTGTCCCCAGAAATGGGACAAAAATAGATTTGCAGCTGTGACGATGAGCTATGTGAAGCAACAAACGCAAACAAACCAAAACAGTGTCTTCCCATGACCTTTCAAGCTTACCTTGACCCAACTGCTATAACACAGGATGCTTCAGCGACTGAACTGGTATAATAACCAAAACTGGTAACTCCCATTCATATACATACATACATACTGGGGAGGTTGAAAACATCACAGGGGACCTGACACAGACG
The DNA here is from genome assembly GCA_900497675.1 of Arapaima gigas. Classification (NCBI taxonomy): domain Eukaryota; kingdom Metazoa; phylum Chordata; class Actinopteri; order Osteoglossiformes; family Osteoglossidae; genus Arapaima; species Arapaima gigas. Next base: position 361,414 of record UFQX01000044.1, on the reverse strand, counting down.
GCCTGGCAATTGCTGATAGTCTCCTGGCCTTGCTGGCCTTCCTTTGCGGTTTTGTTTGACGTGTGAACAAGGTTAGGAGGGGGTCTCAGGAACAGGTATCCCCACCACGAAAATACGTACATACATACATACAGGAATGCATTGTCACACACAACACATACACTGCCTGCTTACTTTGTAATTCTAGTCTACATTTGGGTGCTCTTGAAATCCTATGTGCTACCATACTGTAAAATTTGCAATGTCAAGAAAACTTTGTAATCCATTTTTAATTTCACAAAAAACAAAATCAGTAATGCAATTTTAAATCTGACAAACGATTACACAAAGACAAAAAAAATGTTCAGTCCAGTTTTGTTTTTGCAGTGCACAGGTCCCCAACTAACTACCAAAGCTATAATAAATAAAAATATTTTATCCGTGTATTATTATCCATGATACTCATTCAGTGCTGTTGATTGTATCATAATGTATCAGCCAGTGTTTGGGCCACTTTAATCATGGCTGAATGTTGATTATTGACTTAACCATCCCTTAAAAATGTGCAACATTTCTCTTTTTGTTTTCATTGCACATAACACCTAACACCGGACATAAGATGTGAACACCATGAAAATGAAGAGAAGATGGTCCTACACTCCTATTCCATTTTAGTATTGTCTGAATGCTTCTAGGCAAAAACCTTATAAAGCAAAATGATTAAGAAAATGACCCTGAAAAATAAACTTTAAACTGTCTCAATCTTAAATCAATTGTAATTTGGTTGTTTGTAAGACAAAAACCTAGAGTATAGCCAGTTTATTTTCATTCTTCACAGTAATGGAGGTAAATAAAACTGTAGATATAATGGCAGCAATATCATAGTCCTAGACGTCATTAACAAAACAAAACAAAATTACTAGGCGTAAGTTAGTCGTGTGTGTGTGTGTATTTTTTTTTGGGGGAAAAAGAAATCATAGCAAATTTTTATGCACATTCAAACCTTTCTTTTCACATAGAAAAGGTCAATAATCCTGACAGCATCGGGTGGGAGGGAGGTTGCGAGGTTGCACCCTGGATTAATTATCACTCAATATTTATATATATTAAAAAAGCTCCATACTAAGTACAGGTTGAGGTTAATGCAGAGAATACTAAAATTTCCCCCAGCAAAAACGTTCATTTTGAGCATTTTTATGTGCATTAAAGCATTGACTGCAGTGACTACTGCTACTTCCCATTTTACTGAAGTATAACTTGTAAGAATTTCTTATTGTTCCTAAGGCCTTCAGAATGCATGCGTCATTGGTCAGCCTGGCAAAAAGTGAAACTAGCTCGGCAAAGGAAGCAAGTGCAGTATTTTCCCATAGCTGATAAGAGGCGTACAGAGTGACCACAGGTCCGCTGGGATCCAGAATGAGAACCAGAGGAAATCCACATCTGTTGTTTGTCACTGGGCTCCATCCACTTTGGCAGAGCCGTCCGGCACTAGGTCTACAGGGAGATAAAATGAGAAAGAATAGAAGCATGTCCTACGGACTTTTTCACTATTCACTTTTAAAGTGGTACTGTATTCTTGGAGTTTGAAAGAATGGAAATGTTGGAGGAGAGTGTCTGGCTAAACCCCTGCATGTGTCCACTTGTCAGTTGCATACAAGATTTTTTAAACTACTTTCTTTACTTCCATATACATCAGGTAAACATCATCACAACACAAGAAACCATCATGTTCAGAAGAGCAAAACAACTAAAAAGAAAAATTCCACAATATCTTAAAAAAATCAGATTTTTTAAAATAAAATCTCACAGGAGAACTATTTGAAAGGCTTTTGTTGTTTCAGAGTCCAAAATTCATTTACTAACTTTCACTTTCATATTCTTAATTATCTAGATAACGCTACCTAATGAACATTAGTGAAAATCACATGAAATGATTTATCGTTATTAAAAATTTCACATCACCTCACAAAGTTCTCACAACGTAAATTGGTAAGGAGCGTGACAGCCCAGCACGTGCTCCAGCGACGTCAGCGCGAGCGCAGTACTAAAAGGGGATCCAGGCCCGTGGTCAGAAGCACAGCGGTCGGACATGAGAACGTGTCTGTGTTCCCATGTTCCATAACGGCGACAGTTAGAGAAATGAAGGAGAAAAAGCCGGTCGTGGACAAAGAACCCGTTCCTGCCCTCCGGAGAAGGGATTATTTCTTCATGGGGCCGGACGTATCTTGTCGGTAAGTGGCATCTTCCTCGTAAAAGTTACTAAGCCGTCCTTGTAGTTTCCAAACTTATATTTATTAGTAATTTAATCTACTACATATCAAAAGATAGGACATTAACCAAAACATGTAATGCTCCACGTTTGAATTTGATTAATGTATTTATGAAAATATGTTATTTGTACCTAACATCATCTGAGCATTCGATAGTAGCTTTCAGAGCAGGAGGAAAATTAACTGCTTATCTGTGTTTATCAAAATGCAACTTTAAGCAGCAAAAATACCATTTTGACCTTTATTCATTACCACTATCTTTCAGAGGCACTACAGTTATCCTTTATCCTCCTAGTTATCCTACAACAGTTTCTGCTGTTTGGTTTATTGGACCTGAACAAAGAGAAATATGTTTGTTCAGTGGACTGATGGACCATTTCATGTGTGGTTAGATGTATACATGTATTTTTCAGCAGGGTGTGTAACACATAAATGTCCACTGTTAGAGGCGAATTATACCAAAAAAACTTATTAAAAACAAGACATGTAACACAACTTTAGATAGTTAAACTGGGTTCATTCATCATGAGTTAGAAGTGGTGGAATTAATGTTAATTCCTTCACTGGGTCAAAGGGGTCAGTTTCCTAAAGCATCTTTGCATTATAATCATTACTTTTCAGAAACTGCACAAATGATTGTGGTGCTGCAGTTGTTTTGGGAAACTGTCTGAAGATCAAACAACAGTTACATGCACCTTGACAGACTGGACTTTTATGGCACTATTCAGTGTCAGTGTTGCCCTTGTTTTAACAGTTTAATTTTTAGTAATGTGTAATGTGGAAAACTGAAGTATGTGAAAAACTGGGTTTCAATTTCAGTACATTTACATGCATTCATTTAGCAGACACTTTTCTCCAAAGTGAACAAAAGTGCATTTTGGTAGTAAAGAAGTATAGATTCAAACAAGATTCTTAAAATAACATCAGTTAGCCCAGTGTTTTTGGCACCACATAGTTAGCTTTATTAGGAAATAGTGTTTTTTTTAGCAGATAATGTAGCACAAATTTATGAAGCACAGAGGAGATCAGTAGATAAATATTTTGAGAAAAGCAAGGCATTAATTTTGAAAGCCTTTTTGAATGTTGAGACTGACTCAAAGGCTTGATTTTGGACCTTTGGTGTGTGGGATGCCCCAGTGGCCAAAGGTGAAGAGCACAGCAGTCTGAGAGGGGCACAGCAAAGTGAGACCTGCAAGGAGGTGAAGGATGCCAGCCTTGGTTGGATCTCAGTTCTAGATACTGATCAGTTATTTATGCAGAGGTGCCCACGGGGCAACCTGAGAAAATAATTCTGTAGCTGCAGGGGAAGAGAAGAAGTGCTGAGCATTATCAGTGTCACAATGCTAAAAGAACCTTTGAGAGGCCATAGCAGAACTAAAGTAAGAGGTATAAACTGAGAAAAGTAGGGAACCCAGCACCAAGCCCTGAGGAACACCAGTTTGAAAGAAACTGTGAGGAAGTCCTGAACCATTGCCAGATGACCTGGTGAAATCTGTCTGATAGGTAAAACTTACACCAATTCAGTGCTGTTCTTTTGTCTCAAATATGTCCAAGAAAGGAAAACAAGATCTGATGGTTGATAGTGTCAAATGTTGCAGAGTGGTGGGCAAAGGGAATTATTGGCATCAGATGTTGGTTTATTCTGAAAAAGTAAGAATGGTCAAAGAATGTAAGAGTGGCTAAAGGGTGGTTGCATGAACATTCTTGAGATGCAAGATGTTACCCAGGAGGACCACTGGAGTGTTGTCCAAGCGAAAAAAAAACATCAAGGTCATCCAGGAAGCAGCCTGGGAAGCCAGAATGACACTAGGGAACCACTAGGATGGGGGAGAGGGGGAAACAAATATTCACCCTGGGATGAGATGAGCAGCCTGTCCCTCGATCCCTGCCAGAGGGCTGAGGGGTGAGAGAGAAGGAATATTTGGGAGAGAGGCCTGCAGGTCTGGCTGTATTTTCAGGGCTGAACCAGGAGGTCAAACGAGTTAAAAGATTAAATACAATTTTTTAATGTAAAAAATATTAACTCAAGGGTTTCAGTGTCTGTCTACCATTGTGGGTCCTCTTCACCAGCTCCTTCATTCCAGCTCAGAGAGTTTGATAATAAAAGCCTGTTGGATTCAGAGTTTACAAAAGCCTCTTATTTGATAGATTTAATTTAATCCAAAATAATAAAATGGCAGAACAGTGTTTAATCATCTTTTAAAAGGTTTTAAAGACTTAATAGGACGTATTAGATGTATAAGATATAAACGTTTTTTAATTTACTGTTTAATTTTCAGAAATAATGACAGACATATGCTCCCGAGACATTCCCTGGCAAAATCCAAACGAAGCCCTGCCTACATGTTCAATGCACATTTCAGCAGTCTCTCTGAACAGGAGGAGCACTTCCTGGATGCAGCAGAGTATGGAAATATTCCTGTAGTACGCAAGATGCTGGAAGACCTTCCTGACCTCAATGTCAATTGTGTGGACTACATGGGCCAGAATGCATTGCAGCTTGCCGTAACCAACGAACATCTGGAAGTAACAGAGCTCCTACTGAGAAAGGAGAACCTAACAAGGATTGGGGATGCCCTGCTGTTGGCCATCAGTAAAGGATATGTCCGCATTGTAGAGGCCATCCTGGGGCACCAAGCCTTTGCTGACAGCAGAAGACTGACCACCAGTCCCAGCGAGATGGAAATGCATGATGAATTCTTTGCTTATGATGAAGATGGTACACGCTTTTCCCACAACATCACACCAATCATCCTAGCCTCCCACTGTCATGAGTACGAAATTATACACATCCTTCTGAGAAAAGGTGCCAGAATTGACCGACCCCACGACTACTTCTGCAAGTGCAGCACATGTCACTACCACCAAATGCATGACTCCTTCAGCCACTCACGCTCACGCATCAATGCCTACAAAGGCCTGGCTAGCCCAGCCTACTTGTCTCTGTCCAGTGAGGATCCCGTGCTGACAGCTCTGGAACTGAGCAATGAACTGGCCATGCTGGCCAATATAGAGAAAGAATTCAAGGTGGGGAAAAAATAAATATAAAACCTTCTCGCTTCATTCAGAAAGTGGAAGTGCAAACTGAAAGTCCACATTCTTAGGGAAAGGATGTATCTGGACCCTGAAATTTTGTTTGGATATAGAAATAATGAGATCTTCATGAAAGAGAAATTATATAAGTGTTCTGGTTTGGTTTAGGGCACACCTGAAATTACTAGGGCACAAAATGATGCAAGAAAAGTTTGTAATGTTAAGGTGCAAAAGAACACATGCACTCTTTCTAATATAGATAAACATAGACTGTTACACTCGTGTAAGGCACATTACACCAGGAAGACGTGTAGGAATAGTTACAGCCTTACCTGGCCTAGCAAAAAAAGTGATACATTAACTAAAGAGTTCTGTTAATCTATGTAATACATGGATTTGTGCAAGAAACAGGCTATAACGATCTGCCATGTTCTATAACAGTCTTATGCTGGGAGAGCAGTTCAGCCAGAGAATCTTGTTGGCCAACAGCAGAAAAGAGCACTGGGAGCTTATGAGAAATATGACTGAAAAAGTCATTGTACTTGAAACACCATAATATAGATGTGTCAGTACTGTGTACTGCTGAGTACTGACTCCACTTCAAACACTGACACACTCTTACTGTTATAAATTTGCCAGTGTGTGGCCTGTTTGACTTAATCTTCACAAATCAGCTGGAAACTGCCTGGAGGCACATGTCACTAATATGTGTTTGAATGTGTGTTTTTATTTTATGGAAAGTAACATGAACAAAAATCTTGGTATAGTTATTACAAATATGTTAACAGGTGATTTTTCCTGCTTTCAGAAGGATTATAAGAAGCTTTCCTTGCAGTGTAAAGACTTTGTTGTGGGACTTTTGGATTTGTGTCGGAACAAGGAAGAAGTGGATGCCATATTGAATGGAAATGTTGATTTGAGTGAAAGGCCGGATTCAAGTGGTCGGCTGAGTCTTACTCGATTAAAACTGGCTATAAAATATGAATTGAAAAAGGTAAGTGTCATACAGGTCATGTTGCTTGTTTGACAAATTATACAGGCTGTAAAATGTAAAAGCTTGATGGGACAAAAAAATTCAATATCAATTACTTAAAAAAAATGAATGTATTCCATTGTGTGCATAATGGGAAGGACCACCAATGGTTTGTAACACATTTCCTCATGTCCTGTGTCATCCCACCCAGTTTGTTGCTCACCCTAACTGCCAGCAGCAGCTTCTTTCTATCTGGTATGAGAACCTTTCAGGACTTCGCCAACAAACCATGGCTGTCAAGTTCTTTGTGGTTGTGGGAGTCGCCCTCGGTCTGCCCTTGTTGGCCTTGATCTACCTGATAGCACCGTGTAGCAGGGTAAGCTTTCTCTATCTATCTATCTATCTATCTATCTATCTATCTATCTATCTATCTATCTATCTATCTATATATATATATATATATATATATATATATAAGTTCAACAGTACATGTAAGCATCAAATCAGAAAAGGTCTAAAGCATAGCAAAGCAAAGCAATTGCTGGACCCGCTGTGTTATTTGCTGCCCCAGTTTTGAAGTGTAAATTGTCAAAATACTAACTTACGTAACAGTAAGAGTGTGTCAGTTAAAAAAACAACATAAATATATGTATACACACACACACACACACACACACCATAAATCTAATGTGTTACAGTAAAATTAAATGCTGCTAATAAGAGTAATAAAATAAAATATCAGAATTATTAGAAGTTAATATCAGAAGTGCTAGCTAACCAGATCGTTCCTTTCAGGAAGAAAAACATGACTTGTTTTGCCAAAACAGGAACTTAAAGCCTTGTTTCTACAGTTCTTAGATTTGTGATGTGTTTTATAGGCTGGTTTAAAAACTTGCACACCTCAGTACTGAAGTTGGTATCATGCCTGCTAGTGGTCTACAAGTTGACATGACTAATTTTGTGTCCTTCTTTATTTTTTCCAAGCTGGGAAAGGTCATGCGTGGTCCCTTTATGAAATTTGTAGCACATGCAGCCTCCTTTACTATCTTCCTTGTACTTCTCATCATGAATGCTGCTGACCGCTTCAATGGAACAAAACTAGCTCCTGACAAGGTACCTCATGACCAGCACCCCTTGCAGCTCTTTCGTATGAAGACTACACCATTCACCTGGATGGAAATACTTATCATTTCCTGGGTCATAGGTTAGTTACCTTTTTTCCAGAGCAAGTTATTAAATGGGACACAGTGGTATTAACTTAAAACAGACAACAGTTTGCTTGGAGAGTCACAGCTGATAACTCCGATTCAATGCGCGTCTGGCTTTGGATAAATTTGTAACAGAACACAATAAGAGTTTGTTACAATACATGCAGTATTATTTTATTACACTAATGTACAGTATTTATTTGGTGATTAAATTGTTTTTTTAAAATTTGCATCCGACCTTTTTAAGCTTTGGATAAAAATTCGTTATTGAAAGTTTTTATTCAGATACTGATGTATAAGTATTAATTTTCAAGAGCCGAAAATATGGATATAGGGATTTCAGATATCAAGGAGCCTAACAATATGATTGCTTTGAGATAAACAGTTTGTGGCCAGAGCAGAAAAATATAGCAATTTGCTGGAGGTCATATCTGCATATCTACCAATAATGTACTGAAAAGCTGATAAACTTCAAGCCAGTTGCAGTAAATTTAACTTTTCCCCCAGTTTTGTAGAACTTTTGTTTCCCTCTTGAGATTGTTGAGAAAGTCATGTTAGATGGTGATTTTATATACATGAGTGGGCTGACCCACAGCTTAAATTCTTGGAGGCATAAATTCAGTAAGGCCCTCCAAAACAGTCCTGCCTGTCTCATACAGTCCATGCTGATTTTTTTTGGAGGCACAGTTACCTTTTCCTCTGTATCCCAAAGGCTGGCTAGTGGTCTGAGATTTGGGAACTGCACAGTTCATTGTCGCAAAGTAAAAACACTAACACTATGTTTGTGAAACTGTTATCTTGAGATAATATATGCTGTTTGATGGTGCATGTTGGAAGTATTCATTTGAAAAAGACTAAATAGGCAAATGACATCATCAGTTTGACTCCAAATGTATGTAACAGGAGTTGCTTAGAGGTCATGTACTGCTGAATTTAACATTCAGTTAAGGATCTGGAACTCTCAACCTTGTCTTCATGCTTTAAAAACTGAAGCATGGTTGATTTTAAGTGTTGGGGATACCATATGTATGGTTGGTGTACCTAATAAAGCGGCCAGAGAATGTAGATAGCTGCATATTGATTTTTCTCTGGTCTTGAAAAAGCAGTTATACTTTAATTTAATTAAATTTGTATGATTCATATGATGTTATTATTATATCAGACGTGTTTCTGAGAGCAATCGAAAAATTAATGAATAAAACCTTTAGATAACATCACAATATTTTTGTCTACCAGTCAATGATAATGTAACAAGGGTGGCCTCCAGTGGTGAAGATACTGAGACAGGTTCCATGACACAGCAACAGGAGGTTACAGCCAGGAAGGGAACCAGGAACATTTGCTCTCTTAGCTTCTGCTAGGAGACTAGTGAACCACCAAGCCTGGCCCTTCTTCCCCCACAGAGATGGTGCCACCACACACTGTTCCCTCCACAGGTGCTCACATTTTTGACCCTTTACAGGTAGTACTGGCACTAGTGGCACCTTTACGTAACATGGAACACTACAGTATTTTCAGTGTATTTGGACTCTGTGCATAAATAATGTTTTTGCCTTGCCTAGGGATGATCTGGGCAGAATGCAAAGAGATCTGGTCCCAAGGTCCTCGGGAATACCTGTCGGAACCATGGAACCTCCTAGACTTTGCAATGCTGGAAATTTTTTTAGCATCATTCATTGCGAGGTTCTTGGCTTTCAGGCATGCAAACTCAGCACAAAGCTATGTTCACAAGCATTACACTGACCTGTCAAACATTACTCTGCCCTTTGAAATCGAGTATTACAGACTGGGTGAGTAGAAATGCAAAAACTATATACAGTGTGAATGTAATTGCAACTTGTATTGTTTAATTTGGCTTTTTAAGTCTTTCATTTGTTAATTTTCTCTTTTTTCCTCCTTTTTTAGCTCGTATTAAGTGGCTTCCTTCAGACCCACAGCTCATTTCAGAAGGCCTGTACGCAATTGCAGTTGTACTGAGCTTCTCCCGCATTGCATACATTCTGCCAGCAAACGAGAGTTTTGGACCTTTGCAGATATCATTGGGACGAACAGTGAAAGATATTTTTAAATTCATGGTCATCTTCATTTTGGTATTTCTGGCCTTCATGATTGGAATGTTTAACCTTTACTCCTACTACCTTGGAGCCAAACAAAACGCTGCCTTCACAACGTGAGTATGTAGCAACAATAGATTGCAAGAAATAATTTATACAGCATGAAAAGAAACTTTTTTTAGTTGCAAAGTCATTAAATGCAGAAATATTTCCTGTGTAGAGTTTAAATTATTTCACTGCTTATCCAGATTAGCTGTGTCAAGTTGAATCATTGTGTTATGTTGTGGCTGTTGTCATGAACTCCGACAACATAACCTTAGTTCAAATTATTGTCATTTATTGTGACCTCTGACGGTCTGAGAAAAGGGATGATAACATCACAAGTTTTTAAGTGTCTTCAGTCAACATGTTGTGATAACTCCCTTAAAAATGACTGTTGGGCAGCTGGTTAGTGATAGTTATGAAGATGTATGAAAAAATTTTTTTTACACAGCTGTATCAGTACAGCTCCTTTTTTATCATGTTAATGTTTTCCCAGCAGAGTTGAAGAAAGCTTTAAGACTTTGTTTTGGGCCATATTTGGATTATCTGAAGTGAAATCTGTTGTCGTTAACAACGGACACAAGTTTATTGAAAACATTGGCTATGTCCTGTACGGAGTTTACAATGTGACCATGGTCATTGTCCTGCTGAACATGCTTATAGCCATGATAAACAGCTCTTTTCAGGAAATTGAGGTAATGTAATACTGTGTTCTACAGCTTGCTTGTACATTTTATCACTTTACGTATGTGGATTTTAGTATCTGTTCATTCTAGACTTCTGCAATTTCAACAAATTTAAATGATTGTCTAACTGAACTCTGTAGTATACTAAGAATATACTATGTTCTACATAAGCAGCTACAAGTTTTAGGCACACAGATGACATAATAAATTGTGTACGAATATCTGCACTCAAGGTTATTTCTGAAGAAACTTTTATCCCAGACATCTTTATGCAAATTGAATTATTGTCATCTGCCGTCACAAAACTGTAATAAAGTGACCAGATTAGATCATAAGTACTTCTATAACTGCTGTCAAATGACTTTGTACCTGAGAGACAAAGAAAATTGCAAAACAGGCACACCAAGTATATGTCTTTTCACTTTTCTTTCCCTCAATAGACATTCTACTCAGACAACTGAGCCCTGCCGAATCATATTTATATATAAAATCATTAATTTACTGTGAATAACAGCAATAATAATTTTACTAATATGTGGTTGTAGTGGTCAGGCTGCACCCGGGGCAGGACACTCATTTGAACTGATTTCATTAACTCTTTCACTGTGGAGTGCAGGATGATGCTGATGTCGAGTGGAAGTTTGCCCGGGCTAAACTCTGGATCTTTTACTTTGAGGAGGGGAGAACTCTGCCTGTCCCATTTAATCTGGTCCCCAGCCCAAAGTCTATTATTGGCCTCATTCTGTGGGTAAAAGCCTCCCTGTTGCAACATGGGCAAGAGATGGACCAAAAAAAGGATGCTGAGCTCAGTGAGGTGAGCCACTCCAACACACTGTCACTTTGCAGTACTAAATTCATGATACCCTTCCTCTGAGTCTTAACTGTGCCCCATTTTGCTCACTGGTTTCTCACAAATGTGTTAAGGTCTTTCTTTTGGCACAGAGCATTCCAAATGTTAAAAATGTGATTAGCCATGAAATTTAAGACTTGTGCTTAATTACTTTATCAGCAACACAATGAAGAATGTACATTGTTGATAAGTTGCATTCCCTTTATTTTGCTATTGTAACAGACATACGCAGTGATTTCCCAAGATCCCTGGCAATGAAGCAAAGTCTGTTTATGTCTGGGAAAAATACTCTTGCACATTCTCTGCTGGTCTATATTTGTTTTTGGACATTATGAAATATCTCTTTATCATTTATGTCATTATACTTTGAGCAAAATCCAAATAAAACTGTACTGTATATTAGGCAGGCACTAAATAACATATACTGGCTGTTGACATTCCAGTTTTTATGAAAGAAGAATGTATGGCAAAATAAACAGCGTAACTGAGTGGAAATTTGTATGATGCTTTAATTAAGTAAATGTACAAATCCTAGTAAGTTATAAAACTGTAATAATAATAATAACAATAATAATAATAATAATAATAATAAAAACCCCACGGTATAAACTATTCAGCATGCTGGGCAAGCTTAAAGTTAACAGTTGTTTTGGAAATGGTGCCACCTTGTGGAACTAGTGTAAATTTAACCTGCGGCGTCAGAAAAGGTGTTTTTTTTATTCAGCAAACTGGTGTTTGACCGTGAGTTGTCATTAAATTTGCTGAGCTTTTGAAGATTCATTAAATTAAAAACAGTCAAAGTACTTGCGAATATAATGTTCAGTAAATCATTTCTATTATAAGGATTTACAAGACTGAACAGTTTGGATGTCTTCTCTAAGATCCTATTTTTATGTAATTCCAGCTGGGTCCAGGCAGGGCTGTTGGGGGATCATCCTGCCAAACCCTTTATCAGGTAAGTATGTAATTTTTTTAAACTGAATCCTGTGACTTTGAGGTTGAGGAATTAGTCATTCAGGATCTGCTAGGTAGATGTTTCAGGCGTGTCTGTCTTAATTTATTTTTTGGTGACTAATTGCTTTTTCAGGGTCAGGACATCTCAGCTGTTGCTTTGGGTATAACTGAGATTCATAATTTGTATTAGTTTAATTTAAATACACTAGACTGTAGAACAGTTACAAAGAAGGTATATTAAAATTGTATTACTAATGTAATAAAAAAAATAATAGTTTTCCTTAAATTGCAATGTTCTCCATTTTAAATATCCTTAGCTTCACTTCATTTTAAACTAGTATAGCATTAAATGCAGGGTTTATCACAAAGTGTATTATACAGTTAAAAATAATAACGGAACAAGTGAAGGGAAAATAAGGAAAATAATACAGAGTAAACAATTAATTTAGGACAAGTACTGTTATAGGGAAATAGTATGTATTTAAAAAGTACTATTATCATTAGGCAATACAGGAGAGCTGGAAACTCAATTAGAGACAAAATAGAGAAAAAATAAAGACAAAAAAGAGAAAATAAACCTTTCCTCTATAGAGTGTAGTTACATAAACTTATATGGTGTCCAGTTACAGGATGAGGGAATGTCAGACATCCATTCAAACTGACTGTATCCAAATGATTCCAATTAAATTTCCATAATTTTTTGTTTCACAGAAAATAATGAAACGTCTTATTAAACGATATGTTCTGCAGGCACAAATCGATAAAGAAAGTAATGAAGTGAATGAAGGTATGTGATTTGGTGTTGGTTTTTGTTTTGTTTTTCTGCAGTGTCAAAAAGCCAGTATGAAAGTTTTTTGTGAAAAGCAGATTGGGGTTTCAAATCTTTTTTAATCCGTGTTTTGCTGTTGCAGGAGAACTGAAGGAAATAAAGCAGGACATTTCCAGTTTGCGTTATGAGCTTTTGGAGGAGAAGTCCTACAGTGTAGAACACCTAAAGGAGCTCATCAGGAGACTGGAAGAGAAACTGTCTGTGGAGCCCAAACTCCTGTGAGTGTCCTCCTGGAGATCTCCTCAGGAGGTTTTCAGGGCAAAGCGCAAATATGGTACCATGGTATGTCAGTTCCTTGTTATCCAAAGCAACTTAATCCAAAGAAGGGGAGAAAAATACATCTCTGGGATTTAAGTACCAGCAGCTGTCCAACCCTTCAACTCAAAATGGCTTGAAAGAACTCCAGACATGAATTGTCATTTTTTTTTCTTGACAAGGATTTAAAAAAGGTAGGAAACAGTTCTGTTGGGACTGAGAATCTCAGAGACACACACTGTATGCTTTGGACCATCAAATGTAAATAAAGAGACCTGCAAAAGTAGCTGCTCCACAGCAGAGCAAATACTTTATCTTCCACACTTCTGCACATTCAAAAACATAATCCTGAACCTGAACTGTACACCTCAGCAAACATTAAGAATTAAGGACAACAAATGTGTTGCTCCTAATGTCTTGTGTGATGCTCATGGATTCAGCACCGTAAAGCTTCTGATGTGCTTCATTCTGTCATTGTAACTGTTCTCTGCACAGCTTTCTCTTCTCAGCCAAACAACTAGCAGTTGTAGATTATTTTACTGTCATCCATCTACATTACAATAAACTTACACCACTGTTAGGAAGGTTGAAAGCATCAACATTTTCATATCTTTCTTCTAATTGTGAAATTTCCTCTTGAGTTCAATACAGTTGTATCCTAATTTTGCTTCCAAATACCTGCTTTTCAAATTTTCAAAGACAGGTCCTTCATCTTCATGATGACAATCCTAAACTGCTCACTGTTTTACTTTCTTAAAATTCTTTATGTTAATGCCATCCAGGGTGTGTCCTGACTCACCTCCTGTGTTTCCAGGTCACAGGAACTGTGAGATCCTGTGCTGGATGAGGTGTTAACAACTAACAAATGAATAGGTAGTTACAATGATGAAATTTTTCTTTTTTTTCCAATTTTGTACAGAACCTAGCCTAGGAATAAAGAAGTTATAGCATTTATTGATTATGATGTAGTAATTGGACTTACAACTTGAGTTACAGTCAGAGGTCCGGTACCATGTTTGCAGGATTACCTTACATAGCTCAGAAGTTGATTCTGTACTGCTTTGCTACATTTTTCTACTCATTTCACAGAAACGGAGGCCCTTATCATTGAGAGCCACCAATAAGAATCAAGAGAGAATCAGTGATCATCAAGGAAGCATTCTGTCTATAGTAACAACACAGTAAATGAAAACAAGTTTTAGTTCACTTATTCCATTCCCTTTCACTCCTCTTTATTCCGAGAGCAGTGGATACTAACCTAGTGGTAAAGTGTCCCGTGATAAGACCAGTTCAGATATAATGTGACTGTCCTTTGGCTGTCCTGTGGCATGGACAAAGGAGATTTCTGAGGACCTCAGAAGAAGAATTGTTGATGCATATCAGGTTCGAAAAGGTTAAAAATCCATCTCTAGAGTTTGGACTCTACCAATCCACAGTCAGACAGATTGTGGAGAAACGGAGGAAATTCAAGACCATTATTACCCTCCCCAGGAGTGATCGACCAACAAAGATCATGCCAAGAGCAAGGCGTATAATAGTCCGCGAGGTTACAAAGGAACCCAAGATAACCTCTAAGCAACTAAAGGCCTTTCTCACATTAGCTAATGTTAATGTTTACGTTGACACTGAACAACAATTGTGTGCACAGCAGGATTGCAAGGAGAAAGCTACTGCTCTCCAAAAAGAACACTGCTGCCCACCTGCAGTTTGCTAAAGATCACCTGGACAAAAAAGAAGGCTAGTGGAACAATGTTTTGTGGACAGATGAGAGCAAAATAGAGCTTTTTGGTCTAAATGAGAAGTGTTATGTTTGGAGAAAGGAAAACGCTGCATTCCAGCATAAAAACCTCATACCATCTGTGAAATGCAGTGGTAGTGGTAGTATCATGGTTTGGGCCTGTTTTGGTGCATCTGGGCCAGGATGGCTTGCCATTGTTGATGGAACAATGAATTCTGAATTATACCAGCAAATTCTAAAGGAAAATATCAGGACATCTGTCCGTGAGCTGAATCTCAAGAGAACATGGGTCATGCAGTAAGACAACAACAACACAAGTTGTTTTACCAAAGAATGGTTAAAGAAGAACAAAGTTAAGGTTTTGGAATGGCCAAGTCAAAGTCCTGACCTTAATCCAATAGAAATGTTGTGAAAGGACCTGAAGCGAGTAGTATGTGGGAGGAAACCCACCAACGTAAGAGTTGAAGCTGTCTTGTACGGAGGAATGGTCTAAAATTCTTCCAAGCCGACGTGCGGGACTAATCAACAATTACCGGAAACGTTTAGTTGCAGTTATTGCTGCACAAGGGGGGGTCACACCAAATACTTTTTCCACTCACAGATATGTTATTGGATCATTTTCCTCAAATAAATGTCCATGTCTAATTTTTTGACTGTTGTTTGATTTGATTCTCTTTATCTACTTTTAGGACTTGTGTGAAAATCTGATGTTTTAGGTCAAATTTATGCAGAAATATAGAAAGTTCTGAAGGGTTCACAAACTTTTAAGCACCACTGTACACATTTTTTCTTTTTGTACAGTAATTGGAAGACGGGTTGAGAAAATGTTTTCCATTTATCTCTCAATAAGGCATGTTTCACACGATTCAACTTTTCAGAGCCCATTTTTTGTTATCGTGGCGTTTTATTGTATTTTACCAAAGTTTATTGCAAAGTTTTCACTTTCCACTACATTTATAGAAAATGTGATACAGCCATTTTGCTCTTCATGGCCATCTTTAAATTTGCTCTGCTTATGTAAGAGTAACTGAGTCACACAGTATATATGAATTATCTCTTTATGGTGGGAAACATGATTCCCCTACCCCTTTATTTAAATATAAAGAACAGCCACTTCATACAAATACATGAATAAAATATTTTAATTAAAAGTCAAACACATTTTACTAATACAGTGAGGTAAGAACAGGTCTCCTGCCTGCACATTGTACTGGATATTTACTTAAAACATTACTATTAAACTACTTTAATATAAATTTACTTATATGCAAAATGCAGGCACACCATTGCACCAGATAAATAAAATCATAGAAACTGGTTATACAACTGCCTTACAGAAAAATACATGTGCTGTGTGCTCTTCAGTTTGCAGATTACAGATATTTACCACAACACTGATGAAATCATTGCAATACAGTACAGTAATTTTACTGTACAGTAACAATACAGTAATTTTTTAACAGATTCATTCAAAAATGTTTAAATGTTCATACAGGTGGACTGAATTTTTCATTTAATATCAATATTTGTGATTGGCTTATAATGTGGAAAGGAACAACCAATAAGTGACAATTTGACTTTTGTGATTTACTGAAACTTAATACAACAGAATACATAAATACACACTAAAAGGTGCAGATAACTGCCAATGGGGAGAAACAATCATACTTTTAAAATAATGAGCGTTTGAATTGATCTGCTGCCGTCATCAAATAGGTCCATTCAGTCTGGACCTTCCGGAAGCATCAAATTCCATGTTCACATACACTTAGGTTAAAATGAGCATGCTAGTCATGACTGCTCATAAAACCAACAAATTATCACTTTTCACTCCTATTTAGATCATTTTAAGTATGTCTTGTGGCTGTATTAATGTATAAGGCACAGAACTCATATTTACAAATCACTGTGGGGGGGTAACACACTGACTACCATTTTAATGCAATAAATGATTCCTAACCCTATCCTAACAGTACAAGAAAGAAAATATTTTGCAGTTTTCTTTTTTAAGCTAAGTTATGCAATTAACGGAAATGTCCCCACAAATGCTGCATTTCAGGGATTTATATGTTTGTGTTCCCACAAGTTTAGCAAAACACAAATGAATGCACACAATCTTTCATTTCATTACTGTAGCAAAGGCGTTTTAAACTACTGTAAAAAAGTGCAGATACAGAACAGACTGGTTATTGTGAAATGGCTGAATTTGTGTACAATGAAAGCTCAGACTCACATGAGATCTGAATGCAAGATTAACACAGTTATAATGAAAGCTTAATACTGATCAACCATTGTGACAAACAGCAGTGAGTACATGTATGACAACAATATTACAGCAGAATCCTTAAAAAAAAGTTTTTATGTGATAAAAAAAAAAAAATCAGAGGTCAGTTCAAATATGTAAATTAATGGTCAAACAAAAGTATGTAATAACTTTACATAAAGGGATAAGCATATATGATATAGTTCCATGTACAAAAAATGAATTTCTACAACCAAGAGCATGTTAAACTAATATAGTCCTATCAATTTTGTACTTCTACTGCATATAAACTATGCACAATGTTGGCAAGAGCAGCCATGTAAAAATCAACAATGCAGATTTTAAAGGATAATGTTACCATGGATACCATGAAACATACTGCCTGGTTTTGAGCTCACATCACGTTAGAGATACACAACATAATTCTCAGGTATCAGCCCTGTTTTGCCTTCGTAGGTTGCTTGGAGCCAGCCAGGTTCCACTGAAGGATACACTGTGAGAAAAATAAAAACAGAAATATGACACCATATTAACCATGTCTACAATTTATTCTTTCTAATATAAAATTCACTTGTTTTGCACCAGTATACTTGTATCTCATTTTATGAACGTATGAATTTTTGAAAAAAAAAATCTTTCTAAAATTCCATATTTCCACAATATTTTCTAAAATTTCTGTTGCAAAACAATCAGCAGTGCATTATGGGTGCACCACTCCTTGTGACCACTAGTCAGCAGTTTACATGCTTTCATTCAGAGTATTTTAATTTATTATTGCTTCTTTCCATATACAGAGACTGAGTTCAATATATACAGTGTCCTATCAAATCCCATCTCCCACCCAATGCTTCCAATATAAACACCGAGGCCCTGCATTGTATGAGCTATTAATGATGGGTAAAAAAGGCTTACAGTAGATTTTTAAATACATTTTAACCTCATCTAATGTTTTTAACAATCTACTATGACTATATTGTGGGATTAAGCTGTATTGGGCTTTTATTGATCATGATGTAGTAAGTGGGTTTATTTCTAATGTACTTTGCAGATGCAGACAAAATGAATTCTGAACAACCCTCTTGTCAATTCTGTGAAGTTTTGGAAGAAGAAAAAAAAAACAAAAAAAAAAACAACCTCATTCCAAATAAGTTATTAGGGATCAAATCTGATAGTTACTATATTGGGCTATGATTCTTCATGTCATTTTCTCAGTCAGTGAGTCACTGCTCTAATTCAAATAAAAGTATGTTTTGCTGTGATTTTCGTTAACTGAAGCACAAATGCTGCATAGCCCAGAGCAGCATGCTACCACTCTCACCATTAGTGAAAACGGCTCCCTGTGGGAAGCTGAGCTCATGGCTGTGCTCTGCCTTGCAGGAGTACATTGCCTTTGCATTCCTGAAATACAAAGCAAATTGGCCGACAAATCCATGAACAAATGTGAATTATCAGACTAATATATTACTAAGCCATTCAGTATTACTGAACATTACAAATACGATGGCAATAGGATGACTGTTAAAGACAAACTAACAAAACAGCAGCTACCCAGGGTTTAAATACACAGAATATTTTGAGTACAAAACACAAAGCCAAAGGAGAAAAGTAAATACAATTTGGAAAAGGTTAGTATATATGCTAAGCATAATGAGAAGGGGACAGTGGAAAGGTACTACCTTCCAGCTGGAGTAGGCTGTGAGGACACAGGATTTTCGAAGAGCATTGCTTTGCTAGCAACTCTGGAATGAAATTGCATCGTGAAATCAGTGTCAGTCATTTCAAATGTTCATAAGTCACGGAATCATTCTGAAAGAATGTAAAATTTGGTCAGTTTTCTGTCATTGTTACAAAACCTGCCTAATGAATACAATCAGACTTTACCTATTATGACTACATGGTGACTTTGTATTTATAATCAAGTTACGAAGAGACTTCTGGTCCCAACTGTGTTTGCAAGGTGAGGGTCCACTGTAAATGTATACAAGACTGGCTGTGATGCTGCTGAGCTCTTATTACTGATGTTTGGAAACTGAGCAGTGCCATATGGTGGCCAGTTTCAAAACTTATTTACCGTACCACGGAGGAATTTGACATCCTTGGACATGCGGTGTACTTACACTGACCCAGGTCTCTGGTAACCATTACTGGTGGAGGCCTCGGTTCTGCACTGCATGGGCAGTTTTGATGGTAGCTCTGGGTTGTTCTGGCATTTTGGACTGTCCTTTTGGTCCAGTGACGCCAGACTCTGAAGAGAACCACTGCAGCTTCTTTGGCCTTTGGAGGAGGAGAGACAAAAATGTAATACATTGTAATACAAAGAAAAAGCAGCATTTTCTAAGCTCTAACCAGATGGATAAAGCATCTCCATTTCTGATAGCTTTTCCATTTTTACCCTTAAACTGGCAGTGCTTACACTCGGTGGATTGAGGTTCAAATCCCACCTCCTGCTGTTGTACCCTTGACCAATGTACCCAATAAATAAGATAATTCTGAGCAGTCTAATATAAGTTGCTCTGGGGAAAAAAGTTTTAAACATCAGAGATAAACTTCCTACAGTGGTAGTGAAAAAGTTTTCTGTTGGTGCATCACTGAAGAGTCACTAATTAGTAAAATAAAGGTACTTTGCATTTTTACACTGCATTTATAAATGTATGATCCTGATTAAGGATAAAAAGACAGAGTAGAGTTTACCTTCAGAAATATGGAGTGACCTGAGCGAGGGTGTCGCTCTGAGGTTCTGATCAGCTGCCTTATTTTCTGCCACGCTACGCAGGGCTTTCTTGGGCATATCTGGTCCCAGCGAGCATCTGTCCGCTGTGGTGACTGAAGACACACTCTGGGTGTCCTCAGACTCCCAGTCTGTCTTAGCTGCATCTTCTTTGGAGCTGGACTCAGGGCTTGTTGTGCAGGTGGAACTCTTAGGACCATTGGAGGAGGCCTGTGAGGGAGTCCAGCACAGGCTGCCTGTAGATTTGTCCTTATGCTGCAAGGAGGAGCCCGTCTTAGAGGAGCTGTTCTGCTCGGACGAATGGGAAGAGAGTGACTCGATGCTGCCCATCGGGGTACTGCCAGGGCTGCTGCTGAACGTATCACCTGGGAGGGATAGGCGAGGGGTGCGACAGCACATCAGGCTTGATGTAGGAAAACTGGTTTAAATACTGAAATGCTAACATAATTTTTTAAAATAAAATATTTGCTAAAATAAACATTTAAATACAAATAAATTACTATATTAAAATATCAACCTATTGCGCCTTGTCTTAATGTAGTCTCATGCAAGCGTTGAGAAAAGGGACTTACTATCAGCATCGGCCAGGCACAGTGTTGGTGTATAGAGGCTCCTTGCCTTCCGGGGCCCTGTGGACAAACATATGGCTTTGCTCCGCCGGGAGCTGGTGCGCGACTGAGGCTGGGGCAACGGCACGTTCGGGTCTGGAGCTTGATGGAAGATCTGTGTGTGTGTGTGTGTGGGGGGGGGGGGAGTTAAATCCTGAGTAATAGTTTAGCAACAGTTCTGCAACTGCCACAGGCTGCATGTGGAGTATCAAGCAGAATCAATCATTTCATACCCAAGAAAATTGTTTCCATCTACTTTCACAACACGATCTTCTGAAACAACCTAAATACATTCAAGTAACAAATCAATGGAACAGCTTACACAGAAGAATATCTGCCCATATGCTGCCAAAGTTAAATTTAAGTCATCTTTAGATATCAGGATCTGTTGAGGTGTGCAAAGTGTAGTGCATTGCAACCAAGTCTCAGGACTTCTGTAGGCTGCAGCACAGCAACACAGTTAAGCCATAATGATGTTTATATCCACAAGTCCTCAGCAGTAATTATGCATCATTTTCTTTCCAAGGTCAGTTTGAGGAACAGTATTTGTATACTGGTGTAATTAGATGTTCCGTGATGATGTTCCTGCACAATGAAAGCTTGTGCAAAGGAAGGGCACCACGCAAATTTAAACTGACATTATGTTCATGATATGAATGTCTGGGGTATCAAAATTGAATGTTTAACAAAATCAGAAACAATCCCGCTAATTAAACAGCGATGTGGGGTGGCAAGGTTTGCACTTCACATGTACTGTGGGTTCAAGGAAACGTTTTAGGTGGACTGGGGATTAAATCGCCCAAAATGAGGTATTTTGAACATTTTCTTTAAAATTAATTCTCAGAAGAACCTTTAACTCAAAAGGTCACAACACTAACCAGTGTAGCCTGCCTTGACCATGCTGTTGGCAGTGAGGCTACCAGTGATGGGAGACAGGATTCTGGGAACATACGTTACACTCACTGGCCACTTTATTAGGAACACATGCACACCTGCTTGTTCAGACTATCTAATTAGTCAATCATGTGACTGCAGTGCATAAAAGCACACATTTGGGGAAAATAAATTATGTGCTCCGATCATAAACACTGGTAAACACACACACTAGTTACCTCATTAGAAAACACTTAATGCTGTCATTAATTTTCACCTTTATATTGTGTGGTGCAGTATGTACAGTACAGGACATTTTTATGTTAGTGTCGCTGTAGTAGGAAAGTTTGTAAAGAAACGCATTTGGGAGTTGGTAGTGGAATAAAATAAAAATAAGTTGACATTAAGTAGTGCACAAACTTTAACTATGAGAACTGTGAACAACATGCTCAGCGCAGGGCGTACGAGGACCCAGCAGACTTTATATTTCACCAAAGCACAAATAAAAGTAAAAATTACTTGCCTTCTCATAGTTTTCAATTAGAATTTCTACCACTATGTTCTGAAACTTGATGTTCATCATGGCTGCCACAGTCTCCTCCTGTGAGCGCATCAGTGTGGGGCCAAAGATCACGCCCAAATTGGAAATGGTCATAAGGTTCATTTGGCTGTGTGTAGAAACCCTGCAAATAGAGAAAAAAGCTATTACTAAAGTCACTCTGCTGCATCATTTGCCTCTATGGAATCGCCCTCAAACTTGTGATCATTTTTCAGCGCACTTACATCCTGGACGAATACTAACTTGAGCAGGTGTTTGATTAGAATGTCCAACATCTCTTTGTTCTTGTCTGGCAGCTTGTGGACCAGGGCGTGAACAGCTTGGACCCTGTAGTTTTGATCATCTGACTCTGCAAGACAGAGCAACACATCATTAGCCATATCTGCAGACCATTCCCTACAAGGCTGGAACCTCATTTACCAAACCAACTAAAACACGCAACTGTATAAAATTTGGTACACAGGACTCGTTCAATTTAAACAGGGGGCTACATTAATCTGGATACATCTATGGCAATGAATATTATCACATTTATAATAGCTGTTTTCATGATAGCTGTTTGCCTTCAATTTAAATGTGCAGGCTTTTGTAACTTACTGACAGCCACGATGAAGTCTTTATGGAGCTTATATGTCATCAGGGGTTCAGACAGACATCTGGAGCAACACAATAAAAAAAATACATCTCGTTTCCTTTGATGGCTGTTATTTAACAGACAGCTTTATTAAGTCATTACAAGGTAGACTCACTATATATTAAATTATAGGATTTGATACGTAAATATTGGTTACTAGCTGTCAGGGTGCGAACCCTCCTGAAAATTTGAGCTACTAACTAATATGTGTTTTTACGACCAGACTGACCTGAGATAGTTCTTCAGGCCACTGGTGATAGTCTTGTTGTCCCAAGTGTCTGGATCTAGTTCCATATCTGTCGGAGCTTTGGCTGCTGTGTAAAAAGACATGTGAGGTGATTGCTAAGAATGAAGTAACAAATACGTCAATTTATAGTTATAACATTTAATTAAATAATTTAACAAAGACATTCGAGGCTGTCATACCAAACACTGAAGTCATTAATCGCTGCACTTTGGAGTTAACTCCTCCTATTCGGTATAACCCCATGGTGTTTATTCCTGTGAAACGGATAAACATACATAACTCCATGGTTGCATCACTACAGTCCTAGGCTACATTTTTATAAGTAGTGAGAAATATACGCAGCAGATAAGAGATGGAAAAATGCCTCTCAAAGTTTAAAACAAGAAAATCACAATTACAAAAGCTACTTCATGCATTATGGTGACTATTAATGTGCGAACTACAAAAGAGGTATGACAATCAGCACTTGAATAAGGCGAACATTTGTAAAAAAAACAAACAGAGGAACATAATTCTTAAGATACATTTAACAAGCAGTCCAGTGACAAGTAGGGGAAAAAAATGGTGGCAAAGGCCAATGACTCACCTCGCATCTCCACCAAGTGAATGCATTTCTTCACAAAATTAAAACCGGCCTCATTCAGAAACACTGAACCCACAAAGAACCCACAAAGAGATAAAGATTTATTACTCACTGGGGAATCATAGGTGACAAAACCAAAGACATCATTATGAATATGAGTCATCGTTCATTCAGCAATTTTGTAATGTGAAATGGTAGCCAGTCAACCCGGCTGGGTTGGAGCCCACAGACACTTCTTAGTCATTGATAAACATCAGAGTATATAAATGTGGAGGTTTGAAAAAATAAAAGCTTAGCATATCTATGAACACAAACGAATAAAACAGTCTACTTACTCTCTTCTTTCTTGCTTAGAAGTGCTGGCAGGGTATATATCTAAATACAAGAATTCACAGTGCATCGGTTTAAAAAAAAAAAAAAAAACATACAAGGCAAAGAAATTACAATCAGAATGTTATTCTGAAATATTTCAAAGATGATTGCTTTTCTAACATTTGCCAAATTTAACCATATAATAGCAACATTAAGTAAAAAGGCTATTAAAAGAGATAAAATTTGGTATTATGCAGGGGATGAAAAACTAGTGAATAAGTGTTGAAAGCTTAGGACAGCCAACACACAAAAGAATATGATTGAATATAAGAAAGAATATGATAAAGAAGATAATTTTTTTCTAAATACCAGTTCATCCTTTCAGACTAATGGGGACATTCAATTGCCAATGCTTTTGATGTCTCATATACATGATTTTTAAAGTCATTTTGATATGAAAGTAATGTTGTCATACAATATGTAAATACACTTTTATTATTTCTACATTTTAATAAAATACTTTTTGTATTGCATACCTGGAGTTGTATACTTGCAAATCATTTTGAAATACTGAAAGTAAGTTTTTTAAAATAAAACTGTGATTCCAGTCACCATCATATCACTAAGATAGAATGTGACCGATGACCTTAAT
The DNA here is from genome assembly GCA_900497675.1 of Arapaima gigas. Classification (NCBI taxonomy): domain Eukaryota; kingdom Metazoa; phylum Chordata; class Actinopteri; order Osteoglossiformes; family Osteoglossidae; genus Arapaima; species Arapaima gigas. The sequence goes on along the minus strand of UFQX01000044.1, from coordinate 337,084 downwards.
GAAATAGGAAGCTGGTGCAAAGAATATGACAATTCTTTCCAATTCTGCTTTTACAAAAATATTTTAAGGTTAGGTATTGAGATTTCTACACTTGAAAACGACTTTGGATATTTAACTTAAGTTGGAAAAAAAAAAAAATCAGCGTTCTATTTTGCTGAGGTTTTATTAAAAATCCTGCTGAATCCATAAAAAAAATAATATTATGATGGGCCAAACTGTCTGGTCATTCCAACATCTGGTCACCAGAGGTCTGGCCATGTGCAGATGAACTTTATCATAGCAACTGCATGAACTCTAAACACTCTGAAAGATTTACTATTAAGAACATTAAAAGTTACCTGCATTACTAAATCCATACCTTCTGAGCATAGACCACATTTTAACATAACAGGAAATATAAAGCTGTGAGAGCATAACTGGTCTGGTCTATGCTGGTGATGGAATGATCACACTGCATCACAGCAGCCATAAAGGGCTTACCGGCTCCTTGCCATCCATGGCTTCCAGCCACAATCTTCTGTTAGACTCAGACAGGGCCTGCAGAGTTATGATGCCATGCCTAAAAAAGACAAAAACAGGGCATTTTCAGACTTACAACTCTTCATATTCTCACATGCCTCCCTTATTCAAATAAAACACAACTTCAGATTTGCTTTCTTCCCCTCTGTTTGGATAAGACTGGCTTTTGGTTTTCAGTCTACATCAGCTTTAGTAACAACCACACACTAACTCTAGCAGGCTTCTGACATCTGTAATTTAACAAATAAATTCCACTGGTCCAACATTTACCATGTCATGTTCTTTTTCAGCATGCAGCCTGCCCTCACCCCTTGAGCTGTGACTATAAGGTGTGCCCATGCAGCTAGATCAAGACCAGTGAAAAGGCCCATTGTAGAAACCTCTGTGTAGCCCTTACGCAAGAGTGACAGTGCAAGAGGCTCTGGTGTCGGCAGCTGACCTTCCACCTAAATTCAAAACAGACTGGAAGATAAAGCTATGGCTGGAAAAGCAGAAGAATGAAAAATTGCTGAGTAAGCACTCTTATAGATGTACCCTAACCATTGAACTCTGCAGGATGTCAACTCACTCAAGCTTGGTGATATTTTGCATCTTGTTACAAAAGAGTGGGCTGTTCCCGAAAAAGCCACTATTCAGCTTGGCCAGAAAGAGCCCTGACACACTCAGTCTGAACACATCCTCCACAAAATGTCAGAACAGAAGCATTTTTCATTACGAATTGGTTCATAAAAGAATTGCCGTAAGTTTTCATCATACTCAAAAAAAAAAAAAAAAAAAAAAAAATCTGAGAGTTGCTGTGCTGTTGCTTGCAAAGTGCTGTGAAAAACTGTTTACTTCCTTTCCAGTGTTCTCTATTTTAGCTTTTTGGAACTGAATTTGATCAGATGTTCATGAATGGAGGCTTAGGAAAGGAAATGACATTTTCATTTCTCTTCCGTGAGATGCTCTGTCACATGAGTAAAAAAGTAATTGGGCCCCTAACTTTAATAACCACAAAGACTAACTAGCTTCTGCTCATTGAATATACAATATTATTTTGCTTGAGCTCCATTCAGTGTTTAAGATTTCAAATTAAGAAAGACACTGTGGATAAAAGGTATTTATGGCAGAGTAGCAAGGCAAAAAACCATGTTTACTAATAAGAATGTAAAAGCTTGTGTAAAATTTACCAAAAAGCATCTGGATGTCCTTTAAGACTTCAGAAAGAATATTATGAGGACTGATATTTCAAAAGTAGAACTTTTTGACAACAAGAGCCAAGTAATAGTTGTCAAAAACCAAATAGGGCAAGAACCTTCGACTAATAATGAAACACTGCAGTGGCAGTGTACTGGTTTGGGGATGTTTTGCTGCCGCAGGACTTGGACACCTTGAATCCGGCTTAGTTTATGTGGAATTTGCATGTTCTCCCCGTGTCTGCATGGGTTTCCTCAGAGTGCTTTGGTTTCCTTCAACAGCCCAAAGATGTGTTCTCAGGTTAGTTGGTTACTTTAAGTTGCCCTTAGTGTGTGTCTAGCCAGCCGCTGGCCTGGCTAAATGAAGAAGTGATGTGAGGAAGGGCATCTGGTTGTGAAATTCCTGCTCCAAACCTTACTTCCCACATGCTACACATTTGCATGGCATCTGAAGGCAACAGCTAACCCATGGTTCTCCTGGATAAAAATGCTGTATAACCGAGAGAGACTTCAGATTTCAGTCTGATGCTTTACAGAACATGTATCATTTTTAATAGCTTTTAGGCCCACTAATGTTTGTTAGAGGAAACAAGGTCTATCATGACACATCACACACTCACAGTTACGGTAATGATCATTTCTGGGTGCCGCTATCAAAAAAAGATTCAATAAAAAAATTCAGATTCTTCTAATCACAAAGTAGATAAGTATCGCAGATATTTTTAAAAGGAACTATTCACAACACTAGTTGGGTCTTTATGATACTGAAAAATACAACTGACTGTAGACAATCAATCATTTTACCCACTTCAGTTGCTTACAAGGTTATAGCCATGACATCTGTTATACCAGTATGTGCGACTAATATGTGAGAGATAATTATTACATGCATTTTAATAAGTTATAAAAATAAGAGGGTCAGTGTTGCTCACTAGAAAAGCGCAAAAGATTTCTGGGTCAAAAGTAAGTCGAGCTGATTAGCAGCAGATAAGCAGAACATGCAAACTGCACTAAGAGGACACGACACGGGTAACGTACCGGACTTTATAGAAAATTTGAAGAGGTCTGAAAAGAGTTCCGTGATAGACCGTATCTCTACATTAACATGAAAACAAAGGGGAATGGGTACAAAACAAAAAAGGCTATTTTAAAATGCCCTTAACCTGCATGAACATGAGAGGAGACACAAAAGTCATGCACAAAGCAAACAGATGAAAGGTATCACATTTGCAAGGGCCTTTTCATTACCAATTACAAGTGTAACCTAATTCAGGAACGCTGTGTTTTCCTCAAGACTGTAGACCAACAGAGGGAAAAAAAACAATACTTCAAGCATCTCAGAAAATACCTTTGATTAACATGTTAACATCTGTAAAACTTACATTAACACTGTAATGCATGTATTCATCCCAGTGCACAATGTAATCCTTATACGGTGCCTTTAAATAGTATTCACCCCCTTGGAGTTTTTCATATTTTATAAGCTCATAATGTTGAATCACAATGGATTTAACTAGGCTTTTGATACTCAGCAGAACAATATTATTTAATATCAGTAGAATTAAGCATGAAAAATCCAAGGAGACTGAAAACTTTTTTTATAGTCACTGAGTACATGAGTGCTTCTTTACCCAAAGATGCTTGACATATGAACTGAAAGCGATAAAACATGGCTGCCACATTGTAATGGATTCTTAAAAAATAGAAAGTGACCTAAACAACGGAAAACAAAGTACAAAAAGAAGATGGGAGTGGTAGCTGAAGGACTGAGCCACAGAGGTTATTACCAAAAACTGCACTGGATCATTTACTTATGCAATAAGAAATGAGACTTTATACATCACCCCCAGGGACATTTAATCCTATACAGTATATATTAGAACCCCAATTTTTTTTTATAAATACTGTATATGACTTTATAAATATATACAAGAACCTCACTTTAAGGTACTTTAAGTGGTACAGATAGGAATAAGGCTGTTTTGGTTGTTAATTTGCATAAATTGGTATGTTGCAGGTATGGTGACTTACGAAATTATTGGAATTTGTAATCAGAGCCCAACACTGTTTGACACTGCTGATCAGAAAACAAAAAAACCTGATACACTGAGGAATGGATACAAAAGTAACTTTAGGCAGAAATTCTGATTCGACACATACAGCAAGGCAAGAGACCAAATCATTCTGTTTAAAACACAATTTATGTAAATATGATGGTACAGACCTCTCTACCACCTCAACGTCAAAACAGAAGCGCTTGTCTATAGAGTCCGTCTTCCTCCGGATGCAGGACTTCAGTTTGAACATCTCGGGTGGATTTGTGATAAGACCATTCTGATAAAATAAACATTTTTACGTATTTCTTATGAAAAACAGGCATTGCAAAAACCCTCCTTTTTTAATTAAAAAAGGTAGATGATGGGTAAGTAACATAGTAGCTTTATCTAAAGCTAATTCACCCCAAATACAACATACAAACTAAGGCACAATTAACTAAAATTTTAAGGAAGAGCAATGACTATTAATAAAAAAAACAGGTCTTTGCTTCTCACACACACACTCATTCTCTCTCTCTGGGTGATTTACAGTGACCAGTTAACCATAAAAACATGTTTCTGGACTGTGCAGAAAGTAATTAAATTTATTTTTATGGAGTATTTTTCTCACCAGGGTGACCCAGAGCACTGAATAAACTTCAAAGGAATGTTACAATGAAAGAAATAGCACAGAACAGAGTACCATATCTGCAGCAACAGATGTAATTGACTACATGGATACGGCAACTGGCAACTTAGGGGAGGAAAACAAACTCCCAACTGCAAAGAAACGGAAAAAAGCAAACCTCTGGGATCTGAGTACCAGTGGCTGCCCACCCCTCCTAGACATTCTAATATTGAGACAGGGAACCTATGCGGATATGTTATGTATAAAAGACCACTGTGTCTATCAAGGCAGAGCTAAGGATGTTGAAGATGTTACCTAAATAACTGACAATGTTGGCCTCCAGATAACTGCTTTGTCTGCTAAATCAGCCCTTCAGGAATATGGTGTTCAAATGTGCAGAAGCTCCATACCTGTTTGGTTGCTGACTTATTTTCTGTGTTGCTCATGGTGAATGTATTGGTTCCCTTATCGTATGTACAGTAGTGGCGGGTCCATGTGCATCCCAGAGGACCTGCAAGAAAGAACCAGTCAATGTACAATATAACAACACAGAACCATCAAACATTTCCTGGAATGACTTCTAAATCCAAAATAAAACTAAGTGATCCAGATAGAGGCATTTATCTACATAGAATCTGTACTTTTATGTTAAGAGAAGCACGATATGAACTTTCTTTCATCCTCTCAGGAAAAATACAATTAGAATGTACAAATAAATTCAGGCTGCAGTCAATTCAGTAAACATGAAGGACTACAGCTCAATTTCACTTTAGAAGTATGGACAGTAGGAAATTGTTTGGTGCTGGAAAATTAAAAAAAAAAAAAGAAATCATGTTTATGTGGTAAAATCTAATGGAACTAGAGACATAGAACACGTACGCTTTTCCTGGACGTAGAGAAAGCCTTCCATGGTCCACTGTCCTGGGGCTTTGTAGTCCTGCTCCACTGACCGTATCCTCTTCATGAGTTTCTCCACCTCTTGCCTGGTGCTCTCAAAGTTGTTCCTTGTCTTCACCAGGCCAGAAGGAGGTAGATCAACATGTCAGTAACAGACTGGTATATCATTTACAATAAACCTTGCAGGGAGTCATGGCAGCTAGTCAAAATTTTGTGTTTTAAGTTTATGTTGATAAGTGTTAACATGATTTAATTTATAATGACTGATGATTATTTCTAAATGTAGGAAAGGGTTAGATTAGGTTAATGTACCTGGTCAGTAAAGTGTTGTGTTATTTATACTCAGACATGCTTGTAAAGAAAAGGCTGTACCCACAATGTATATGTCAAAGTAAGCATTCTGCCACAGCAGTCTCTGAGGTCTTTGTATCATAGTAAGAATGGCATTCTTATTGTGACACAAAGGCTAAAAGAAACATACAGGATAAAAATAGGATTGTTTTTGACAAAATTTAATTTCCCGGAACACACTAGACACTAGAAACTGCTACAGCCCGGCCTCCCTCAAAGCATTAACCTTTGGTCACCCCCACAGGAGGCTAGAGAGGGGCTCTTACATTCTGCAAATTGAACTGCAGCTGCTGCTTATAGGGCTCAAACTCATTCGCCAGCTCATAGCCCTCATGATAGAAGGTGAACAGGCCCTGCAGGAAAGCCAGGAGCTGGGGGGAAAAAAAAAAACACACACACACACACACACACACACACAGAAATTATAAGCTATAAATGAGCACACAGTGTAGATTTAATAAATCTGCATTCCCCACTTTTCATAACTTTATGTAAGTGCTGATGGCAGATTGAAGAAGGAATATGAAAGATTAATAATTACGAATAACAACTGCAGAATAGTCTTAAATCATAATCTGTCATCAAATTTCTCTTTAACTGAATTACAATGAGTCTTGGCATTAATTATTTATTTTTCAAAATACTGTTTTTACTGTACACATAGTGGACAAAGTACTGAACTTTGTTAAAATGCTTATGAAAAGTCAGCCAGGTAACCACCACCTTATATTAAAATGATGTTCTCAGAAGGGGCTTAGAATGTATGTTACTTAAAAGAAAGACAACTGAAAATGTATTATGCCCAAGGGGTGTAAACCAATATCACTTTTTATAAGTCTTACAAGTCCTACCATGCATACACAAGTCTTAAGTCTTACCATGCATGTATAGAAAGTAACCCTATATGCATACATTCTAGAACTATGACATAAGGAAATAAAATGTTGTCAGTGTAAACTGTGGTTTTACACACAAACAGTTTTCAAGCTATGTTTCCATGTCTGGGGCTGGATATGAGGGTATATTTTTAGAAACACGAACTGTAACATTTTATAGTTTCAATTGAATTCCATTGTTACATATACACAAAACTGGAGACACTTTCAGGTCAGATTCCTTAATTACTGTCGTACCTACACCCATGAATCCAACATAATAAATTTTTAACAAACAATAATATAAAAACAACAACAAATCACTATTAGAGAAATTAAAAAAAACAACTAGAAGGCCTGACTGAAGGAGGTCTAGGGGTGGCAGGTACTCTTGTGTTTAGGCATAAATCCCCCATTTTGCTGTAATATTGTTATTAAGCATAAGCAACAACAACAACAACAACCACAACAACAACAATAATAATAATGTTGAAAGCCAAATGTCAAGTGCTATCTTGTAAGTATTTATGTATCCAGGAGCGCACAGCAGAAATTAAGGCCATTGATTTCAGAAACACTGGTATTGCTCATCTTCTCTCACAACAAACATGTTTCAATAATCTTAAACTGGAAGAAACATATACACCACATACAAAATGCAAAAGCACCACTTACTGGTTCAACAAATTCAAATTTCTTCTTTTCTTGAACTTCTTGGATTTTGTACACATATTCAAGAGAAGCATCATAGAAGACTTGCCTTTCTTTACTGATCTGTGCATCTGCCTGGAAATCAATTAAAGGATTTGATAAAATAGTTTGCAGGAAGGCCCAAAGAGTGATTTTTACAAAGAAGATTTTACTGTGGTCTTTTCACATTGTAATATGTTCAGTTAGAATAGACTGATTTTGAAATAAATCTGTACAATTTTTAAACATATGTCTAACATACATCAGAGGAGTATTTTCACAAACTGTATTACAAGTCAGTTTACCTAACCTTACCTCTTGTAAAAATGCCTCTTTCTTTTTAGATGACAAATTTAGATGCTTCTCTAAGGATGAGTAATATTTTTCAGTTTCCTTGTCAAATTTCTTCTTTCCTTCCTTCAGAAAACAAGCAAAATCACATTAATTTAAACAAACACTGGAATTTCCTGCACTGTAATTGCTGAGATAAAAACGTAATCTTCACAGAGATAAAAAAAAAAAAATACATAGAACATAATGTTTATAAACAGAAAACCATAAAACTAACATTTCATTTACAATTGTTCATTTTTTATCCTCTCTAAGGCACCTAGATTTATTACTCATTTCAAAGCAGTGGAGAATATTTCAAGCAGTGATTCCAACATGAGATTTAGCAGCATATGACCAGTAGAAGGCAGTGCAAAGTCATCCCTTCAGTTGCTAGAACCTAAACCCTGTCTACATGTAAATGTCAAGAGCTTTTACACCATCTTGTGTATCATCTGCAAAGCTGTGACTACACCTGGCTAAAGTCATCAGAAAGGCTGTCCGTGTGATCAGGACTGTCCCTCATAACCTGAGTAATGGGGAAAGAATCAGATGTTTATATCACTGCTGCTGGAGGAAAAGAATAGTCTCGGTGGGAATTCTCACTGGTAGGCCAGAAGGGCCCTTCCTGTTATAAAGTAAATTCCAAAACAGCCTGAGGGCTTCACTCAAATGTCTCTGTGGCTCTCAGTTGCCGAAGGATGACGTCTAACCAAGAGGACACAACCATTGGTACACTGTGCGAATCCAAATAAAAAGCCATTTCTGGAATGCTAAGGTCACAGTTTTTTTTTGTGTGTGTGTGTGTGTGTGTGTGTGTGTGTGTGTGTGTGTGTGTGTGTGCGCGCGGAGAGGGGGAGGATGAGTAGCTTCGTATATGTTTAGGCTGCACTTCAACATGCCCCACTTTCTGCTCTACTACCCAAATAAAAAGAGAACTGTATTGGAGAGCTGTGCTGTTTCTGGAAAAATGCTGGACATTTTTTGGAAAAATTCTGCAAATGTTAACAAAGAGCTCCAGTCAGTGGATTCTGTGGAGCCTTACTGGGCCGTGAGGTTCCGCACTGTCGACAGGCCTTCTTCTGGTAGCTGTCACCGAAACCAGATCTTTATTGTTTGTTTTCCTATTTTGACATAAAAACTGTTCCCATGACCCTTTGCACTGATCCTAAAACTTAAACCCTCAGTCAATGACATGATCCTGCCAAGCAGCAACCTCCACAATTCTGGATTCTAATGTGTCTACAATATTAAATTGTAATCTTAGCAACATTAAAGGTCTTTTTAGAAGATCTTTTCCAATCTTGTGATTTGGGTAAATGGTATCTGAGCATTGTCAGTGATTGAGAAAACATAACCAAACAAAAATGCTACAGACAAATGCACTTTGCTGGCTTCTATTGCTCCAGAAGAAAACCGTTTTTAAAGTTGACAATAATACACCTTAACATCTGGTTTTGTGGATAGAAACCTGACAAACCTGTATGGATTTCCTGACCATAGACAGTCTAACAGACTGTGTATTGCTGCTGACTCACACAAACAAGCCAATCTACACAGATTTTTACAGAGGTCTTTATGGCATTCAGGCACAGGACTTGCACAGTTTACAGTGTAGGTGAAGTTTAACTGTAGAAATTTTGCTTTTCTTTCATATTTATTTTGATTAATATATTTCTACTTCAGAGGGAAAGAGATTTTCTCACATAGAGAAAAATATGTACAATAAAGGCAACAGTATAGATGCCAAATATATATATATATATATATATTTGGCATCTATATATGAGATGGCTTTACTGTGATTAAGCTTTATATTATCCAGAAACACTAAAGGATGTTTTATACTGTATAGAGGCAAACGGGCCAACTGACTGCGAAGAAGTCTGGCAAAACTTTAGAAGGTCTACTTGAAACTTGGAAAGTGTGGAGAAACAGTCATTGAAAGAGGAACTACTAAGTCTTGCAGACAGGCACTGGGTCCCAGTGGCCCTCACAGACATAAGAGACACAAGTAATCTGGCCAGGTCCTTCTTGACTATGCACTACACTGCTGGCTTATAAGCACTGGGAAAAAAACTGTTTCATGCAGGACTTTAACCTAGATTTTTTTGGTAACAAACAAGCAAACAAACATATACATACATATATGTCAGGCCTTGACTAAAAAAACATCTATAACAAGAATACTGTAGTGATTTAAAAAGAGGTTTATAAAATCTCTATAATGTGCTTGTTGTGGATATAAAAAAAAATATTAATGATATTAACAAAAAGTACACCGCATATTTCAGTGTAACGGGTTTCTAGAAATTGCTTGAATGCCACAAATGAAAATTTTGGGAAGCCATTTTCATTATTTGTTAAGAGGAAAATTGCGATTCGTGCTGGGTTCATCCGACAAAACCACAAAGAATTGCACCAAAATATCCCTTAAACACTAAAAACTAAAACTATCCACTAAAACTACCAGCCTGTTGGTACATCCACTCAGGAAAAATGTCTTTTTTAAATAAAATGTTCAATTAGTCAACATAACATTTTTACAAAAGGTGGAAATTATATTTGATAGGAGGCAAAACACTCAGTTTTTGATCTAACTGACTGACTTAAATATCAAGTAGTTGGCAAAGCGGCAGCAGGCAGTGTAGCTGTTCAATGCACTGCCAACTGAAGGACGTGGCCTTCAATCCTCACTCCTGCTGCACTTCCGCTCATGAAGGCATCAGCCCTAGACTGGTCAAGTAATAAATTATCCAGCTATATAAATGTGTAAATAATTAGTATAATAATGTAAGACTGTGTGTTGCTGTGGAGAAAAGTGTCTTATATGAAATTCACTAATCGCAGCAGCTTAAAATACGTGCACATATTACACACATGCAAGATATAAATAATTAGATGAATGAGTTACTAAGTGACAGAATAAACAAACAAAAAGACAGGCATATTTTATGTATTAAGTGAGGGTGAGCAAATTGAGTCACCTACATTTGACAGGACTTTGAGACTTTACTGACTGGAATGTGTGTCTTTGAATTGGAGGGCATGTTTTCCTCATATCTAGTTGATAAGAAGTTGCAAAATCTATTCAATAGAGGCAAACCAGGAATGATTACAAGCTTAATGCATCCACTACTGAATAAACTAGATGCCAGGCAAGTTGCCATGTAAGAAATAGCGAATATTTCAGAAAAGTTCAACTCCAGAATGGAGTTAGGAGTCTTAGAGATGAAATATTACAAAGCCAGAAAGGTTTATCCATTATTTATTGCTCTTTTAATGCTTTGAGAAAGGCAACAAACACTCTTGGGTGAGTTATTTCTCAACTATTTACACTCTCTCAAAACATATTACTCTATGTACTAGCGCTCTATATAGTAGTGATAATTATTCAACAAAAACATGAGTAGTTTTCAAATATTTTGCATTCTATTTTGATAGGTGAGACCACTGAAAATAACTATGTACAATGTTCTTTCTACAGTTGCATGGACCAGATGGTTGTGCCACTCCTATAACACAGGAAAGGCCTGTCACATTGTATTGCTGATATAACAGATCTAGAAAGGCACCCCTGCCAAATGGTTAAATGTATGACAAAGCAATGTTGCCATTTTATGTGACAGAAAAACAAAGCACATAACATTCTTTTCTATTTGATTCGTTAAGTATCTGGTGAGTTTGCACAGCATCCATCCATCATTATTAACCACTTAATCCTGGGCAGGGTCACGTTGGTCTGAAGCCTGTCTCAGAATAATAGGGCTCCAGGCTATGAAATTATCCTCATAAGAGACATCAATCCATCACACGGCGGCCACACATGCAGACATGTACACACAAAGGGCAATTTAGAGTAACCAACTAACTTGAAACACACGTCTTTTGACTGCACAACAAAACCGGAGCACCCAGAGTCACGGGGAGAACATCCAAACACCACACAAACTGGGTGGGATTTCAACTCACACCCAAACAGCCTGGGCACTATAAACCAGCAGCGCTACTTGCTGAGCCACCCTGTCACTCCAGATCATGCAGCAGGGTTAAAAAAGTAGATGCTGCCTTAATCAGGGCTCAAGACTAGTTCTTTTCAAAACAAGCTGACTAGGGTTGGTCTTATTTAAAGTTATTTATCTACCTGTCACTTTTCTTCTAAGGAACTTACAATCTTAAGGTACTGATAATAACTACCCCATTTACACAAGAGGGTAATTTTTACTCAAGCAGTTCAGGAGTGCTACAGCAGGAGGTGGGATTGAAACAATGGGCCCTCTAATTATTACGCCACCCATGTCTTTATGTCCCATATACCACCTGTCTTTACAGAAATTCTTTAGTGTATAATTTACTGGATGCTTGACTAAATATGTAAGAAAGAGAAATTTATTATTATAGCCAATCCTGAAAATCAGTCTTTACTCTGGTATTTCATATCTTATAGACCCCAGACAGCCTGTTTATGCTCATAAAAAACAGACTTGGAAATCTTGTGTATCATCTTCCCACTGCTGAAACTTCGTGACTGACAACAGTGGTCTCTCCTCTTCCCCTCCAACAAGCAAAAAGGCCTTATGAGAAAGTTACTGTTTAAAAGCCAAGTGCTCTAGTGTAACTTCACACTCTATAGCTTCCACTACTATACTGCGGCTGTTGATTCTGGCAATTTTTATTTTGTTCACCATTATCTCACTTAAATGTTTGAACTAGACACATTACAAAGATATTCTCCCTTAATTCTTTTCAAGTTAGACAGTGTCGCTTTGGAAGCCATCTCAGCCACATCAATTCTGCACTTAGGAAATTAACTAATGTGGCCTTGTGAGCTTACTGATCAACCAGCAGGCATCCTGACCATAAAGTTTTATCTTGACTTCTTTATGGCACAAGGCAGCAGTGAAACTGGTAGTCTTCCCCCCCTGGACAATTTACAAGCACCCAGGCTCTCCTCCTTGACTGACTTCCTGAGGCAGCCAGACATGGTAAGAATCCTAAATAGCACCCCTATTATATATGACTGGCTCCTTTAAGCCACACCTTTGTTATCTGCAATACTGGACAATTTTAGATGAGAAGAGCAGTTAAAGTCCTTCCTGTTACACGCAAGTATATGTAAAATTTTCATTTTATAGTTTATAGACTATAAACAAACTACAGCAGAATCACATAGGCACTGATTGGCAAGCTAACTTCTATTTGAGGTTTGAAAAATATAAAAAAATCATAATAAATTCAATTGAGGCATAAGCATACCCAAACTATAAGAAATAATAAACACACTGCAAACCTTATTTTATCATTTGCTTCAAAAAATGGTAAAATAAAATTTTAAATGACAGTGTCATTTCCATAATCAATCAGTCCAAATGGTTGTTAGATTCATCCCATAAACACATGCAATGCTCAACAGCTTCTGCCCACTTTCAGCTTTCTTCATAACGTACAAAATTAAATGATAAGACACCCCTTGACTTATTTAGTTTTCGTTATGTAAAAGTCTAGGATAAAGCTATAAAGTAATAAACTGAGTTTTTTAAAACGTTGAACCTCAAGCCACAATTACGGAAAATAGAAATACCTCGTGTCCACAAAGTCAAATTACATGCAGATTGTAGCTCAAAATCAAAAGATGAGATTCATAAGGGTGTGAAAGTGAGCTGAATGAAGGCTGCCGCAAACTCCTGTTGCTGTACTGTCTCACTGCATTTTCTGCCAAGTAATGGAAGGACACAGAGATGCAGGCTACTTTCACTCTGGGAAACTTCAGGAAAAAAAAAATCTAGAACATTTTAGAAAAGCAAAGTGAAACAACAAAAAACAAAAATAATGCAAAATATGTTTGTATACAGAACTGAAACAGTTATGCCACAAGAAACCAGAGTAAAGTGAACCACTGTACTGGTTTGGTGAACCAGGTGTGAACAAAAGCTAGGTAGAGGCAAGCAGGCTGGTTTGCTGGAATGGAAGCTGTTCTACACTAGCAAACTCCAGCCCTGTAGAGCACAGTGTAAGTCCTCTTCACTGAATAACTAAAGATATTACTTGGACTAAAACTAGCCTGGTTCCCAAGTGTAAAACAACTGCTGCAGGAAAAAGTACCTATTAAAACCTGGGAACAATAGTGCCCTTTGGACTGAAGTTCATTATTTGAATTCAAGTGAGCATAGTAAAAGCCTGTATGGACCACTCATGCATATGCAGAGGAGGAGGACACTTCACTGCCTGAATATGTAGGTACAAATATGCACAATACGCAGGCACAGTTGCCCTCAATGCAATGTTGAAGGAAATTATGCTGCCAAAAACAGGGATATTGGACTAAGGGTACTTCAAAAATTGCGTGTATGTATCTATATTTCTATACTTGCAGGTAAAATACACTTTGATTTACTCTAAGATGCATGTCACTTTGGACAAAAGCACCTGCAAAATGAATACATTAACATTTAAGGAAATCTATTGTCAAATATCTCTTGCTAATGTTTACATATTAAAGTTAAAACCAAAATAAATATTGTAGGTTGGCAGCTCTAACCACTGTCAGCTGGTACCTTGAAGGACCGAAGCTGGAATCCCACATCCTGTTGTACTACCTTTAAAGAAGTTAATGAACTACTCTATTAAAATAAAAACCCCAGCTGTAAAAAATGGACACGTCACTGTAAGCTATTTAAGACTAAGTTGCTTTGGAGCAAAGCACCAGCCAAATAAACAAACATAACTGGTGTTTCGTTTATTTTTCCCTAACATTAAAAAAATACTTGGGAACAAAAAAGAATATGCAGAATGCAAGCATTCTAAATGGGCCTTGTGGAATGCAATTAAGTTATTACACTGAAATAGCACAAGTCAATCCAGCAGAAGCCAGGAAAAAGCAATGAGATGTATAAGGGATTATTTGAAGCACTGCTATTGACTCCCCTTTCATTCTCAGTCTAGAGAAACTGGATGCTTTGTTTATTACAGACTTCATTTTCTGATAATTCTGAGGTCAATTCAAAAGCCAGTGAACTCAAGAGCACATATTCCTTAGAAGCTGCAAGTAGTCAGGAGGCAAGGAGACAGGGGTGGGATTTATAGGTGGAAGAAGCATTTCACTTGGCTAAAGCAGAAAATGCAGAATGAATGACCTCACTTGCAGCAGCAGCTGGGGCGCAGGAGGCCGGCCGGGCGGCCCAAATAAGGCAGAATGTTTAGTGCCTCGGATCCTTTCCCAGTTAGCTCATCGGACTTTTCCCAACGCTGGATGCGGCAGCAGTTGCCTGGGTCAACACTCGTGCAATTTTTCAAGATTCCCAGCATAGAGTAAGTCTGGCCCCACAGTTACTTCCTTTTTATCTTGCCCTGGTTAGTAAATGTTTATCCAGAAGGGGCCCAACTATTTGGAGGAAATGGGTTGTGGAAATTAAAGACCCTGGGAGTGAAAGAGGCACTGTTTTTCAACAGTTCATTTTATAAACAGGAAAAACAAAATAGTGTACATATATAAGTATTAACATTTGTTTTCATCAGTAGTAATCTAACAGAGGTGTTACCCAGAGGGTGGAAGAAGCAGATAGAGGAACTTAATATTGTAAAATCCCATTTTATTCCACATAATGCTATTTTCCACAAGAAAATGAAGCATGCAGTATAAAAATAGTTAACATCTTGGCTAGGATCTCTCCTTCGATGCAAAACGCAGTTGCTGCTGGATGACTCAGTAACTGCTGACCAGGATTTACATTTATTCATCCAGCCGACACTTTGTTCAAAGTGACTTAAAATATCTGGCTTATATACTAAGGTCCTTACAGCGATTTACCAATTTGTACAGCTGGGTAATTTTTATTGCATGAATTTAAGGTAAGTAACTTGCTCAAGGGCAGTAATCCAGGTGGTGGGTTTCAAATATACAGCCTTAATTAACAAAAGGATTGATTTACTTTTTTGTTTTTCTTCCTGCTTCTTACTCAACCTGAATAGAAAGTGTGCCAGTAAATGCACCGCTTGTGCAACCCTGAATGGGGGACAAAAGTTGGTTATGTCAAGCTGAGGGGGACCTTGGGCCATGCCAGCCGATAACAGTGTTTGGTCTGAATGGGACAGCTGGAATTTACTGGGGCATTCACCATTAGTGGTTGGCTTCTGCACACATGCAGACCTATGAATGTGATAACTGTTTATACAGCACTGTAATTCTTACTAGCTGAATTCAGGATAAGTACCTTGCTCAAGAGTACTACAGCAGAAGGTGGGTTTTGAACCTATAACTTCTGAGTCCAAAGAGAACAGCATTAACCTCTACACTACCTGCAGCCCTTCTATATAATGGTTGTGTACTCTTTAGCTATATGATTCTACATGTAAAATCAAATGTCCTCCAAAAGCACATTTTCAATGAAGGACAAACAAATTAAAACAATGTACACATAATAAAAAGTGCTCTCACGATCAATAACTGCATATCATTGCAGTAGTCCAGAGGCTATACGGAGGAGTGATTTCAGTGTATTGCAGGGTAGCCATGCTCACAGGGGCACACACACATTCACACAGCACTGGCAATTAAGATTCCCCAGTCAACCTGAAACAGATGTTGTTGGACTGTGAGAGGAAACCCATGTGAACAAAGAGAGAACATGCAAACTCCACACAGTCCAAGTGAGAATCAAACCTGTGTTGTACTACCCAGGGAGGGGGAAGAGGTACTCAAACGCTTCTCACTGCACCAACATGTACCAGTAATAATAAGTAAAGTAGATACGATCAATTTTAAAATGTAATGGGACATGAGATGGGTCGGGATTAACAACACAGCTGAAAACAGGTGTGGGAGAAGGCAGAATGCAACAGAAGCGAGGAAACAACATTACACCTTTGTACAGGACAAGACTTCTTTGAGTATAAAGCAAGTTGGATAAGTACATTAATATAAAAATGAGGAGCTCTTTCTGCAGGAAATGCTTCTCAGTGTGTCAGTGGCAACTGTACTTGCAGAACCTTGCTGTTCCCTAAAAATATTTACCTGCTGTTCACATATATTTACTTAGACACTTTTCACCAAAGTGACATAACTCAGGGAACACAACAGTGCATTTCACCAACAGATGGAAATACAGATGCAGACACATAATTTTCAAAGTACACTCACTTGGGCCAATACCATTTTATGAGCTTATAGTAGTTTATGACCATATAGATTTGGTATGTAGTTCAAATTATTTTTCTAAACAGATAATGTAGTGAAAGTTTATGGAGCATATAGTGAAGTTTGTCTGAAAGAGACATGCTTTGAGACCCTTAAATGTTGTGAGGGGATTGTGGAGTTCTGATTGAGAGAGGGCACTCATTCCACTTCATTGAGCCCGGACCCAAGAACCTCTGGGATTCATCTGAAGATCCAGTAGTTATACTTATTCATCTTATTTCAAAACATTTAGGCAAACAACAGATACAAACCAGAGCTTCTTTAATCCACTGTTCATCAGCATTTGATATTATTTGACCTAATGTTTTACAGTTAAAATAGTTCAGTTATCTTTTTAACTCCAGTAATTATTTACTAATAGAGTACGGTTGATGAGGTTAATATGTCATTATCACCCCCATGATCACTAAGGTTGGAACTCCACTTGGGTGCATTTACACTCTGCACAAATGACTATGGAGCTTGTAGATCAAACCAGTACATTCTCAAATTCTATGCTGACTCCACCCCTTGAACCCTGAATGACTGTAACTTATTGAAAAAACATCGTGGCAGCATATTGAATGATCATACCCTCATTAATACCAAGGAAAACCAAAAAAGTTATTTTCACTCTCTCATGGTTCATTTCAGTCCCCAATATTAATTCACAGTGAACAGTGACCAAGTAACACGTTATAAACACCTTGGAGTACATACAAATACAGCCTTGTGATGGAATATATACAATGGTTATATTTGCAGTAAGGTACAGCAACAAATTTACTCCTTTCATTGTTAAGATCTTTTAGGGCTGGGAATCAAAATATCCCATCAAAATAACCACTGTGTATGACAATGGAGCTTGCTTAATGGCACAATATTCTGGCCAGTGTAATGTGTGTATTGTCAAGTTTTATTTTAATGGTTGAGTCTATTAGTATGATATTGTGTTACCATTTGAAATGTATTGTTTGGCTTATGTTACTCTCTTTGATAGACAGAGTTGCTGTGATGCAGAATAAATTTCAGTGAAATCTGAGAAGTTAGTTCAATTTTAGCTACATAACTCCATGTAAAAACATAAACAAAATACACTGTGGATTTGTTCTCAATTATTTATACTGGCAGAAGGGGGTGACTTACTTTAGCTGCACCAATTTGCTCTTTACGGAACTTCTCCAGTGGTGTGATCAGGACATCATCAGCATTTTGTATCTGGAGAGAGAGAGAGAGAGAGAGAAAAAACGCTCAGTATTAATTTTTACTTGTTACCAATTATTTTTCTAATGTAATTCTGTCACAATTACTGGCAGTAAAAAAAGTTATTCTGCCAAATAAAAGAAAAAAATATCAGATAATATCATAAAGACCATTTTCCAGGAGGCATTCTATGTAAATGATGGATTTTGCAAATATTTTTCTCCATAGCATTTTACAACTCAGCATAAAATGGATTTTGTGAGTTGTTAACGACCCTAAAGGAGAGAAAGCATAGGTCATTATTTTGAGAAAACAAAACAGCTACACAAAAATGACATTTAAACTGTATTGAATGAAACACAATACATACAATTTTAAGTTCTCAGTTGGACCAAAAACAGATGTCTAACTGTGTTTTTGAAAAATATAGATATTTGCTAAGTTTTAATTTCAGAAGATTGACTGTCTAGCTCTAAGGCAAAGCATATAAGTTTCATAACCCAAGGACATATATGTGCCAGTGAGTTTATTTAAGTGACAGGATGAGTGTGGAGTGAGTGTTTGCAGTCATCAGGCTTAACTGAAGGTTGTTTGAACACATGCATGGTGACTCTCTGAGCCCTTTTTATCTTTTGCTGTATGATTGACAAGGACACAACAGCCACATCTAATTTGCTGGTGGCATCATCACCTGTTCTTGTCTGCAGTTACCATCTCCACACCTTCGTTTCAAGATGTCCTCAGTGATTCTCATGGGCCATCTTGTCACGTCATCTCAATTTATCTAGTGCATCTATATTATTAGTATTATTACACTGTTGCATATTATTAATGAACTGCCTGCTTTGTAACATTAATGATATTATTTAACTCCATTTTGACAGGTGTTGATGTTACGCAAGTAATGTTGGGGGTGATGTTAAGGGACCAGGAACGCTTCAAATGTAACATTTTTTCTTATTGATGAGAATTCTGTCTGCGACTCATGAGATTTCACCCTACAGGCCAGTTTACAGGAACACATTACACTCAAAAATGGGGAAATAGCTGCAATGTGATTCACCATTTCATCTGTGAGTGAAAAACATCCAATTTTACTCTGAAATGTTCATCACAGCTGGACATAAATTGGTATATAGCAGCAGAGATAGGACAAATACTTCCAACAGAAGCTTCCATTAATGTTCAACTTAACAGTACCCTACACTACTCAAGATTGTTCACCAGTTAGAGGCAACCTCCCACTACAAGTGAGCTTGCAAGGAGAAGTGTGCAATATCTTACATGAAAGAACATGCAAAAACTTTAGCAATAAAAAACAGATGCCCACAAAGACAGCACAGGGCTTCAGGACATGGAATGTAGGGAACATGGCAGGATGCAACATGAAGAATACCCTGTGGGTATGTTTGTGTACAGTAAAAACAGGAAACAGTGCAATGATGTGTCACAGCATATCAGTGACAAAACACAAAGAAAATGTTTAACAGACACTGAGTATTGCAGATAATTATTGAAATATGGAAAGTGAGTGAAGTAACCGTGACGTGCTAAATGTAGATGTTTTTCAAATCAGAGTTTAAGGGCATGATGCTAAGAACTTATAATCTGAAGATTGCTGGTTCAAGACCTACCCTCTGTCACTGCTCTAATACTCTCTAGCAATGTATTTAATCACTGAAAAATAATGGACAGATCAGCTGAGTGGCATCTGAGTTATTTCTTTTTTTACACAAAGTATAATTTTACCATTACTAGCTGAAGGTATGGAAAGGGTATATGCTGCTGAGTAGAACAAGACTCATATGTCCATCTGCATTGTTTAAGGTAAGGGATAGTACCAATGTAGTTAACCATTTCTTTCTTCCCTGCATATGTGATGGTCTGAAATCTCATTTCAGACAAAACCTCAAGGTCTTTCTGGTCTGGATAGACAAAATGTAAAAAGCCACTGTCTTTACTTGACAATAGGAGGGGTTCACTCCTGACTTATGAGAGTATACTAAATAATAGTAATCCGTTATGAAGACAGTGATTTTAAGGAATATTATGGTTATTAAAGAATGCACGATTTCAAGTTTCTCTATGATACTTCACCTGTCAACCACAAGCTCTAGGGCTATATTGAAACTAAAGTCAGTCTTTGTTTTGTTTTCGCAAACCATGAGGATTTGCCAGACAATAGCCTATTGTTTTATGAGTTCCAAGAAGTCCAAGAATCCAGAATATCTGGAGTGCACTGTTGTGGACACAGGTGTCAACTTAAAATGTTTAAACAGTAACTGAACAAAATATTATTCATAATCAATAATTAAACCGTTCTGTAGAGTAACACAAGTTCACACAAGTCTGGCCTGAGGAGAGATTAGAGTAGTAAAACATACAAATAGAGCAGATAACACAGTGGTTAAGCATATGGACTTAAAAACAGAGGACTGGCAGCTAAAATACTAGGGGCCTTGTTTTGGTACCCTTGAGACTGAAAGTTAACCTTAATTCCACAAGAACAATAACCTACTGTATAAATGGATAAAACATTGAAATAGTAAGACTGCTCAAAAACATTGTTCTTCATAATGAAGGGAATAAACAATGTAAAATGCAGAGGAAATGCGTATAAAATAATAACACTATAATTAGCAATGATTTTCTGTGACCCACAAAGAATAGAAAAACAGTTATATACAAAAGTTCCTTTATATATTTTCCCAGGAACATAAGGTCCAGCTTCATGTCTCATCAGAGAATTACCAGAAATAAGCTCCACATGCCTAGAAGCTCTGACTCCTCCTACCATATTTATTCCAGGCTGTAAATTCTGAATAGCCAAACCAACACAACACAGTCAATCAGTAAAAAAAATGGGATTAGATGTGCTGCGGCAGCTGCATCTCTGGCCTGCATCCTAAGAGATCATTGTGCATCACTATCAAAAACTGCGACTGCTCAGTTTTTCTCTGCAAAATACTTACCTTTAAATGACTGACAAGAGTAATTAATGTGCAACTCATTTCACACCTAAGCTGTTAATTAAAGTCTTAACTCCACAAAATGAGAAACAAAACTGAAAAAACTATTAAAACAGAAAATACATATATAAAAAAAAACACTTTATGGGAACTGCTCAGCCCTGATCACTAGCTTGCAGTCAGTTTCTTAGTACCATCAAAGCCATCCTCCCTTCTTAGCGACTGTGTTTGCAACTGCACTGTCACCACTTTCTAACGCCCACACTACAGTTTTGGAGGGGCCTCCATTTCCACGTCATACCAACCCCTTTCACCATGTGGGAAAATAACTGATTCCAGGAATTCACTGGACCACTGCCTAAAATTATGCACAGGGCCAAGGGCCATGAATTTAGGTGAAATATGAATGGTAGACAAAAAAGAAAAAGACTGTTTATAGGAAAATGAACAAATAGTTGAGAAAATTATATCCCTTCATTAACCCTTGATATACACTTGACCAGGCCATGATTTAGGCAGCATGCAAATCCACATACAGCATTTTTCTTTTAATATGTGTGGCAGTAGACAACAGTATAACAAACAAGGAAAGTTCAACTACTGATTAAGAAACAAATGCTGTATATATTGTAAGTTCAAGTTTGATTAGGGTTAACTTCCCCAACCCATGAAAGAACTAGGTTTTCAATCAAGGCAGTGCAAACATTAATATTAAACTGACTGGTTAGAATTAAACTACTACAACTAGACTCATTGCTCAAAGAAATGCAGACCCTTTATGACATTAAGACAGAATTTGTATTATATCGCTTTGCCAGTCAGTGAGGATAACCTAAGGACTGCCACTTTGTATCTCATTCCTGACACTGTACTACTGCCATTCAGCAATGCATTTACCCTGAACTGCTCCACTTTCAACACCCTAGTGTATAAACATGTTACATAGAGAATTACCAATGTACTATATATTTTTCAATATCATCAATGAAAATATATAAATTAAAAATCATTTAGGACCCATCATGTCAAGATTTAACGCTTGAAAACTTACAAAAAACCCCTAAGTTTCTACAACTAATACAAGATGACATAAGACTTATTTAATTGAACCTGCATAAGGATGGAAAGGGAAAAAACATGAAAAGGAAACTAAAATGGTGATGACAAAAACATGATTCTCACCAGTCTCCTTCGCTCCTCTTCCACTGTGTTTAAGAGCTGTGAGAATTCCTTGAAAGAGTTAGCTGAAAAGATAAATTAACATTTAATAAATAAATTAGTTCATTAACAGTAAAAACTATGATATTAAGTACACAGTAAAATTTGATACAATCCTACCATTATTTGTAGTAAATTATTAATAATATACATAAAAGTGCAGCACTACTTTTGTTGTCAGGTTAACAAGTTAATATCTCAAGTTTAATCACTTGACAAATGACTACTGATGGTGCTCTTAAAAAAAAAACAAGAATCAGAGGCGATCATAAAGAATATTAGCTTAGTCTGTGATGTTCACATATTACCCCATTGTTTACACATTTTTCAATTACTGCAGTACGGTCTAAGCAAAAAACGTATTCAAACTTCACTTCATTCCATTACACAACTGGAATACCGTGGCCTGAAGACTATAATAAAAAAAATCTTTGCTTGACAAGGACCAGGATTTTAATGCTTTTTATGCCTGTATAGCTAACACAAGAGACATGTGGAGACTTGCACAATCAAACTGTTTCATCCCCATTTAATAGCATGCAAAGCTGACCTTGGTGGAGCCAGTGACATAATCAGCCTTTACGACTGTCACAGGAGATATATACTCACATCTTTAGGAAAACTAGGTTCAGATTAGAAAGCAAACGTTGGACAGTGTAAGATCTGTTATGCTTTAATGCCTACACAAATACTATTTTCAGTTCGGTTTCACAGGGCAAACATATTTAAAAGAGGCATGCCTGGAACCATGTAAATATTTAGCTTGTCAAATTAAGCCTGAAAAAGTTAGAAAGGGGCAAATACTTTTTCTGCAGCACATGCACACATGTAAGGTGATTATGTATATGTAATATGCATAGTTTCCATACCAGTTCATTTATATTGGCAAGGAGAATAAAAATCATTTCCCCTCTGAGCACTGATTTCTCCTGTGAGACAGCAGGACATTCCACACTGTCTTTCTGAATTCAAGAGATCATATTCCACGTTACTGGCCAAAAAAAAAAAACAAAAAAAACTTCCATAATTTGCACAACTTCTAAATATTTGATCTTGCCTTTTAACACACCCTATATGTCAACTCATATATCAAAAGATAAGTGTTCTGAAAGACTCTTGAGCACCAATAGATTTTTTTGCATACTACTAGCTTGTAAGCTCCAGTTGGAGCACCAAGTTTCATTTTTCTTACTTTTGGAAGCCAGCATTGTGTGCACCTGACTAACATTATAAGAGCCAGCCTAAATAACCCGGCTAATTTAAACAGTTGCCCCTGAGATGGGGGGGAAGGGGGGAGGAGGGGGGGAAAAAAAAAAAAAAAAAAAAATCGCTGTAGAAAATCCCAACCACATCCGGTGGACGATACAAGTCAGACCAGAAGCTATTTCTGCTTGGTTTATCAGCATTCTTGACTGACAGACAAACCAGACATTAATAATCCCAAAAATACTGGATTAACACTGTAATCCAGAGCATATGCCAGCAACAGGGTGAAGGATCAGTGCCAGGAAAAAACATAAACAACATAAACAACACACAAATCAACACACATTCATATTCCATATTGACAAAATTGGGGCTTATTCTGATGTCACAATACTACCTGTTATACTTCTATAGTCCTTGGAATTCAGCATTAAATTTAAACATTAGAAAGAATTGTTTTTTTCTAGGAGATAAAATTGGGCTCTAGGAAGAGGTCTGTACTAACACTATGAGTATTATTAACCTTTATTTATGCAAACATGACTACCCAAAGCCTAGCCTAGACTAGCCTATATGTGAAGAGCTCAGCCAAATCATACAGTGCAGTTCAGAAATGTGAAATTTACATACGAAATGGGAGGACATGTATACCTCATTATATTTCTACCATACATTATACATATATTTTATTTGAAATTCATTTTTTCATTCATTATTAATAACCACTTGTCCATTGCAGTGTTGCGGTAGTCTGCAGGTTATCTCAGGAGCACATTGCATAAGGCACAATGCACCTGGGACAATCATGTATAAATGAAGACTGAACAGAAACACATTTGCTTAAAAAGAAAAAGGAACATTATTACTACCTGGAAAATAAAAATGCAGCAGTAATAATCATGCAGTTGTGGTAAAAAAGCAGATCAAGCTGCCTTAGGGCTTGTAGGTAGTTTTTTTTTTTTTTTTTTTTTTAAAGTAAAGTAAAGCCCTGAAGTTCAGGTGTGATGTTTCAGTGCTTAATTAGCAGAGAGTTCTATTTGAAAACATCAGATTAACTGTTCTTTGAAAAGTATTAATTGACAGAGCATAACCCTCAAACTAACATCATTTATGTTTAAATTGTGTGTATGATACTTAGAAATTTTCAAACTAACCAAAACATGTGATTTTTAGTTATTTACTCTCCCAACCAGAAAATAAGACAGAATACACTGGCTATATCATGTCATCTGACTGGACTCCACACTTTATAACACTTACCTATATTAATCTCATCATCGGTCTCTGCATCACCAATGCATTCAAACTGGAACTCTTGAAGTGACTGTGAGAACTTCTGTACTGCTGCAGAAAGATCTAAGAAACATACGTTTTGCATTAATAATAACTCATCTGTTTACATTTTCCCCATTGTATTTACTTGAACACTAAACGATTCCAAAATGGAAAAATACACTGAGAGTAAAGTTTGATCATTGCAGTTCGTATTTATAAACCCCCCCACCCAACACACACATCTGGCTTCCCTTGTGTGTTGAACACCTGAATCAATGTTCTATGTTCTTCTTTCAAGACGAGAAAAGAATGTAGGAAAATAACAATGATTACAGTGACATTTAAACACAAGCAATTAGCCCACAAAAATATGATATATCCACGTTAAAATAACAATGAGGACATGGTCTGACAGTTCTGTTATTTAGAGTATGAATTTAATCTAGATTCTGTATTTTATTACCTTATCTTCAAGAGATTTAAGCAAACTACTACTGTTAGATTAACTTCTAACAGGATTCAGAACATTAAGACTGCTGGACCAACTGACTTAGTTTAACTATTGTTTAGTAGTACTATTTTTACAATTACTCTTTTTGAAACCAACAACTTCAGGTTAGCAAAAAAACCCACAAGAAGACACTAAAAGGGGAAAACTGAAACCGAAACACTAAAGACAGACATTTATTATGAGTGCCTCATTTACAAAAATACTACACACAACTGAAAAACTAGCCAGGAAACCACTATTATATGCTTTATAAGTCTTTGGAAAGGTACTCAAATACAGGAATAAAGACTGTGGTTGCATAGTTCTTCCCTTTACCCACCAGCTTCTCTTTACGAAGAGTCACATATTAGTTGAAGGCTCCTTTGATCTTATAAAACACTAATGGAGAAGGAAATGTGGTTTGGCAAACAGATGTAGGTTGGTCTACTTTGGCCACAAAGAGCAGATACCGAATAGTACATCACTTCCATTATTACTCTAATTAACAGTATTTGTCAAACAGCTGACATGTTTATCTAGCTATACTTATCCATCCATTTACCACACTGACTACTATGCTATGGATTTGCAAGGTTTCGGAAAGGAATAACAACAACTTTGAAAGGCAGTTATTTTGCTTACATGCAAAACCTGACAGTGAATCAATAAATTAGCAGCTCTGTTGTGCACCACATTTTCACCATTTTAATTTAAAAATGCGTGACTTATTCATACCTGCTTCCAATACTGAGACTTGTGTATGAAACTGTGTGTGTGGGTGTGTGCGTGTTTTTAAACCAGATACTACTCACAGAAGTTTGCATGCTGAAATTTTAGGAAAATGTTTTTCATAGTTTTTTGCTACATGTCCTTGTCATTTTCAGTGAACCATCCATGACCACCATGATGATGAACATATCTGCAAAAAATTTAATCTGCATGCCTCGAAAAACTTAATATCTGAAATACATAAACTGTATTCAAGATTGTGATCATATCTTACTGCTAAACTCACTCAGAACATCAGCTATGAAGACCAACACGTTCAAGTTTTTTCAGCAGATGCATCCTTAATTTGAGCGATATACTGTACTGTAGCATCATCATGGCAACTCCATCCAGGAACCTGTCTGGACTCATTTTTTAAGACTAAACTAGACCACCACATATAACCACCTTGTAAAGTCCATTTTGTGGATTTAGGGACGGTATAGCATTTCTCCATTTATTAAAAAAGCTAATTTCAGTATCATACAGCAAAAAACTATTTAATGCAGTTAAGCTGCATAATGGCTTGGCTTGCAATTGTTTACTCTAAAAATGACTACCAGCTAAGTCAATTGGTCAAATAACAGCTTTTTGCAACAACTTTCAAATACAGTAGTAATGAAGCCACACTAAAGTATTCAAAAACTTAGCACAGGTAACTCTAAACCGGATAACTTACACCATTGGAAAACAGTAAATTAGAAACCTATGAGCTGCATATTCATGAACTGAGCTGCCAACTGCAATTAGGAAAATTTTGAGTGAGCGCAGAACATAAAATACAGTGCTATGAAAAAGTTCTGATTTCCCCTGTTACCACATATCTGTCACACTGAATGCTTTCAGATCTCAGACAGAATGTAATATTAGGCACAGATATCCTGAGTAAACACATAACAGTTTTCAAATTATTATTTAATGAACAAAGTTATCTTAAAGTGTTAAATAAAAGAAGTAATAATTTTAAACTGTATTACGTGTTTACTCTGGTCCTCTTTGTCTAATATTACTTTTTGTCTTAACATCTGAACTATTCAGTTTGACAAATATGCAACAATAGGGGAAATCAAGAATAACTTTTTCACAACACTGTATATGTTAATATACAAAAAAAATTCAAATTCCACTTCACTATATTTTGTTATAGAAGTTATTTTAAACTGTAGGTACTTAATTACAAGTGTATAAATCCACGTTTTCTTATACCATCTTCATAATTATGCCTCAATTTATTTAGCAAACATTTTCTCCTAGACTGAATTACAGAGCACATAGTAGATGATTAAAAAAAGAAAAAAGAAACCATTAACCATTTATTATTAAGATTACTAAAAGGCAGACATGTACAGAAAGTAAAACAGAATTTTTGGCATAGTTGGCATCAGTTTCTTGGTCGGTAGGGAACGCTGGGCTTGGAAGGGAACTGGGCTGGGGGTTCAGACAAGCAACTGAATCAACCTCAGTCTGTGTGATGTTTGCATGGTTTTCCTGTAGGTGCTCTGGTGACTCTAAACAAGCAGTTTCTGACAATTAATAAATGAGTATTCCTATAATCAAATTGAGTGAAAAGTATAAACTGATTCTTACAGTCTGGAAAAACCATTTTAAAAAATGTTACTGATGTGTTCATCGATCCAGTTTTCATTTATAATTGCATTGCTGTTCTGAGATAAAGGTATGAATAACAGACACCAGACTGTGATACAACAGTAGGCATGAAAGAACAAAATGATGATCAATAATTCAATACCTTGTCTGCAAATGCTCCCATAGCACTTGCCCTACACACCATGTCTGTATTTAAGGAAACCACTTTCCTTTATGGTCCCTCTGTTGTATATTTATTGACAGTTTACCCAAGTAAACACACATTTACTGGAGGCAGGGGAATTCTACACAAATTACTTCAGTACAATTATGCTGGTTGATCCATGGAAGGTTAATGTGAACTCCTTCTGCTGGAATCCAGCTCTGCTACTGGAGCATTTCTGAAGGTTTTGGGTCCATCTACAGTGGATGTGCTCCGGGTCAGTGCTCTTATCCTTGACTGAACTATTTTAAAAGATTAAATCTCTTTGCATGTTTGAAAGTTTGTTTCTCTCTGGGGAAAATTGTTCTGGCACGCTGGCAGCAGCAAACCTGCCCATAACTTGCTGGGATCAGAAAAAACATGCACACTCTCTTGTATTGCTGACCAGGGGTGCAGGTGTGCGTTTCCTCAATTCATTCATTTCAAAATAAAGTCTGCTATTTCATCTAACAATATTCAAATTTAAAATATTGTATTATTCATTTCATCTGTGAAGCACATAATCCAGTGATCATGAAGTCAAAATATAGCTGAACGCAATAGATTTTATGATTTTAGTCAGAATTATTAAATCCCTAGATTATTGAAATGTGTAGAATAACTGTGCCCTGTATATCTTAGTAGCGAATATTGCTCTGCATCTGATATTAACAACCAAAATTTTCAAAATTACATTTTCATTCATCCATTTACCAGATGCTTTTTTTAACAAAATCAAATTGTTAAGCTGGTTACAAGGATTTAGACATTTATCAATTTTTAGTGGCGCAATTTAGGGTTAGTACCTTGCTGGAGGGTATTAGAGCTGGAGGTGGGACTCAAATTTGCAACCTGAGTGCAGAAGCAGAAAGCTGCAAGAGTATGTGCAATCATAATCTTAGGGACTGTAGTTTCACGACAGCAATATTGGTTCATTGACAGCAATGCACTATGCTGAGGGCAACAAACTCAAGTGCAAGAGTTTTGAGAAATTGCTAACACCAAGTGCCAAAAAGGTTGGCGTACAGCACATTAATTATTTTGGAGTGTGGAAAGTGTGTATGCAAGGCTAGGCCAATAAGAACAGCCAGATGATTTTATGGATGATTTCATTCAGCAAAAAATTTTGCCAGTATGTCAAGTGATAATGTGCCCTGGTTTGAACTTTGTGTTTGTTACTCACTCTAGTTTCATTAGTTTATTAACCAGCAGGATGATGTTAACTTACGCTTAACAATTTTTGTTCCAAGATCAAAAAAGAAAGTTCTAGGAAATAAAAACTAATCAAGAAGAAAATGGCCAATAAGTAAATACTGAGCAATCAAATCAACAAAAACAACTGAACTATCTCTTTTTTTCCACTTCTTGATTGGCACAAATAGAACTGATGAATATGATATCTGCCAAAAAAACAGCTGTCCAAATCATTTTAGTGAATTATGAAATGACTTGAGTGACTGGGGGAAATGGCAGATATCATCCATCATATATCATATATAAAGGTGCTACGCCCTTTTCCATTATAAAACTAAAGCCATAAAGATGAAGATAAGCAATATAGGACGAATGTTCATTCACCTTACTTTCATGTTGATGCCTATTTATCATCTTTCTTTCATATACATGAAAGATAAACATACATTTCATAGACATATATAATGCAATTCACATGATCCTGAAAAGTGGAAAAAAAAGAATCATATGGAAAATTTCTCAGAAAAGAGAAAATTAACATGAGTGATAAAGTTAAGAAAAGATTTTTCATTGCAAGCATTACAACAAGATGCTACTGTCATTAAAATTAATATTAACAAAAACAAAGAGTTTTCTTATTTTATTTCACATATAATTGTGTTAAACTGTTCTATGAAATCACCCCATTATAGGCAAACCATCATTGTTAGGGGACCAAAATATCATTATCTCAGGGAAGGGGGTCTCAGAACAAAGGTCAACTATAACTCATTAAAATATCAAAGTAAAAGAATATTTTACAAATGACAATGATAACAACAACATTTTTTTTACTTTTTGTAACAAATTTTATGAATCTTGTCTTTTAACATTATAATTTCATTCATTCATTCATTGTCAATAACTGCTCATCCTTTGAAGAGTCATGGAGCTCCATAATAAATTCAAGAAGCATGCGGTGACAAGTAGGGTATACCCTGGACAGAGACACTGCAATATTTCAGCTTGCAGATGTTTGTGATATAAACAAAAAAAGTTACTATGATCACTGCTTACTTTTTTCATTCTACAAAAAACACTATGCTGTGAGATGACCTTCATTTGCAAGATGGAGGGTTTATTTACAACAGTTTTTGGAGATGCAATCTATAAAAGCTGTTAATATGATTTAAAAAACTGAATTAATACATGTTTACAGTTTATTTCTAAAAATTAACATTAAGGGCTAACAGGTAGTACAGCTAATAGAGCCACTGCCTTAGACTCAAAGGATCTGGGTTCAAATCCATCAAATGCCAAAATTCCTCTCAACAAGACACTTATCCTGAAATGATACAGTAAAATTATTCAGCTGTATACATCTGCAAATGACACTGTCAGTCACTTTGAAGAAAAGCACCAATGAAATGAGTTAATAATAGTAATGAATCTGATATTTCAGCTGTAATAATAGCTCTACGTTGGTGGTTGTGGTTTGCTGAGAGTTTCCAAGTGATAGAGAGAAAGAAGTCAGTATACGCAGTACATCGTTTTGCTATGGAAGAAACGCAACTGTATTAATAAACATCCATTTCCATCCAGTACATATATTAAAACAGAGGTGTCCAACCAGCATCTTTCAAACCCCTACTCATATATTTGTCAAACCCATTTTATGCTGTTACGCGGCAGCTCGGAACCTACCCCGGAAGCAACAGGCATAAAGGCAATACTCTCGATTTACCCAAAAACAGTCACAGTGACATCACTGAGGAACAAAAACGTGGATTTGAGATACCAAGTTTGGATACAACCTTGTATAGAGTAAAATACTTATTGTGGAAGTAACATAATCACATAAGAGGCAAAAATACTGCTGTACTCAAAGCATACATGTTCATAAGCTGTTGTTACCTAAAGTCCAAGTAAACCTACTCTGATTTGAATACGTTTGAAAATGACAGAACCACAAATACTTGTTAGCCCTTTAGTTATTAATCACTGATGACTCACTAAGTCTGATTGACTCTAGGCCATAAGCATCACCATTTTGACTACATGTATAGTGGAACTGCAAAGAAACGAATATGTAGCTGCAGACTAACTACTGAAGCCTTAATGTAATCAAAACGCTTCCCACATTTTACACCAGATGAAGGCAACATCAAACAAATGACGTACTTGGTATCGTCTGAACTACACAGTTTGAGAAGTGTTTACAACACATTTCCTGGGACAATGGCCTGGAAAATCCAGATCTAATGACAAAACACATGTTGTGTAACATCAAGTGACATGACCCTATATGCCAACAGACAGAAAATGGGAAATGCAACAGAAAATTTTGGTGTCATAGATAATATGGCAACTATTTAATATTAAATCTTCAAATACAAAAATTAAGCATGTTGGTGAGTTTTCAAATCATTAAACAAGCAGAAATTGCCTATTTTAATGTCTCGTGCAAAAACATTTCGTTAAACTCTACTGAACAAACTATACACGGAATACAAAAAATCGTTTTGTTACTATGCTGTATGAAAACATAGAATGCCAAAGAGTAACTGCTTATGCCCATCGCAGTTCAAAATTAATGACTGCAGTAAATAAATGAAATATTTTATCAGAGTGCAAAATATGGTACTTGATATACTAAAGGCTGTGGTGCCATTAAAGTTAGAAATGAGAGTAAATGGAATTCAGCAGACAGTATCTTGATCAAAGGCCCCAGTAATAGGGGTGGGATTTTGAAAAGGGGTCCTTAAAATTACATGGAACAGCTGTAACCACCACCCCATCTACAGGCCCTACGCCATTATTATCAAGGCAATTTATCGCTGGTTTTAGAAGAAACAAAACTGCTTACAAGATTACGGAATGATGACAATCTGGTATGAAATACTGTGTAGCAGTAAGTGAAGCCTGTGACTGTCCTCAGCACAATTATTTAACAAAGGAAAACTATACACAACCACGCAATTTAAGTCAAGTTATTACAAGGAAGAAAGGGGAACGAATCTAATGACAGCTGAAACACAGATAAATGAGGGAAACAGAATACATTACAATTTGATATTCTAAAAATACAAATAAAATTTGCTTTGTGATGATGAAGGGATGTGTGTATGCCCCCCCACGCCACAATCCAAAGTATTCTGACAAAGTTAAACCCACGTGCAGAAAAATGTTCCACACAACCCAAATCCTAATCTAAACATTGTTTTTTCCTCCCCCACTTTCAGTAAATGCATTGACAATTAATAGAAAACAAATCCAGATTTTAGCCAGGAAGACAACGTGAATTCCATTAGTGGGGCGCTTGGTAAACTCATCAGAACTCATGATGCTCGAGTCGAACAATCGAGTTAAATCGTCACATCCGAACACAAACAGTTCACCGAATGAATGATTCTGCCAGAACCTTAACGCAACTTACTTGACGGGTTAGCTGGTTAGCGATCCCGCCGCGAACCCGTACTTACTTCTGAGCGCCGTGATCAGCATATTCCCATCTTTTATGAGTTCTTTGATGAATTTGTTGGTCCGGTCCAGCTCGATTTCGTGGCACTTGAGGCGCTCCCTGAAGTCCGGACTGTCCAAGAAGGAATCGCTGAATTCCAGCGTCGGCAGCCCCATTTTACCGACAGCCCGGTGCAAGGCAAACAACAAAGTTACCCCGAGCACTCCAAAACAACGTGACCGCCTCAGTCTTTCGCCTTTTGCGGTGTTTTTAATCCCGTGGTTCACTGTTCGCCCCTTCGATCGCTCCCGACGTGTTGCGGCACCGCAGCAGAAAGATTTCTCTAATTGCTCCAGTTGCGGGAACTTCCGGCACTTGAGGTTTGTGTCCCCGCTCACATTGCGGCCCCTAGCGGCTACATCCAGCACTGCGGCGTCCGTTTAGCCTCCCGTTATTCTGTTAGTCTGCAGCCCGCCGGCTTCTCCTTCCTTTCAGTATAACGGATTTAATTCGGGAATTATTTAAAAAAATAAACAAAATTTAATTTTCATATTAAAATCATAGGGAGACTGGGTTAGATCACCGCCTCATTTGTTACTGAAGGAGAATTGTATATATGAGAAATTTAAAAAACTAATTATTACATTGCAATTAAATATTTAATATTTGTAATCATTTATATGAAGGAGTCATTCAGGTAAAGTACCTTTATTAATGGTACCATAGTATAGCCCATCTTGGAAGATAAATGGCAATCTGAAGGTTTTCATATTTTTATATTTTTTGCTTCTAGTCTGCCTAAGGCCCAATATAACCTCTTTTAAATGTTGTATATGTACTGTACACGCAGGGTTCATTATTTTCCATAAAATCATCCTATCATGCATATTTCTGTTGTGAGGGTGTCAAATAAACTTGAAAATATGTCACCTAATATTAATTGAAATACCAGCATAAAAGGTATTTTTATGCTTGATAGTAATAACCAGGACCAGCATATTATATTATATGACTCACTCACTTGCTCACTCACTTTAAATACTGAAATTCCTGCTACTTGTTATTATTGTCTCTATTTTTTAAGTACACTTTTTCAAACATGTAAGCACAATGGCTCAGAAGTGCTGAGGGCTCCCAGTGTGTGGATGGTGCTTTTGGACTTTGTGTGGAGACTGCATGTTTGCACTGGTTTTCTCCAGATGCTCCAGTTTCTTTTGAGGGTGCATGAAATGTGTCATGTGAACTCGTGACCCTACATCGCCCTTGGTTTGTGTGAGTGATGGTTTTATGTTGCTCTTTTGGACAAGCGGGTGAAAGATTGTAGGGGGTTTTAATATTATACAGAACATTGACAAAGGTGTTAACTAAATACAAGTTAACAAACAACACACATTTAATACAACATTTAATATAAAACGTGTTTCATACAAATACGTTGCAGAAACTTATTTTTATACTGTAGGTTACACTGTAAATTGTTTAAAATGTCACCTTGTGTGCCACTTCTACAACCTATTTGTAATGATTTTAACACTGTAGCTGAAATCTGTGTGGTAAGCCAACTTAATACTGGGTAGTAATATGAAATTTGTTTGGTGACCTTGTCTAGTCACATTACCTTATCTATTTTTAACACTTCCAGACACTCAAGACATTACAAATAGATGCCATGGCCAGAAGTAAAAGAGCTGGTACCGCAGAAGGCATGGACTACTGACGTCGAGTCACTGTAGTAGTAAATAAAAGGTTGGTAAAGGTTTGTATTTTTGTATGTGAATTAAAATGTTTATTGTATTTAAAAAAACTGTGAAAATCAAAGTAATGGTGAAATGCTAAGAAATACCATATGTTACATTTTATGTGCAGAATAAATACATATATGAGGTAATAATTAAAATACTTTATTTGCAATAATGTTAATATTTAATTTATTATTAATATTTATTTATTATTTCATTTTATTTTTTAATGAATTTTAGGCATATTGTTTATTAATTTCTACAAAATGAATTTAACTTAACCAAACTGAATAGTTAAATGGCATTTAGGCATGTGTATACTGCTATAAACTCTTTTATGTGTTACTGTTGCCACATCCATTTACTTTTGCCTGCATCATGTAAACCACTCAACCTCTTTACAGGTTCTTTAGGAAATCCAAAAGGTTTGATTTAATTAAACAAAGAAAATGGTAAGCTTTAAAAATATTATGCTGTAATTTGATGTGCCATTTCTATTGTACATCATTATTTTAAATGTAAATCCTGATCTATGCATCACAAAAATCATTCTTGAAACATTATTTTTCCCACAATTTTGTGAATGTACGTTTTTCCGTGTTTTTAAATGCTAAATACCACTTAGACAATATGCACTGTGATGGAGGAAGAAATATAATTTTTGGCAGCTAAAATGTTAACATTTTAAAACATGAGATTCCAGGAAATTGTTTCATTTTTGTTCACCTGGCTTTGTTTTTAAGCGAAGAAACAGGAGGCCTGCAGCGAAGCAGCACCAGCACTGTGAAAAATGCTTCAGCCTAAATTGCAACACCCCTGTAGAGATTTCTGTATCCTGTTTGATCATCAGTTGCCGTCTTCTCTGTGGAGCTGCCTTCCATATGTGTAAGGAAGAGGAGCATCGGCTGTTATGTCCCTATGAAAAGGTGCCCTGCCTTAGCGTTGACTATGGTTGTCCCCTGACTATGTGCCGCTCTAAGCTGGCCGACCATCTAAAGGTGTGTCCAGCCAGTGTAGTGAGCTGTTCCATGGATTGGAACCGCTGGCCTGCTGAAGACACAAACGGCAACTTCTATAACAAATTAATGAAGAAAACTTTCTCTGATGAGCAGCTGGACCTTTGCATGGCTTTAAGGGACCAGAAACTGTTGTTGAAAAAACTAAAAATGAAGGCATTTTTTCCCGAATTAACGGAGAATAATGAAACCCCTACACCTTCAACACCAGATGAAGCAGTTGGAGGTACTGATGTCATAGATGAAGATGCCAGTTACAGCCACACAGATGAAGAGATGGATGAGGTGACACAGGAGGAGTGTAGAGTTTCAGAAAACAAGGAAGGGCTAAGCATCAGAAACTACAAACTGGCAGAGAAAATGTTCAGTATGGAAAGGGGGGGCTGCAAGCACATGGCCAAAACTGATGGCAAGAAATCTGATGAAAAACAAGGGAAAAAAATATCATGCAGCCAGCCACAGCTTCATGAAGAACCTAAGGAAAGTAAGAACTCTGAGGATACTGCAAGTTTTGACATCGGCAAAACTGGTTTTGCCCCCTGGCAAGAAGGGGTTCTTGAGAGACTGGGAAAAGAAGTAAACCCAAGAGAATTCAACATGTACTTGGTGCATCATGGACGCATGCTTATTCGATTTGGCCAGATGTCTGCTTGTACTCCAAGAGAAAAAGATTTTGTTTATGGTAACTTGGAACCCATACCTGTTCAAACTCTAAGGTCATTTAAAGTTCCCACCAGTTACAGGGAGAAACGCATCCATCTGAAAGATCCTTCCACCAAAGTAAAAAGTGAACACAAAAGTGTTGATACATCAGATTTGGGATTGCCAGAAGAGGAGATCCCAAAAATGGATGAGGTCCAGTTAACCTTATTGTGCTCTGCAGAAAAAGAACTTAGAGGACACAAAATCTGTGAGACTGTGGTGACAGATGGTCTTTTTGTAGACTTTGGAACACAAACTTACAACTTCCATTCTGCGCCATTTCCAAATAATGCCACATTAGAAGATATTACTGCCGACCAGACTGTTCAGCTGTATCTCCATAGTCAAACTGAGGCTGTTACCAGCAGACACAATAAAGCCAACTCTGCTTTTACATTTCTTTGCAATCACTGCTTCAGAAGAGATGAGTTCCCTTCACACTTCAAGAATGTTCATGCAGACATCCAGTCAAGCTTAAACGGCTGGTTTGAACAACGCTGTCCTTTGGCCTACCTTGGTTGCACCTATAGTCAGAAGAGGTTTCAGCCGTCCACACATAGAGCAACAGTCACATACAACCAGGACCTAGGCACCTTCACATTGAAACCAGAAGTCCCCACCTCGCTTTTTAAGGGTGTGAAAACTATCAAACCAGAAAGGAAACAGACATGCAACGCCAATGCACTCAGTAGACTTCCTTTTGAGGTCCTTGTGCACATTGCTGGGTTTCTGGACAGCCTAAGTCTATCTCAGCTGGCACTCGTTTCTAAGACAATGCGAGATGTGTGTGCAGCTCTGCTGCAGGAAAGAGGAATGGTTTGCTTGAAGTGGGAAAAAAAGACCTATTCCCATGGAGGATCTCGCTGGAAATCCAGGAAGGTAAGTTAAAATATTTTGAGTATATTTGGTGTAAAATCCAGTATAGTGTTCCAGTAAATGTCAAGCATGAGTACATTGCAAGTGTAGCATTGTTATTGTTCATCCATCCGTCATACATTATCATAAACTGCTTAATCCAGATTAGGGTCATACCAGTCTGCAGTTTATCCTGTAATATGTGGAAATTATCCTTGCAGCAGGAAAAAGCTGTAACTGTTCAAATATGAGAAATTAACTCACTGAGCTGTTTGGTTTCTGTGAAAAAAGAACAGAATCAAGCTCATCTTTTGAATGGAACGTCATTGTTTTGTCAGAGATTGTTTGATTGGATCCCCGGTCATATGGCCTGTTGTAATGGACAAATATAAATTGATACTCATAATATAATGGATCATTGTGTTTGTTGTGTAGTGATTCCAAAATTTCATTAGTAGTTGGGGAATTCTACTACGTTTTGGAATATACAGACATTATGATTAAATTGTTTTCCTCTCTTTGTCATCACTTCCCATTAGATTTGGCAGTTCAGCAACCACTTCAGCACTGTGAACAGATGGTGCTTTGGCAACATTCCCTCTATATCTGAACATCTGAAGCACTGCAGTTTTTACCAGGCTGAGAGGAGAAGTGAACCGGTGGCCCTGGTCAGCATGAGTCACCAAAAAGATGAAAAAAGGAAGCAGCAAAGTGTGATCACAATGTCCTTTGGACACCAATAATTTTAAAAGTTTTTTGATGCGTATCATTATAACTCTGTAATTTAAGAGGTGGAAAGAAGGGGTTCTGGTTTGTTTATAATGTTGTGAACCACTTTCTCACAGTATTTTCCCCCACCTCCAATTTATAAAGGAGCATCAAAAAATAAAGTGCCATTTAAAGTATACAGGAAATCTTTATGACCACATGGCTTAAGAGGCTCAAACTGCTAAACATACAAAATATGCCCAGGTAGAATTAAAAAAAAAACTGATAGACCACATACAATCGAAGAGCTCAGCTAATTTTTCTGATCTTACAGTAGGAAAAAATTTAATTCAAATCAGCAAGATCTATATGAGTTTCCTTTCATTTGCTCTAAATATTGGATGTGTGCGTGTATGTGTGTGTGTGTGTGTGTGTGTGTGTGTGTGTGTATATATATCATCACTGAAATTTGAAACACATACAAATGTAACCTGCATACAAATCTGCAACCTGAAACTTGTCTTTTGCAGGTCACAGTATACTTACTGTTTACTTGCAGGTTCTATTTATAACACAGCCATACACTCTTGATATTTTTCAAGTTAGCACCATGTGCAAGTGACTGTGCAGAACAACAGGAGAGCAAATTTACTTCATTATTACTACGGTAAGGTTTGCATTGGTGTTCTGTAGCTTGAGCATGTTTGTTTCAATCTATATTTCATACAACAAATCTATATAAACACATTTTTATTTCAGCTTCAGACAGAAAGTTACTGGGTGCAATGTGTCAATTAGAATAAAATGCGATTTGCATTTTGTTATACCCTGAAAGTGTATGAGAAGATATGAGTAGAATCTTTAAAAATCATTGTTCATTCACTTGTCCTAGTTTTGACTCCAAAACTATACACTTCAGAGTTAAAAATGAAGAAGTCCTTTTGAACCCAAATTTTCACTCAGTAAAACCTTACTGACTTGTCATTATCTAAAATCATTGAATTACTAAAGCCAAACATATTTATAATTATACTATGATTATTTAGAGAACCTGAATTTATCCGTTTGTATGTCCTGCTACTACTGCTGCTACTACTACTGCTAATAATAATAATAATAATAATTGTATTGTTTCTAAATTACAAGGTAATGCTGACGGGGCATTCTTGTTCAAATATGAGTATCAGAAATCAGGAAAGGGCAATGAAAGTAAAATATTTACTTACGAGTATGCAAAACAAACCCTGCTGCAAGATATTGATATTGGCTTAGTTGCACAACTATGAGTGGCACTGAATGAAAACAGGTAATATTTCACTTATGCTCTGTTATGTTTATTTTTAATTTTTTTTTGTTGCCAAATAGTTTAAAATCAAGGAAAAAATTAAATTAGTTAAAACAAAACAAGCCTGCGAACTACAACATCCACTTTAAAGTTCCAAAACCTTCGTACAGTGTTGTCCACATAAAAACCCATTATAACATCAGAAACACAAGCAGAGAAATATATAAAAAAGTTTTTCTTTCTCTCTTTTTATGACTTTACATATTCATATGCTGTACTACCACACTATGTCTGTCTCCATATATCCTCACTTGTATATCTGTACAAGCTCAGAATGACAATAAAGTGAACCTTGAACCTTGAAAATGATACAGACAGTGGCAATATAGCCATGTCAAAGAATGTAGCACTCAGTAAGTTGCTCTTTCTCTCTAATTCTGTTCTGTTCCAGAATCAGCTATATACTTTTTGACAAAAGAAGACTTCTGACAATATGGCAAGTTGATTTTTTTGGTCCATTAGCTAAGAATAAAATATCTGGGAAGCAATTGCTTGCCAGTATTAATGCTGTGTTTTCTTTAAAACCCAAATCTTGCATATTTAAGCATAAACCCACTATATTTTACCTCCCATGAACAGGGCAGGAACAAAAGGTCTGCAATGAAACAGCATCAGCATTGTGTGAAATGCTTCAACAGATATTGTAAGACCCCTGTAGAGATTTCGGTTTCCTGCGTGACCATCCACTGTCGCTTGTACTGTGGGGCCGTCTTTCACATGTGTAAGGAAGAGGAGCACCAACTGTTATGTCCCAATGAGAAGGTTCCCTGTCTCAATGCTGATTTTGGTTGCCTGTTCACCATGTGTCGTTCCAAACTGGCTCAGCATCTTAAGGTGTGTCCAGCCAGTGTAGTAAGCTGTTCCATGGACTGGAACCGGTGGCCAATTGAGGAGCAAGACTCTATTTTTTATGAAAATATCCTCAAGGATAACTTCTCTGAGGAACAGTTGGACCTTTCCATGGCACTTAGGGACCAAAAACACTTATTTAGTTTACTGAAAATGAAGACTATTTTTGCAGAGTTGGTAGAGAAAGCTGAGGAACCAAAATATTCAGTAGTGGAAGGGGCAGTAGGAGGTTTTGAATCAGCAAATGCTGAAGTGGATTGTATTACCTTAGCTGAGGCCTGTTGTCCCGCTGAGGAAGAGGTGGAAGGACTCACACAGGAGCAACGTGAAGCTCTTGCGAAAGACCCAAGTGTTGTAGACATGGAAAAATACAACACCTGGGAAAAAATGTTCAGCATGGAATTGAGTGGCTGCAAGCAAACAGTTAAAGCCCTAGGAAACAACCAAGAATCTGGTTCAAACAGAGAGAAGGTAGTATCATCAAGCCATGTGACTGCGCATGAAAAAGAATCTGAAGAAAGTCAGTTGGCTAAAAGTAATGTAGATGTTACTAAAAATAGCCAAGCAAATTTGACACATAACTTGGAAGAAAAGATTCCCACATTGGGACATACAACATGTTTAGTACAGAATGGAAACACTTTAGGTGAACATAACCGACTTGCAGCATGTAAACCTAAATCACAGAGCTTTGTATATGGATACCTGGAGCCTATGAAGATAAAAACTGTGCGCACCTTCAAAGTCCCCTTAAGCTTTAGAGCAAGACATGGGCGCATTCGTAACCCTTTGACCACAAAGAAAGTCAGCAAAAGTGTAGATACATCTGACCTTGGAGTCTCACTGGAAGACATTCCAAAATGGGATGAAATTCATGCAACCTTACTTTGCAGTTTAGAACGAGAACTCAAAGGCCATTTGATCTCTAAATTTGACTCAACAGATGCCCTTCTTTGTGATTCTGGCACGCAAACATACAGCTTCCATTCTGCTCCATTTAAGTATGATGCTTCACTAGCTGATATTACTGCTGACAGACCTTTGAAACTTCATGTCCAGATTCAAGCCGAGGGTGTGACCAGAAGACACAATAAAGCGAGCTCTGTCTTTACATTTCTTTGCAGTCACTGCTTCAGAAGAGATGAGTTCTCTTCACATTTCAAGAATGTGCATGCAGACATCCAGTCAAGCTTAAACGGCTGGTTTGAACAACGCTGCCCTTTAGCCTACCTTGGCTGCGCCTATAGTCAGAAGAGGTTTCAGCCGTCCACACATAGAGCAACAGTCACATACAACCAGGACCTCAGCACCTTTACATTAAGACCAGAGGTCTCTGCCTTGCTCTTTGAGGGTGTGAAGACCTTCGCACCAGAAAGGAAACGTGCTCGCAACGTTGATGCGCTCAGCAGACTTCCTTTTGAGGTCCTTGTGCACATTGCTGGGTTTTTGGACAGTTTCACCTTGTCCCAGCTGGCTTTGGTCTCCCACTTAATGCGAGATGTTTGTTCCACTTTGCTGCAAGAGAGAGGAATGGTCTCCCTGAAGTGGGAGAAGAAGATTTATTCTCATGGAGGCTCCTGCTGGAAATCTAGACATAAGGCAAGTTTGCAGTGTTCTTAAAACACCTCAGACCATAACAATCAATCCATGGGTACAGTAACAGCTTGAAATTTTCTCTTTGAAAAAATTCACAAGTGATGTTCATGTTTAGTCTTGGTGTATGTTAAACTCATAATTGGACAGCATCCTTCTTAACTTTTCCTACCTAACCTTTGCCATAACAGTTTGTGAAACTTTTGGCTCAATCTCATTTTATCTGCTTTTAGTCTCAACAGCTGCTTGAACTGCTGCATACCAGAGCAACATCAACAATAGCATTTCTTAGAAAATACTCTCAGTAAAGTCACTTTTTATCTTAATTTTTGGTAAATTTTGCTGTTTTCCTATTCTCAATTGTGCAGGTGTGGCAGTTCAGCAACCTCTTCTCCAGTGTTGACAGGTGGCGGTTTGATGATGTTCCCTCAATGTCTGACCATCTGAGGGTCTGTCCCTTCTACCAGATGGAGAGGAAAACTGAGCCTGTAGCTCTGGCCAGCATGTGTAACAAATACAATACAGAAAAGAGAGCCAGAGGACTGGTGGCAATGTTCCATCAAAAAAATATAACTCATGCTGAAATATTATAATTTGATTGTGACAATAAAAAAAACTTACAAAAGCAAATAAAATAACATAATGAGGTTTTTTTTTATTTTTGGACATTTACTTTGATAAACATTAAATCTCAAAATTAATAAACAAACATTAATATGAGAATACAACTGAATTTAAAATTGATTTTTAATGTGTAATTACCTGAATTGCCTGAATGTAGTACCACAGTATTCATACTGAAAAATGTTGCATTGTTTTATCCACTTGTATTTCATATATAAA
This sequence comes from Arapaima gigas, assembly GCA_900497675.1. Classification (NCBI taxonomy): domain Eukaryota; kingdom Metazoa; phylum Chordata; class Actinopteri; order Osteoglossiformes; family Osteoglossidae; genus Arapaima; species Arapaima gigas. The sequence continues at coordinate 295,210 of UFQX01000044.1, read as the reverse complement.
AATAACCTCTAAAACATTTTTTCAAGTGAATAAGCGCATGTTTATCTTTTCCCTTTGATCTGCACCAATGTCACTTATGACCAGGGCAATGGTGATGCTTTAGAAAATTGTTTCAGAAGAGAAATAATGAAATGTTCTTATTTTTAATCTAGTGTTGAAACATGTTTTATGCCATTCTGTTAATTTTTTGCATTTTTAACTAAAACACAAGCACTTTCACATTTACTTTACATACAATCAAAAATTTCTATGAATTATGTTGCTTATATTTTAACTGTTATTGTAGTGAAACCTGTTCTGTACTTTGTGTGTGTGTGTGTGTGTGTGTGTGTGTGTGTGTGTATACATAAATCATGTTTTTCATGTTAAAAAAGGTTGACTGGAAAAAAATAATCCCAGATTTTGGTCATCAAATCATTTCTATTTATTTTTTAGCTCGTGCCTTTCCCCCTAGAGTGACTTATAGTGTTAAGCTACTTATAATGATATCAAAATTAATACAGTTGGGGATTTTTTCCTGGAGTAATTCAGGGTAAGTATACTGCTTTCAAGGGCACTATAGCCAGATTCAAGCCATTTTCGAAAACTGCCACCTACTAAAAAGCACTTGAAATGACTTCATCTTTACTACTGTTTCAGAGGATGCTAAACAATGGCGCACACATTTTTTTAAACAAAGTTTCAATAAAAGAAAAGAAAGCTGAAAGAGAAGCAGTATGTTTATGCACTGGTCACAATTAAACTATTTGGGAACTGAGGAGAGGAAAACAAAAAAAAACTGGCAGACCAAAGAGATGGGAGAAAAAAGGAACTGCCCTCCTCTTCTGGACACTGTGATGTATTACAGTGGGAAACTGAGCAATATCATCACTGAGTTGTGTGGTTTGGTTAGACAGCATGGAAACAGAACGAGCATTTGCATTATTGTCCAGTCACATGCAAGGGTTTCCCCAGATGTCACAGTTGGGGGATCCAGAAGGGCACTAGGGGGCCTCAGGGTACGTTGATAGAGCTATTCTGTCATTGTCCTAGGATATAATATCAGTGTTTTTCGTTCTTGTTAAACCAAAACCACAGATAATTATTTATTTATAGATGATTCTTCTTATATGTCTAGGAAGACAATGGATGTTATTGCTATGGTACACATCTGTACAAATGTGACTCACGTGTGTAGCATTCTTCTGTCAGAAAAGTTCATGTTGACCTGCATGATAACTTCTGATAACATTTTGGAACTTCTAAGTCTGTGCTGAATGATGATTTCAGCCAAAAATTGTAAATTGTAAATTGTATTACCCTTCTGTTTGTGTTTCCATTTCCTCCATACTGGTTCTTCCATGTTGTTGAGACTCATTTCTGTTTTGCAGTTATTGAAAAAAAGACAATAATAAAGAAAACAAAGGCAGCTTAAAGGTAATGTGGAAGATGCAGTAATCAAAGGGTTGAAAACAGTGAAAAACTATATGAAAGCTGTGGAGTAGCACAGCACAAAAGATAGGATAAATTTAAGAGTATGATGCCATTATAATGGTTGAATGCCACGATTTTACCAATAGATGTCACTAAAACGGTATTCTAAGCAAGTTTAAAATTAAGGTTTTTCTGAAGTCAGCTGGAGCAGCACTTCACAACACAACAGAGATACATCTACTAAACTAATAACAAATTTTAAAGAAACCATAATTATAATGATCAGAACAACAGAACCATATTGCAAGTTGCTTTTGAGAAAAGTCAGCTCAGTGATGTGTAAATTACATGTTACACAACCTACCAGGCATTTTAAATAACATCCTTCCTTTCCTTCTTTCTCATTTTTCCACACTTTCACAGCCGTGAGAACAGTGAGCAGCACATGCTTCTGTGGTGTTCGGATTGTGTGTAAAGTGGTGAAGTGCTGAACTGCTATGTTCAAAATGGCTTTACCTTTTCCTTTCTGATTTTTGGATTCCTTCTTTGATATCTGGAAAAAACTCAAGGGGTCAATTTAATTATATATTTAACAAATACTTTTGGACATGAGTTTCATTTTTAAATAGAAGGAAATTAAAAAAGTTATCAAAATCCACCCTCTGCCTGGTTACTCCCTGGACCACTGCATTGCGACCTGTAGCTTGCAGGTTCAAATCCTACTCCTGCACAATCTGGGCATTGCAGTGAACTTTCTCACTACCATGCGAGGTTGTGGTAAATTTGAACATAATATATTTAACGACACAACATAGATTAAAAGTGACAAGTTGAGGTGCTCACTTAAGTGTTTATTTACTTGCTTTAACCAGTCAAATTGAAAACAAATTTTAAGCACAATAACAGAACAATAACAGTTAGAGCAACATGTAACAAATAGGGATGCGATATAACATAAAAGTATTTATTTTTGCAAGAGCCCCATATTAGAACTCCCACATTACTATTTGAATCATCTCTGACAAATTAGTGTGTGTCATGTTATTAGATCTGCTGTCAGAAGTGCTATAGAATGCACAATTAGATTCCAAAACATTTCACTGCATAATTATAATAAAAACAAAGCTCTTAATGCCCATAGACTACACAGGCCATATCTTTCCATAGGTTGGTTGTTTGGGACTAGATTTGTGCCAGTGCACTATGACTGCACACCCTAACAATAGTGAAAATTATTTACTGTGGTGACTGTATAGGTTGCACCAGTAAAAATTACCCAGGTATATGAATGAGTAAAAATGGAAGCTATTTTGGTGGAAAGCATCAGCTCAGTAAGCAAATAAAATTCTGTTGGTCAAAAATCTGCCATCATCTTGGCTGAGAAGCATTTTCTGCTTCCAAAAGTGCTTCCTGCAGTGCTCTCTGTGTCAGTTTTTCATATGCTTTATATTTTTTAAGTTTTTATGTATGCAATTTATTTTTCTCTGAAAAGTTTGAATACAGTTAATTTAGTTCCCATTCCTCCAGTACCCTCTTCCTAAGGGAAGCTACAAAAGGAGGAAGAAATAGAATATTTCAAACTAGAAATAGTTTGAAGAAATAAAACTGTTGATTCTGCATTATTTCTCAACATGACTTTGCCATGTCCTTACTTTTCCTCATTTTCTAGTTCACAAAACAAAAAAAGGAACAATAAACGTTCCTCACATTGGACCAATTTGAAACACACAGTGTGGTAAGTGAACACATTTTCTAAATCCTGTGATTGAAATGTAACACAAGAAATCATCTTGTAAAATCTGTCTTTGACACTTCCAAGTGCAATTACTTGAATGATTTTGCACTTATTATTGCATGAGATAGTGATAGTTAGATTGTAGATAGTGCTACCTTTATAGCATTTTGTAAATGGTATTAATAGGCTATCAAGCAGTTTGATTTTTATATCACCTGAAGTGATTTTTGTTTGAACTGAATAGTCCCCAGGTGATAATGTTATTTTTTATTTCAACTTTACACAACATTGTAGGTTTTCCACTATGGACTACCTTAACCCACAGTTTCTGGTGGCATGGTTAGTTCTAACTGTCACCTTTGGGTGCTGTGAGGAAACTTGCCGAGTAAACGATGGCAAACCTGGAGTGGTGGGCAGCCCTGGGAGAGACGGTCATCCTGGGCAAAAGGGAGAGAAAGGAGATGCAGGTAATGCTAGGTGTCCCCTGCTTCTGATTCATTCTCAAGAAAACAAATGTGTAAAATAGCTCTAGATATAATTATCACGGTTCAAGGTGAAACCATTGTCATTCTGCACTTGTACAGATGTGGAAGGAGAACAAAATGTCATTTCTCTGCACAATATACTTAATGTTTATGAGCTTAAATAGAGCAATGCAATAAAATTAGCCAAGAGAATGAGAATACTGCAGAGGAAGTGACAGGTGTAAAGACTCTCTATCTATCTATCTATCTATCTATCTAGCTATCTATCTATCTATCTATCTAATTATTTATTAATTTATTTATTCTCCAGCTCCAGTAAGTGACCCTTCCATGATGAAAGGCAGTAAAGGCAATGTTGGAGAAAGAGGAATCCCTGGGGACATGGGGAAGAAAGGGTACAGTGGTAGTGTGGGACTAGATGGACCACCTGGTCTTCCTGGTCCTAAAGGACTTCCAGGTGACAATACTGGACCCTCAGCGCAATACCAGTCTGCGTTCTCTGTCCTTCGTACAGACACAAGGCTTCCTAAGTACAGAAAGCCTGTTACCTTCAACACTGCTAACACAAATCTGAACAATGACTTCAATGTTCAAACTGGTTATTTTACCTGCAGGGTGGCTGGGGTCTATTATTTTGTTTTTCATTCCATGTCCACTGGTAACCTTTGCCTGGCAATAAAAAGTGATATTCTAGGTGACACAAGTTTGGGTTTTTGTGACTACAACCCAAATGCTAGGCAGGTTCTCTCTGGGGGAGTTGTGCTTGAATTGAAAAAGAACATGAAAGTATGGCTGGAGCCTTACGAGCTGGACAACAAATCTGGCAACCAGATGACTCCATCTGATGGGAAATCAGTTGTTTTCAGTGGCTTCCTGATATTCCAAAGAGTATAAAATGATGGGCTTTCTACATGCATGCTATATTCCTTGTGTATTTGAAACACATTATCCTAAGGGGCTTTTGATGAAACCTAAAATAAATGAAAATAAAATGTTTGTTTTTTGAATATTAGTGCTCTTCTTCAACAAAAAGGTGTTATTTTTAAAAATTAGTTGTAAAACTGTCATGGTGTATAACATTAATAACTTGCTGTATTAATCCTCACAGCTAACAGCTATTCAGCAGGTCATTCAGTCCTTCCCTGTTACCAGCCTGTCAAGTAAAATATTTCATCCCAGTGAAAACTGAAAAATAAAACATTTTACTGAAAATTTTGTTCAGGTCTTTTGTGTGTGGGTCAGTTTATGAAAAATTAGCTGTTTCTAGTTTGAAGTCATGATTTGGAATGTTTGGATTTTTTATTTGCTCTGAATATGTACTCAACTGATCATAAATTAAAATAATATCAAGTGACATGAATATCTGTCCAGTACTAATACTAGTACTAATTTCTTTCCAGAATAAGGGGCGCTGTTAGTTTGTGAATTTTTAGTTAAACTGAACAATTTCTCCCCCCCCCCAAAATTTTCCTGACTTGGTTAACAGGTTCAACACTGCAGTTTGCAAATAAAATGTTATAAAATATTATCAGTACTGCTCATGTTTGAACAACTTAGTCAATGCCAATGTAATCCAACAAGGTATATTTTGTACATTCATAAAGTCAGTATTTGGCTCTTATTACTGTTCTCTGATTGATATGGAAACTGGAAAACTGCCACCACTATCAGTGCACTTTACATGAAATTTTGTCCAGTCCAGGGTCCCAGTGGTCCACCGCTGATCCAAGCTTAAGATGTGAAGCTGGGTGTCCTGGACAAGATGTCTGTCACGAAATAATTACACAAATATTCACCTACAGTCATACATTAAGGGCAATTTAGAGTCTCCTAAAAGATAAGCTTAAACTTTTCTTGAAAAGCAGCACACCTAAAGGACATGCATATGAGAACATGAAAACACAGACAGAGCTGACTTGAAACTCATGATGGAAAACAAAGTCCACTAGTGGCTCCATCGCAACAGCTTGACTTCCTAGCAGCTTGTGTGGTCTGTGTTATGACTGTATCTGATTCTGAATCAGCCCTGGTCCCATTTATTCCGAGACTCTATTTTTCACCACCAAGATCAGAGCAATAGAGTCCAGGAATATGTTAACTCTGTTAACTCTGTTAACTCTATGTGTTAAAAAGCTCATTGTCTTAAATAGATTTTCATTTAAACAATAACTCTGAGCAGGTCATGGTGGTCTGGAGCCAATTCTTTAATCTTTGGGTGCTAGGCCATGAACCTACTTTTGGGTGGGATACCAGTTCATCAGAGGGTGACCCCCCCCCCCCCCCCCCCCCCCCCCCCCCCCCCCCCCCCCCCCCCCCCCCCCCCCCCCCCCCCCCCCNCCCCCCCCCCCCCCCCCCCCACACACACACACACACACACACACACACACAGCCACTTTAAAGTGACCAATTACACGTGAAACACGTCTTTGGATTGTGAGAGGAAATCAGAACATCAAGAGGAAACTCACAGAGACACAGAAAGAACATGAAAACTCTCCACAGAATGAGTTTGGGTCCAACCTAGACCCCAGCAGCCCAGGTGCTGTAAGACAACAGCACTGTTTGCTGAGACACCATGCCACTTTACTTTTCATTAGTATGTTCATTTGTTTTCTTTTTATGTATTGTTTTATTGCTTTTATGTTTCATTTGTCAAGTGGAATGGTCAGTTTGATCAGTGTATGATGGCATGACAGCTACAATACTTATAGAGGTTTTCTGGGACTACTAATGGGGGTCTGCAGCACACAACCTCTGGCTCATACTATGAAGAGCTCCTGATTTTAGTGTGTTGTGAAATTCATGTAAAAAATACATAAGATTTGCCAAAGCTGCATTTTTTGCAATACATTGAGAAAGTTCCTCTTTAGAAGAAGTTCTTCTGCTGAGTTCTTCCCTAAAGTGATTCACCCTTATTCTGACAAGGTTTTCACTGAATCTTCATTATCTGACAACTGTAATCCACTTGTAAGTGTGCTTTTTCTGAATCCTATTGTTGCTTATTTGAATCTTTTGTGCACCACTATTCCACATTCATATGCGCATTTTATTTATAAAATTTATATCATCTATAATATACAGTGTAAAATGTACAAAAATCTGTTTAGTTCCACTAATTTGTCAGGATCGTAACATGATTTAGGTACAGTATATTTCTTAATATGTCTACAATTAAAAAAGGCAAAGTAGGACAGCGCATGAATCTATTAATCATCTTTGATATATTTTTTTCCTAATGGCTTTAGAGTTTCATTCTGTGGGTGATTTATGCGTCATGATAATACAGCCTTTGCTTTGCACTTAAAGCAGGTTTAACTCTTGGTTTGTCTCCATTCCAACAGCTGCAGCCATGTGTGCCTCTCATACGTTTCTTAAGCTTCTGCTGACCATGGCAATCTTGCCCATAGTCACTGCAGAAACGTGCCCATCTGCAGGTTATCCTGGACTACCTGGGATACCAGGTATGCCAGGACGGGATGGCAGGGATGGACAAAAAGGAGAAAAAGGGGATCCAGGTAATTAATGTAATTACAATGGCTTTTAAATTTGCATCCACTTACTTTGATGGGTATCCAGCATGTCAGGTTTCTTGTATGTACAATACTTCTCTTAAAAGTCTTAAAAATCATTAGGCAGGTGAGTCTCTTACTTCCTATTGTCTGCCAAACACACATCCGAGCACAGTATTAATCTAATATTGCAACTGAAACAGCAGTTTGCATAAACATTATAATTACAATTATGATTGTTTTTTTGATACCTTTCTTAAAGGCAACTTAATGGGGACATTTAGGTAGAAGATTTAGGTAGGAATAAATATGTATGCATGTATGTATATTCATTATACATCCACGTTGTATATTGCCTGTACTGTCATGTACAAAAACTTATTTCTAAATATTTTTCAAAATATTACCAAAAAAAATGTGACATCTGTTATGTTGGGAAAGTGTTTTTGGTGAGAATCTGTCATAGCGAAGAAACTAACTGGCAAATTATAGACAAACTGTTCTTTTTTTCAACCAGTATACATTTAAACAATTATTTGGTCATTTGTCATTAATAATGTCAAGGTCAGAATTTCTCAAAAAAACAGTCTTCAGGAGTTTCTCTCTCTTCAGGTGTTGCTCTCGCATCAAAGGGAGTGGCAGAGAAAGGTCAGAAAGGGGAACCTGGTCCAAAGGGACCCCCTGGAAAGATCGGACGCACTGGAGTGTTGGGCTTACAAGGCCTTCGTGGTCCATTGGGACCACCAGGGGACAAAGGGGAGTCAGGCTCCTCTGAGACAACAGTACAGTCTGCATTCAGTGTGACAAGGCGCACCACAGATTCCCCCAGCCGAAACGCTGTAATACACTTTAACCATGTGATCACAAACATCAACGATCACTTTGACATTAAAACCAGCAAGTTTGTCTGCCACATTTCGGGTACATACTATTTTGTGTACCACGCATCTGCTAAGTCCTCCTTATGTGTCTCGCTAATGCGGGATGGCACAAACCTGGCTAGCTTTTGTGATCATGTACACAATGAAGTGCAGGCAAGCTCAGGGGGCCTGTCAGTTTATCTGAAGAAAGATCAGAAAGTGTGGCTGGAGACTAATGATTATAATGGCATGATTGGGGTGGAGGGCAAGCAGAGTGTCTTCTCAGGGTTCCTCTTATACCCACACTAAGGAACTCTGGACTCTTCTGACTTGTACTGTGTGCAAAGACAGCTTTAAATAACCCACATTTGTATTTTAGCAATAAAAATAAAAACTTGTACACAGAGTATGAACTTACATACTGCGTACAGTGTGCACATAAATAAAGGTGGATTTTTGGTCAGTCTTATGCTGTCAGTGTGCTTCCCTGATGGATAAACTGAATGTGATGTTTGAATCAATTACTGGCTGGTGGTCCAGCGCATGAATGTTGGCCTGTGTTGCTGCAGAAAAAATGTGACATGATGCTGAAACAAATAAAGTGTTTATCTGGAGAAGTAAATCTCAATAGACTTAACAGTGTAACTTTCTTTTTATGCTGTCATGATACTTCCATCTGTAAGATCACTTAATAAAGTTGTACAAAATACTATCCCTGTCAGCTTTTGCAAAAATGGCAATAAACTTCTTTCTATTAAAACCATGTCATTTGCTATGTCTCTACTTTTTCATGTTTATGCTATTAATTACTAAGTAACATGTCCTTTAGGCAGTACTTGCATTTATCCATTATCATAATTTCACTTTAGAAATAAAAAGATATGTTTAAGCTTTGCATGTGACAGCATGCAACTTTTAAAAAAAATTTTTGCTTAAAATCTTATTTAAAGCATTAAGTTAAAATAACCTTTTTACATAATTACCTTTCTAGACAATGTTGAACTTTGTGTTTCATGAATTGTAAACAATATACTCTAGTTCAGAGTCTAATGCTTGGAAGCACCCTAAATATATCATTGCCCCCCATAAAAATTCATTCGCAATTAAAGAAATATTCATTCTGTATCCATTTATGTTGTGGACATAAAAAAGTAAGGTTGTTAAAACTCATTTTTAGGGACAATGTCCTGTGATCTACGTGAAAAAACAGACTTACTGACATAGTATTACTTAATTTTCCTGAGTTAAATTCATTGGTGATGGAAAACTAAGTGCTATCATGATCATAGAATAAAAATAATAAATTATGAAATGGGCAAAACTGGGCAAACAAACACTAAAGGTACAACATAGAACAATCTTCAGTGAACAGCGTTACGGACAAGGGATTATAACCTTGGGTGTTGTGAAAAGGTGGGTCAAACTGAAAAGCAATGAAATGACAAGAAAAATATGGATATTTTTACAGGTGAATAAATTTACATGCAATCAAAAGTAAGAAAACATATCCAGACCCACCTTAGACCTAACTTCATAAATTGTTTAATATATTATTTTACTGCATTGCAAAGTGTTCAGCAAAGATCACCAACAGTGACCCCCAGCAATAAATCTGTGCAGAGCATCTAAAATACAGTTATATTCAAACTGAGGGCTCCATTCCAACTGATGCAGTAACAATGCTACAAATGTGCAACAGTTTAAACAAGGAATAAGAAATGACTGTTTCTATCTATAGTGCGTTCTATGGTGATATAGACCGACCCTCATTTTAATATAACAATGGTACAGTTCTTACATTCATAATAAAAATCAACACCACTACTTTGCACTTTGTAATATTCATTTGATTAAACATTTAAGATGAACTGAATGGTGTCCCCTTTCTAGAGTTTCTTTTGTATGTCATGATTACTTTGTTATACTGGAAAAAAGGAAATGAAAATAGCTTTGAAAAGCAAAATACCTCAAAGGGGAAGTGATCGTCCAGTTTTATTTGTAAAGGACAAATTACATCAATGTGTGTCTTTTTCAGCTCTTTTTGTTATTTCTCCTATGTGTAGCAATACTCTTCCCCATTTCTCTTCCTGACAGCACAGATCTTTGGAATGAGAGCTTCTGAATAATTTTTTCAGACGACGGTAAGCAACTTGTTTTTCCATTTTTGAGGACTTGGTGAGATATAAACATTACTATTAGTTTTATTACATAACTGTAACGCGTAATACTAGAGGCTGATGCTGTTGAAATATAAAATGCATATCCAGTACAAAAAATATTATAATGTACTAAATAAAATAAAATATCAACTTTTGGATGCTAAAATGTAGTCAGTTCTTAAGTATGTTGAATAGAGAAGCTCTGTAACAGAATGACTAATAAAATGCAAAAAAATGTGCACCCTGGTCTTGTTTTGATGTGTATGTAGGCATTTTTCAAAAATAATTATTTCAGTGGTTACAACTGTCTCTTCTAGGCTGTCTTTCCAATGATGGCAAGAAGCACTGTAGCTGCATTGCTGAGCATTCTTATCTCCCTTGTGGTGTCATCTGCCGCTGACACATGTACTGCGTACCGTGGCTATCCTGGTGTTCCTGGTATTCCAGGGACTCATGGGCCTGATGGCAAGGATGGACAAAAGGGAGAAAAGGGAGAAAAAGGTAACATTTTGGTCACCTTATCTTTCCCAAAAAACCCTAAAGAAACCAGTGATTGTATGTTGCTAGGGTTAATCCTAATGCAAATTAAAGATCCAAAGATCAAGAACTGTACCACCCCTTACCATAATAACTATAACCATGGTTTTAAAGCCATGCTTAAATAAATACTTGTAATTAGAATTATAACTGGTGAAAAATGCTTAAGGAATATATGTCAATTTGTGATTTGTGAACTGAAATTATTTCAATATGTGAATAACTTGCAGTGAATTATACACTTTTGCAGTTGCTTTTCCTTAACTATGAGAATAATATAAATTACATTGTATTGTTTATCTTACAGTGTAAATGTACACAGTAGAGTTCCTTTTCCTTGTAAGATACTTGCAACTTTAAGGTGACTAGTCCTATTATCTACATGCATTCTGTTTTTCTTAATTTTGGTTATTGTTATTTATCTACAGGAGATAGTGGACAGATGCTGAAAGGCTCCAAGGGGGATCCTGGGCCACTGGGACCTCCAGGCAGGGTAGGTTTTCCTGGAGATCCTGGCCTGCCTGGCAGGTCTGGCCCTCAAGGTCTTAAGGGAGAGAAAGGGATGTCAACGGGTGCCATCCCTTTCCAGAGGTCTGCTTTTTCCTACAAATACAGCACAAGCAGAATGCCCAGAAGAGACGAACCAATTCGATTTGACAAAGCGATTGAGAGTAGTGACTCCATCGTAAGTGGAGTTTTCAAGAGCAAAGTCAAGGGCTACTACTATTTTATATACCATGTAACTGGTCGCACCAAGATTTGTCTTGACATCAAGAAAGGTGAACAGATAATAGTGGGTTTCTGTGACTCAACACAGAGGGGCTTTCTGGTAACATCTGGCTCAGTGATACAACAACTGGAAGTCGACGACGAGGTATCAATACAAACAAGTGAAGACAACTATGTTATGAGCACAGATGGAGCTGAAAGCATTTTCACTGGATTTCTTCTTTTCCCAATGAGTTAAAAAAAAATCATCTACATTTTTAAATTGTTGTATATTCGAAAATAATCACTCACCCTAATCACCTGCCTCTATCATCTCCAATCCTTTGGTAATTCCTTTTCTTAATGCATTGAACTTACGTTTGCTTGAGCATTCAAGGTATTAAAAATACATGTATATCTACATGTATGTATTGTTTTGCTTACATTGAGCTTAATACAATAAATGACAGTTACTCAGACTTAAATGTTTTTTGTTTCCCTTCATGGACAATTAAATAACAAAATAAAATATTTTTTACTATACATTGTAGTATTTAATTCCCATTTAAATTGTGTTCACGTTTATGCATTTGGATCTGGACCACTGAGACCCTGACCAGGATGCTAGCAGTTAATGATGATGGATGGATGGATAGGAAGTTTATGCATTTTGTATTTGTAAACTGAACAGAAAGTTCAAAAGATAGAGATGATAGTCAACTTTCTTTAATTCCTATGCAGTTAATAAAATCTTAACAACACCAGTGAACTTTGGTTTACTTATGTGTTAAGTTCTGCAAATAAACAAGTAAATGAATAAATTGGATATGAATAAAAAAACATTTAATTCTTTTATTATGTGCAGCACCACAAATAACACATCCTAGCAGACCTGATGGATGAATAAATTTTCAATTACTCAGTTCAGCAACCCAGGTTTTAAGAGTCAAACAACAGGCTGGTTGGAGATTCTGCAGGAGATATTGTTCTTGCCTGCTAAAGCTGCACTGGCCAAACATCATTATTCTTGTACTCTTGTTACTCATGCCCTGTTCGCTGTGTTTCCTACCGTTTACTTTCTACATATTTACCATGTTGTCCAATTCTCCAGTAGCAGTGTATTTCAGGACCTCTTGTTCCACAGCATTCAAATCCACACGGACCCCCTGCACAACTCACCTTCGCACTTTACCACTTTTGCAAATAAAGTCTGCATTTCAGTATTCCTGTCAACTTATCATGTTTTCTTGTCACTTTTCTGCAAAGCAACTTACAGTAATTTACCCACTTATATGGCTGAACAATACAGGCTAAGTACATTTCTCAAGAGTACAACAGCAGCACTTCTATACATACATAGAAAGGATGAAATGCTGAATGCAAAGAAGGAAGGGAAGAGTATTGCTAAGACTTGTTTAATGTGAATAATTTCTGTTAACTGATTTCTGTTAACTGATGTCTCGCAATTTCCATTTTACTCTTTTATAATATTTTAAGGTCACCCTTAAAGTCACAGAAGCTGAGTAAGAAAACTAGCATAATCCTGACAGACCTCCTGGCCATGGTGCTTAACCCAGAAGCTTGTGAGGGAGACAACAGGATGCTCGTGTGTGTTTTGAGAAATTCGCTTTCTTGTTTGAAACTGTGATTTAAAAGCTGTGGGAGGAAAGGTGAGACAAAAAACAGAAGGTTTAAAGATAAGTTTATGTGTGTGAGAGTTGGTACCGTCTGCTGTAGAATCCCTGGGGTTCAACAATAAGGTCGAAATAAACTGAGAGCAATGCATTTTTCTCACTATCATTTTCTAAATTAAAACATTTAAATTTGTATAGAAAGTTGTCGGTCTCATTACTACTCCAGTTGTACCGCAATAAATGCACAATATTCAGTTTGCCTTATGAATTAATAGGAAGGTTTGAAATAGCACATTGGGATTTGTTACATTAAAAGCATGACACGAGTTTAACTAGAAATTATTCATTTAAAATGTGCTGACAGAGTCTCATCTTACTGCAGCTCTCTATGGACTCTCCATCTCCAGCACCTCTGGATTGCGTAGTTTGTTAATAACCTCTGACAGCATTCGGTTGCAGAGAGCAGCATATGGATTCAGAAGTACGGCCTGCTGGCGGGCAAAGTCGCTTCCCAGCATAGCAGCTTTCTCAAAGTCCAGCCTGGCCTCATCGTCCTGACCAGCAAGGCGGTGCAGCAGCCCCCTTTGCACCAAAGCCTGACATGCTGTCTGGCCAGTACCTCTGCTTAGAGAGATGGCACGCTCCAGGTCTTCGAGAGCTCCTGTGACAACAAACTCCTGTTTACAACTGCAGCAGGTGTTGAGCATACAGATGCCTGAGGCTTCTTTTACTTCACTCTAAGCAGAGAGTGAACCCTTCCTCAAGGATCACATACATCTCCATTTCAACACTGGCAAAAAAAACCCTCAAAATCAATTATTATTGATATCATTTGTCCACAAATGTGTACTAAAGATTAATATGTGGAGTCATTTGCAATGCATACTACCTCTTTTGAATACTTTATTTTCATCAGGAATACAGTTCCTTACATTCAACCATCTTCATTTCTGTATGTATTTTAAAAAAGCTTCCCAGACCATGCTGAATCAGAACTCAAGTTACTCTGGGAAGGGGTGCAGTACCCACAGAAGTGGGATGTCTGCGATATTCATTATTCAGAATAGCATTAAATATTAAAATAATAATTATCAAACTAAACATATATTACACTTCAGCAAAGGTTGATATATGGTGGAGTGTACTCACAAATTATGAATGTACTGACAAATTATAAATACCAGTTTTTTTTGGTGGTGACCTTAGACAACCAGGGAAAGCCATGGACAACTGGTTAAGATGAAGGAGTCTATCACCCCTCTGCAGATGCACAGTACCTGTAGTGTCTCCCTGCAACCTTCGGTTCTGCGCACGGTTGTTGTACGCCGAGGCTCTCTCAGGTAGCACTTCAATGGCCTGATTGAAGTACTCAAGTGCCTTCATCTGGTCACCAGACTCCGCAGCAGAAACCCCTTTAAGTTCTAGGCTCTTCACCTGCTCTAGAAGCTTTACGTCAAAGGCACTGTCTTTAAAACAAGAGCAGCATTAATAAAAATCTGTTTTAGAAAAATATCACACTACATTATTTATCAGGGTATAGATGCATCTACTAATGTAAGTGCTTACCATCATCCTGCAGCTCCTTCACCTGGTTTAACCCAGGAACATCACCAAATGGAGATGTTGGGTTGAATATTGCTTGAAGAACTGCTCTGTCATGTGCTGTAGCCATGTCTTTTATTTAAGTGCAAGAAAAAGCAAAAAAACTGACAAAGGTAATGAAAAAACTGCAAAAGGAATGTTACTCCATGAAACAATCTTGCTCCAATTGGGGAGGAACTGCAACGTGTTCCAGTGCTGGCAAGCAGTCTAAAATTTTGAACCAATCACATGAGGGGTGGTGACAAGAACATTCCGGAATGTGGACTTTTCACATCGTCCAACTAAGCAAACATCTGTAGCTGATCAGGAGATATTGAAGGCTGCAGTGAAACAAAGTACTGGTGCCACTCATAGCTTGCAACTCTTAAAGCAGACGTGCTGTGTGTAATATCTGATATCGAATATTTGTATGCCACACATATGCACATAAACATATTGGGTAAGAAATTTAACTAAATAGTCTCCATGTAAAATGTTAAAATGTGGAAAGTTCCAAATTTCACTTCCAAAGTTTCAAAATTTTAGTACCTGATGACAAACATGTTGCATTATTCATTTACTGAAAAGAATGTTGCTCTGTTGTTGTAAAAATATTTTTTAAAGACAATGGTGTTTTTTTGGGGGGGGATATTAACAACAGTACAATTCTGTGCAAAAGTATTTCATTTGATTTCCCCTGTTACTACATATTCGTCACACTAGACAGTTTCAGATTTTTAGACAGAATCAAAATATATATATTAGACAAAGGGAACCTTAGAAACACACAACATGGTTTTTAATTTATCTGAAACCATTCAGTGCAACAAATACTAGCAGCAAGCTTTTCATAAATTTAGTAGATCTCCCTGCAAAGCACTGCTGAGAAGAAATTGACTGGCCTATCGGAGGTTCACGTTTGAGTTGGTCTGCTATATATACTTTTTTCATATGTCATATTCAGTCACATTTTTAAAAAAAATTAAAACTTGCTTGTTGTTTGTTATGGCCTCAGCTGCCCAATAATTGTTCTTGAAGTTAGATGAACAGGACAACATGATGGTGCAGAAAGTACTGCTAGTCCCTTGCTGTACATGGGATTTGCACACAGATGTGTGTTCTTGTGCACTCCAATGTGTGCAAAAATGTGCATGTTTTCCCTCTGTTTGAACAGGCTTACTGTGGATGCTCTGGTTTCCTCCCACAGTCCAAGTGGAATCTGGGAACTTGAGTTGCCTCCGCAGGTCAACCTCCAACTGCCCATCTTGTGCACTGATAAGGAGCCCACTTGGTGGGCCAGGTCACTAAGAAATGTACTATGTATTTTTGTGTAAAATGTGAGTAATAGATTCCACAACAAGCCACGTACGCTGTGATGTACTGACTCCCTTTTACTAGCCATTGGAAACTGCAAATTAAATGTGTGCACCCTCCACACTTTCACATATTTACAAGCACATTGTTCTAAAAGTGAATGATTTAAGAGCTATGGCTATTATGTGACAATAAAAACACGAGTGAAGACAGTTCTAGCAGACTTGCTGAATAGAAAGCAAGTCAAAAGAAAAATGATTGTCTTCATGAGAATATGGCTTCCTCGAAACGACAGTAAACAGTGTATCTGTAAGGAATACTGCAATATAGTTGCTAGCACCCCCCCCCCCACACACACACACACCACAGTGCATGTAAGAACAGCTTATTGTTCACAATTTCTTTTCAATAACCTCTTGTGCCAAGAGCTGGATTATGTGGTTGTCATAGCAACAAGAATAAACTGAATCATGGCAACTTCCGTTTCAGCTCAGGAGCTCATGAGAATCTGAGGTAGTTCAGCTGAAGGTTTTTCTGCTAATAAAGTGCAATCTTCTGCTTTTGGATCACCGAATCACTGTTTTTTGAAGGAGCAGAGAGATACAGCAAATAGATTCTGGAATGAACCAAAAGAAGAATCACTTCCCAGACTTGTCCTGCAACTGTGGGTAAGCCTGGCAATATTTACAACAATTTTTTTCTGTAAATGTAAAAACATATTTGTAGAATATTGTATGAGTATTTGTGGTTTATTACACTATAGTCTCATTATTATTTGGATAATACACACAGATCATATGTTATATTGAGTACTAACAATTAGGTTTCATGGACAAAATATTTATACAGAAATTCCTTCTTTAAAATATATTGATTACTTTGTGAAAAAGCTAGTATGCATGTATGTAATTTATTTTTGTTGTTTAGTTATTCCTTTATTTTGAAAATGAGCATGAGTGAAATAAAGGCCATTTATTTATTTAGAATAAAATTCTGAAACAGGCATACCCTATAATTCCACACTTTTATACGTATATGTAGAAGTCTTTGAATTAAGGTTATTTTTTGTGTTGTGTTCTTGCTAATCTGTATCAGTAACATTCAAACTGATATGTCTGGCACAAAAAAAGTTTTATCTCAGTAAATTTCCTTATAGGCCATACAAACAGCACAAAGGTTTCAGGAAGATGAATGGAACATGTAGGACTGGCTGGAGGTTTGAAAATCATTTGCTCAGTCAGTACAAGTCCAACTTTACCTGGCCCCAGGGTAATACTGCTTTATACTGTTGGAACATAGTGAACATCACACTGATAATAAAACATGCATAAAATCACATTTTGTGTAAAATGTGAACTTCTTTGCCATTAAATATACTGATTGCATTGCGATTAAAGGTTTTGCACAATTTATTATTATTACCAATACTGTTTATATTACAAATAGTAAATGATACTTGCTTTTTCTAATGTAGCTTTTTGACAGCTTCCTTTAGGTACAATAACAAGCTGTAGTGTATAACCTAGTCCTGTTGACTGAAATCTTAGGGTTCTCACTTCAAATTCTACAGTAGCCATGGTTAAGGCACTTCTCCTGTACTGCTTCTGTAAGAGTACCCTGCTGTAAGTTGGTAAGTGTACCTACATGTTAGTTTGCACTGAAAGAAGGTGTCAGTTAAAGAATAGCAAAAATATGAGGAAAAAAAGCATAAAACATTTTTCAAAGTGGAGGTTATCATACTCGCGTATTTCTTACATTTATTTAAGAAATTATATTTGTGTTACCCCCCCGTCATAAACTGTCTGAATATGCTATGTAGAAAAGCCCAGCTACAGGAGCTACAGGAGGCCGAGAATCTCTTCTGCCCAGCTTTCCTTACCTTTGCTAAAATCTCAGGACCTTACCAGTCAGTCTCAGGGGGAAATGTGGCCTGGTTTAAAGGTGAGCCTGCAGTCAACAGCAAACTATCTCCAATTTGTCATAAAAAATGTAAAACTTACCTCACAGACTAGAAGTGAATCTTTTTAATTATACTGCTATCTTGAATCATCATCTTCCTTTCACAGATTCCCCAGCACCATACAGAGACCTGCTGTTTGCATAATTCTGAAATCTCAACCAAGAAGTTAGAAAACATAAAAATGAAGCTGCCTTTCCTAAAACATAACTCTGCAAACATTGAGCACAAGACAGCAGGCACCTCCAATTCACTATTCAGGTTTGGAGAACTTCCTTCTATAGCAGGTGAGTTTATTGGAAGATAAAATTGTTTGGACAGTGCAGCATAGTTTTCAGGTGAAACTGTGTTTCAGGGTCGAAGTAGATGTACAAGGACATGTATATAGGTATAATGGGCAACAGGTGCCACTGCTAAGTCACAAGGCTGGATGGATTTTGCATGTTCTCTTGTCTGTGTAAATTTCCTTCCACAGTCCAAAGACACGTTTTAGGTTAATCGGTGACTATAAATTACTTGTAGTGTACGAGTGTCTCAGTGTGCATGTGTGCGGCTACCCAGCGATGGACTGGTGTACCAACCAGCGTGCACCCTGGCCAGCCTATTGACATATGCTTCCAGGATAGGCTTCAGTTCTCCATGATCCTGCCATAGGATAAGCTCTTATCAATAGTGAGTGAGTACACACGTTACTGTATTTTCACTATATTCATTTTAAGAGCACAGACTTTAAATCAGTTTTAGATTTTAGGCTGAAAACGTGTGACCTGTAGAAAAGTAAAGCAATGGGAACAAGGATTATCTTTTTCGGTGAATCAGTAGACCTGAGAGTGTCATTTTCCAGTTAGTTTGATGTCAAGATTTCTTTGCAGAAGTATTGGTGCCATTTTTGACGTACAGATTAAGGTATTATAGTGATACAGTCTGCAGTATAAAAATACAAGCTAGTAAGTCCTAAGCTATTTAAAGTGTAGATATTTATAGGGAAGGGGATTTGTGACAATGCTGTACGGGTTGCATTCATCCGGCAGCATTCGGTAACTTTAGGGGGCACAATTGGACACCATTTTGGATCCTTTCAATTACTGGTTTCTGTTTGTACTTCAGATTAAAAAAAAAAACTATAACTACCTTATCGCTTTGTGTGTTTTAACTAGGGTGGATCTAGGATAAATTGTTTATGTAGTCATTCACACATTTCTTACAAGCATACCTAAGAACGCAGTTACACTTGGATGTATTTATAAAACATATGTATCCATTAACTGTGCTGCTCCCAAATTGTTTGTCAATGAAAAATCTCTTTCCTTATTTGTTATTACCAATCTTTGACACTTAATTTCTAAACGGTGCATATGCTATTTTTTCTTGTATTGATTTATATTTCTTTAACTGTTTGATTTAGGTTTACTGCTTTATCCAGACAAGAGCGAGGAACTGGAGACGACAACAAAGAGAGAGTTCGTTCCCAAAACTGGAGGCAGGCAGGAGCAACACATTTATCAATGTACTTTGAAACTTGAAGGTAATAAATGCCACTTTTTTGTTACATTATTAAGTTACTTTGGTGGCCAAGTCACAACAGCCTATTAACTGAGGTAACTATTCAGGACAAAGGTATTTCACGACCACACACCGAGATGAATACAAACCACATCCACTAGAGGAAGCCCCACCAATGAGGAGGCTGAAGCCACCCAGCAGAGAAGCCCCAGCAAAGAGGGACCCCATGGAGCTCCTCACCAAATACAGCTGTGATTTTACCTTGAAAGGACACATCTCCCACAGGAGGAATCTGTCCATACCACCTCCTGACAACCTTGCAGTTAATCAAACATTAAGGCAAGAACCTAACACCAGCTTTAGTTTTCTCAATCATCTTCAGGCAACAAACAGCATGTGTTGTCACTCAGTGTCCGTAAACCTAGCTTTTAGTGATGTACAAAGCCTCTGAATAGCAAAAGATAAAATTTTGCAGAGTATTAGAACAAGAGTTCCTAGAACATTTTAGTCTATTGTATTATTTGGCTACAACTGAGTTTGCCTATGGTGGCAAATTGCGTATTACATTTTTATACTAAATCAACACCAGAGCAAGATGAATGTAAATTAAGCATTTAAAGACAAAGCCAAGATTGATGTCCTATCCCCTATCCCTAAGGAATGAATTTAGGACAGTGCAAATGGATGCATTCCCTGGCTGGGACACCACTAAACACCGCAGACCTGACCCTGTTGAAGTCAGACAGGAACTAGCAGTTAGAGAGAAGGATGCAGTCTTCCAAGCTGACACTGTCACTAAGGTAACAAAAGTACTAGATGGTGTTATAATGTTTTACTTTACTGGCAATATATATAAGAATATACATGTTGGGTGAAAAGATTTGAGACTAAACCTGCCATTCTACATCTGAAAATTCCTGGGGGTTGGGGATCCTTTGAAAAGTGCCTTCCATCACACTGTACACTTTGTACAAAGATTTAAATATTTCTCATGGGATGTGTGCAGCACAGTTGGTCGTCCTTTGAAATGCATCATTTTAAAGAGCTGTCAGCAGTTACCCGTAGTTATGCAACTACTTATTTACAGAAATTCTTTAAAGAATCAACCCTGTGTGCAGTTAGAGTTTCAGCCTCAGCCCCTGGAAATTGCTCGCCAGGAGCCTTTCAAGCCTCGGACATCCACTGTACATCTCCAGCATGAGCCCTTTATCGATCAGACATCAAACAAGCATTTTTTAAAAGACTGTGTCCGAAGGCCTGAGTGTCATGGAAACCCTTACGAGATGGCATACGAGACGCCCCAGGTGAATGAACAATGTGCTATTCTTTGTGTAACTGAGTTTTAACATAAACATCAAGAAAACATAATGTTAGTGTTATGCAAAACAGTGGCGATTTTAACCAGAAAGATGCTGTCCTCAATCCAAGAAAGAAGTGATTATTACCCTTCAAAAAAAAGTTTTTTTTTTTAAACCTGGTAAAGGTTGAGAGCAACTACAAACCTCAGCAGAAGACAGAGGGTGCCCAGGGAGATCACCACTTTGGAAGTATACACAAAAGAGCTTATCAGTAAGTATGACCTAACAAACACCACCACCCTCAACATTACTGCAGATGCACATTGTGGAAATCTTCAAATGATGACAATGGGGAAAAATACCAAAGCAAAAACTGCTTTAAAAAATTAATCAATGATGCAATAAACGTATTATGTTTCCTCTCCACAAATATGCATATAACTTCGTTTTCTTCAGACACCTCAATCTGCCAGTTTGTCAACTGCAGCGGTATCTCGCTCAAAAACATCTAGTCAAGATGGAACAACTGGCACCATCTGGTGTCACAAACTGAAAACTTCAAGCAAGACCCTAACTGCAATACTCTGCACATGCAACATCTTTGAATCTACAGCATTTTCCTCCTTTTTTTTCTGCTTTATGAGTAGGACTATTTATAGATGCTTCATAAATTCTTACACTTTTCAGGAATATCTATAGGCATCCAAATATTATTTTGAACTTATTCCTAATAGTGATCTAGGTAACAAAGGAGTAATAATACTCCAGTTGAACCCCTTGAAATTCCAGCTGCTCTGGCTATGTACCCAACAGTGCTAAAGTGCAACTAGCATAGTGCTATACTGTAGTTATGACAAAAATAGATCTGTAATCAGATAAAAATTTAATCTATCTTGCATTGAAAACTGATGCTCACAAACATATACAGTTATTAAAATACTTCTAACTTCAGATGAATTAAGAAAATAAGTGAGTCAATCTTCTCTANGTGACCATTAGACAGAGCTGACACTGAACAGAGTTACTAAACGGAAAACATAGTTCAAAATCACAAAATGAGATAGCTCTTTAGTAAAAACCACAAAAAAAAAAAAAAAAAAAAAAAAAAAAAAAAAAACACACCATTTAATACATCTTAGATATCTAACATCTGGAAAAATATACATCACAAGTTTAAAATCAAAATATTAATAGTCTTTTTGAGCCATGCTGGTCCCAGTACGAGTTAACACAGAACTACATGTCCTCCACACTCCACTTGTAAGCCATCTCCTGAACAGCCTTCTTGTCTGCCAACCTGCTGTATCGTTGCTTTTCAAACCCATTTGATCTGCAATTTAAAGAGTTGAATAAAGTTACATGTCATTGCCTTCGGTTTTGCTCTAAGTTGTAACTCTATTTTAAAGTTTAAACATAAACTGAGTTTTACCTGTCCACACCATCCCAGCGATAGCCAGGCATAATATTAAACCTGTTTGGTGGAGGTGGTGGTCCTTTATACCGAGGCATCTCTGAAAACAGCAGACATTGTTTATACTTTTATTTTAAGGATACTGAATTGCCTTCACTTTTCTGACTGTCAGAAGGAGAAGCACTTTAATGACATATACAAAACAGCAGCAGCCATCCCTGGATTTACAAATGTAATGCGGTCCTGAAAAACGATTCTTAAGCTCGTTTTTTGATTTGTAAATCAAAAACATTTAACTGTCAGAATGTTTAGGGGTTCTGACAACTCATCTCACCTATAAACCAAACATGACTTGTTTGGTTACTGTAACTAAAGTTACAGTAACCAAACAAGTAGAGTAGAGTATAGTTACTCTATAACTTTAGTTATACACATAACTTTAGTTATACACAGTGTGCTTTGGCATCAGAACACAATGAATGCTATCAGAGCCAATATGTCTCCTGTAACTTCCCAAAACAGATTATTAATTAATTAAAAAACAAACAAACAAACAAAACTTTTTACACACATATACAACAGCAAGGCATGATGGGAGAGCCACAGCTCCCCCAGGATGGTGCACTGTTCCAATCATCCTTTGCTGCATAGTGAATGTGTTGTTTTAGTTTAATTAGTGTTTTGCATTTTGTGCCAAGTCTCTGTTGTGTTTAGTAACCGGGGAGGGTTATTGCAATTATCTATATCGCGACTTGTTGCAGTTGATATCCCCCATGTGTTTGTGTGATTTTAGGGGAGAACTAATGATTTGTGTCTGAGCTGCACATTGTGGTGCATGCAAAAGGTAATAAAAAGCATACAGTAGTGCAAACTGGAGAAAACTGTTATGCTTCTCATGTGCAAAATTTGACTCAGCCGTTTGTTTTTGCGGGGGAAACACTCATAAATCGAAATAAGCGCTAAATGTTCTAGTGATATAGTTTTCGGAGATCGAGGGATAACTATTCATTCAATTTTTTAAAAACTGCTGACCTTTTACTCCTTTCCGCTGCGAGTCTTTTTCTTTTTTCTTGCGCAGCATTTCTGCCATAGGGTCTCCCTCCCGCTCCTGCTCTCTTAGCATCTTGTCAAGGTCTTCATCATCAGCATATCGTGCCAGTGGTTTCTGAGCCTCTTTGATTGCATCTTTCACATTCTGTTCCTGCATCTGGGCCTGTGCCAGTCTGGATATGTCAATACACACTGTCAGCATGAGGAGTCCAAAACTTGTACATCAGTGAAAGCACAAACATGTTTACTAGAATCATAGCAATAAGACCTGTGCAAGTAAGAAGTGAACATTTTGCTCTTCTGTAACTTTTTCCCCTAGTTTAGTTTAACAAGTCTTACTGGCCACAGCAGTTTTTCCACCCAAACAATTTTACTCTGAAAATAGCATTTCCTGACTACAGGGCAAAAGTATTTACCTCTTAATAAACACTGCATATCAAAATTGTGGGATCTGAATGTTTTACAGAAAGTGGCTACAGTCAGAATGTGATAGATACCTCGTTCAGCAACACAACTTGGCATTTTCTGGAGTCAGCTGTCTCACTTGCAAATACCTCTCCCTAAAAACATTGAATAAAATCTCCCAAAATGTTTAAACTTAAACTGCTGGTTATAATGTTCAACCCCAAATAATGTAGCTAAAATAATATAAAGAGAAATTTATACAGATGTAAAGATACTTAAAGCATCTGTCATAATGCTATGTATGACGAAACTTCACGTGTCATACTTTTTCAGTCAGAAATTCAGGAGCAGGATTTTAAAATGAAGATTGTTTCACAGAGACTTGCTCACCCTTTCCCCCACTGGGCATATTTCTTGTCCTTCTCTGCTTGTTCCCCAGCTCTCTTGCGCTGCTCCTCTCGCTCCTGCTCAATGTCCCTTCTCCTCCCTGACTTGTCTCTGAAGACAGTTTTTGCATTGTGGGATTCATCTAAAATGATTAACAAAAAGTATTAGCAAAAAGAGTATTTAACCTTTCCCTTTGATATTCACAGTTTGTCGTCTTCTCTTTACGCCATTGTTAAAGTCATCACAATATGATATAACCTTCCAGTGGCTGATTCTTCTTGTCCCTCTTGCGCTTCTCTTCTTTCTCCCTTTTCAGGACCTCCACGGATACCAATCCTGCAGCACCTCCAGAGAGCATCTGTGGAAGTTGAATTACAGATATTTGTATATAAACATGAAT
Organism: Arapaima gigas; assembly: GCA_900497675.1. Lineage (NCBI taxonomy): Eukaryota > Metazoa > Chordata > Actinopteri > Osteoglossiformes > Osteoglossidae > Arapaima > Arapaima gigas. The sequence continues at coordinate 270,864 of UFQX01000044.1, read as the reverse complement.
TCACTGCAATGAACATTTCATCCAGGTCAGGGTCACAGTGGTCAAGATGCTATTGGTATTGTGCGAGACGCACTCAGGAGTTGGCAGTTGAAGAATGCAGAACAAGTTCTGATAAGTAATGCAGAACATTATTAACTGTGTAAGAGAACGATAACATAAAATTCTCAGCTGATGTTCATACAAGAACACAATAACTTACTGCTTTTTAAAAAAAAAAAAAAAAGCATGACATCATACTCAGATGTTAAGTTCATTAGGTTCCGCAGTCACAGCTGATCAAAGAAAAACCAGCATACAGTGGCAAGGATGTGAATCAGGCATAAAAAAGCAGTCTACTATACCTTCTGTGCATCTGGGGAGCGGTGTAAAACTCTTCTAGGAGGCGATAGGTCAGAATCTGAGTTTCGGCCAGCATTCCGGGATCTCCTAGGGGGAGATAGATCAGAATCGGAGCCTCTGTTCTTCTGGTGGGGTCGTTTCCGTGGGGGTGACAGATCAGAGGTGGGAGAAGAGCTCGAAACTCGTCTTTGTGGAGACAGATCAGAGTCAGAGTCACGTCTCTTTCCAAATTGATGCTTCCTTCTAGAAGGGGAAGAACCTTAGGAGAAAAAACAATTTATTTTCACATGACCTTCATAACTACTCCATTTTTATTTAACTTGCAGAGCACAGTTGATAACTACCTTGCTGCACTAACTGTACTTGTTGTACTCATTAATTTCCAGACTGTCTATAACTTCAACCAGAGTAGAAATAAAACACAAAAATATAAATAAAAGCTAAAACAAATTAATACATAAAAATACACATCTAAAACATGTTATAATAGACACATTGAAAATAAGCAGATGAACTGATGAACAAGAATTAACTTGCTTCAACTCTGAAAACAATTCTTTGGTCATGCAAAAGGAAATCTGTACCTTTTTGTTTCTTCAAGAAAGTGGATGGGGAACTGCTGTGTTTCCTTTGTGCAGGGAAGGATGGACGAGAACCAGGGTGTTCTTTTCTCAAGTCTGCATTTTTTCTTTTGGGTGAAAGATCAGGTGGACTATCGTGACAGTTTCGTACAGGTGAAAGGTCAGGTGAATCATGACGACTCTTCTTCACAGGTGAATCATGACGGCCTTTTCTGACAGGTAAGAGATCTGGCGAGTCGTGGCGAAAACTTTTTGTTGCAGGAGCATCTGGAGAATCGTGCCTTAATCTTGGTGACGCCTTTTTTGTTTGTCTTTGAGTTTCTTCATTACTATTTTGATTGTTAAAAAACAACAAATATAGTTTCACATGATATACAACACTGTTATGAGCACCAACGAATTTCAATTAAAAAGAAAAAAAAGAATTTACAACACTTCTGTGACCTTATTGCTCTATAAACTGCAGCTATAAAGCACTAATAAGTACATGAAGAAGAAATGTACTGTGTGCAAACAACACTGGCTATTTTACTTGCTATAGTCTCATTGGCACATATTGTTAAAGATCATACTACAAACATCCAAATCACCAATCACCACCATCTGACACTGTCAATGAAACCTATAAAATTAAGAAAATAATCGTAGCAATTTATTAGATGAAACAAACTACAGCAACAAACAAGTACCTGTGTACAGAAAATTCCTGATGCGCTTCCTGAGAGTCATCACTTGCAGCTAGAAGACGAGGTATTACATTTTTTAGATTCCTATTTCCACATCCTATGGTGTTCACAATATGTTAAAAAAGTTATTCAAAAAATTTTTTAAAAAGTGTCACTTCTCCTCTTACCTCCCATCACTCTCCACTTATTGCTTGTCCTAAACTCCTCCAAACGTTTTATCTCCTCTGGACGCTCATCTATAAACTCAGCCACCTGTATATGTTAAAGACATTCAGTTTCACTACACAAACTGTGTCTGCAATGTCAGTATTTCTGATACAAGTTCAGGGCAAAACGGTGGAGAACAGTGAGCACTGATTGACAGATGCACATCTTCTGCTGTGTGAGGTTCACATACATACAGCCAAATCTGTGCTGATTTTCTGGAAGACACACGCAATATGTTTGCTGACATACAACTGAGAACAGCACCTGAAGTACCTTTTTGGTAAAACAGTGGCTATAAACTTCATGCCTGTACGTCCCTGAAACACAGCAGGCTCACAGTAACATTGACAGCATAAATTCTGGCTGTGCTGTAGAAAACTCACAACACACACACACACACACACACACACACACACAAACACACAAACTTACCACAGGGGCCTCCTCTTCGTCCTCTTCATGATTTTCTTTCTCCTCCGTGTTTACAAGTTGTTTCCAGTCTATATCATCATCTACTATTTTCATCCTATGGAGAGCACATTGTTCTTAAACAGTGAAAAATGTAAGGAAATACGTTGATGGTTTAATAACTTCGTCAGCCTCATTACTGCTAGCTTACAAGCTACAACAGCCTATTAACAATGAAGACTTCGGGGTTTCACTTACCCTTTCTCATGCGGTTTGATTCGCTTCTTTTTTGTCTTGTTTTCTTTACTCTTTCTGCAATCATCCTCTCCCAAATATCGTTTAAGATACTCTGCTTTTGAGAGAACTCCGACATTGCTGACTGGTTGAGAAGCAGCCATTTTACTAATAAAGATTATTTTCGCCTATAGCTACGGAAGCCGTAGTGGGTTAATAGGCATGAAATACGGGGTCGCACTGGAAAGGCGAGTTAACGCGCTTTTTGATGCCGTGAGGCCACCGTACCTTTTAAAACAACTGCAGAGTTATGCAGAAGTACAGAAGTACGTGCAGCATGTAGAAACATTGTCAGGGATACACATTGTAATACAAATGCACATTGTTCAGAGAGATTAAACAAGCTATCCACAGCTAAAGTTCGCACTGCTTTATTATGTTTACACTTATTGTGCAAGTAAGTATTCCTGTCGATTTTAGATCGTTCAAGCATACGATCTTCTCCGGCCATTTCCCAATTTGAATATAATAAGGTTGCATTATAATAATTAAGTCATCACAAATAACATTTTGCCGTTATTCCAAAGAGGAGTAAAATTTGTTAGGACATTTATTTCTTATTGCACTTTTTTTAAATATACGTTTGCAATTCAACCCAAATTTTTAACCATAGCCTGACATGCTGAACAGATACGGAATAGTGTGAGGGCTATTTTCACAAAAAGCACACATTTCACTATTAATTTAATATCTTGCACAACAAGGGTCTTTACTGCATAAACTTATAAGTTTTATTAGGTATCATCCAAAGTCTTTTCCAATCAGTTTCCCAAAAAGGAATTCCAAAGTACTGCAACAAAAGGTTGAATTTTGGCTCCCATCATCCTTTGGTGTGTGTACATAGTTGATGTATCCAACTGTGGTGGGAATTGTGGGGCTGGCAATGACCCTGAGGATATGTTGGTTGTACAATATTTCCGTGGCCGGGTGTATTGTGGTACTTGTTTGGTTCTGTTGTCAATCGTGCCATGCAAGAATAAAGTTCACGTTCCCACAACTCTGTCTTTAGAGCCCTGTGTCAGTAACACTGCCGATGCAGGTCATTACAATACTGTGGTTGTCAGATTGCAATAGGGACTGTAAAAATGTTTTATTATGTCCATAACTGTACACATCCTTTCTTTGTATTCTGAAATGAACTGTAAATTCTTCCCTCATACCCAGTGACCTACTACTGCAGTTTGCTAAAAGAGTCAATCTTTCCCTTGGGATCAGAGTGAAGTATTGGTCAGGTATCAAAAATAGTATACTGTATCTGTTAACAAAATCATCTTTTTAAACAGATGGTCTTACATTTTTCTCTCATTTTCCTTGCCTGGTGAAAGGACAACAATCTGTTTCTCAATGTCAGCAAGACCAAGAAGATGACTGTTGACTTCAGAAGGAGTCAAGCTGCTCACATTCCTCTATGCGTTGGTGGTTCAGCAGTGGAGCTGGTACACAGTTTCCCGAGAGAGCACATCACCAAGGACATCTCCTGGACCCACAACAAAACTCAACTGGTGAAAAGGGCACAACAGTATCTCCACTTTCTGAAGAGACTCAAACAAGCTGGACTTAAATCAACCTGCATCCTCACCAGCTTTTACAGAAAATCGTGCCACAGAGATCATCTTGACCTCTTGCATCTTGGTCTGCTATGAGAACTGCACTGCCTCTGACCGAAGAAGTCTGCAGGGGCTTATGAAGACTGCCCAGTCCATCACCAGGACCACAGTATCCACCATCCAGACCAGCTCCATTCATATTCAACACACAGGTTTCATCACCCTGTTGAGACACAATAGGGAAGAGGTGTGTGGTATCCTCTGTAATAATTTTGTTGTTAGAGTAGCTTAGTTAGGGCATCGTAGACACTGAAGACCGTCTTGTTTTGTTTTGTTTTGCTATTCTGTAGCCAGGGTAATTGTAAGTAAGTTCAGGTAGATTTGTTTAGTTTTCCAAAGTTCTTTGGATTGGAAATGTCACAGATCCTTTTTCCCTTCTATAGCATATTTGTGTTTTGGTGTTATTATAGTATTGTAAATAGTCACTAGAACATCTGCTAATTTTCTGCCCTTGTATGTTTTTCTATGTTATCCTGGGTCATTATGCTGTTATGCATATTGTGCACCATGGTCCAGAAACTAACATTCTGTCTTGTAAATCTGTAATAATAACAGCGTGAACCTTGAATTTTGAGAGAAAAAAAACAGTGCTAACCCCAAGCAAAGAAAACAATTTTGTTCCATAATTTGTTCATGAAGATTTGCTTGTAAATTAGCTCCCATGAAGCAACTCTTTATTAGCATTAATTTAAATGGGAAACATGGATAATGCATTACTGAAGCAGAAAATCATAATCTTTTAGAAGACATTAGAAAGGTAAAATAATTATGTAAACATGGATGGCTATTTTCAGCTCCTTGTGTGACAGATGTGCTTATCCATGAAAGGACATATAGTTACTGGACAGCTCCAGCACTTTTGTAGGTTATGGGTTTCTTCCATTTGCTTTTTACAGACTTGGCACTGGCTCTTCTTCTGATCTTGTGCTTTACCCCCTGCTTTTTGTCTTATAAGTCCCTCCACTGCAGTCTTGGTATTTGCATCTGTGCAGTGAGCTATGCTAATCACAGTGAGTCTCTTGGGGTCCCAAACACAGTCCTCCTCATGAATTCCCATAGATGGTGGCAGCCAAGCTGTATCATATCCATTCTGATGCCAACTTGTTGCCAGATGGATGTTCTGAGCATCAATTCTTTTAACCTTCCCTACCTTCACCCAGAGCTTGAGGACAACCCTCTCATCAGGAGGGCAAAATGCAGGGTATCCTAAGGCCTTGTTGATGTCTCTGCTACAGTACACACCAGGACCCAAGGTTCCTCCAGCAGAAGGCTTAAATCCTGACATGATTATAGTGTGAGCATTGTTTTTGTGTGTACCATGGTACATGATGTAGCCATGGCCCCAACTTGGTGCTTGGCCAGACTTCAGATGTTTTCCTTTCTCACAGCATGCTTCCCATCCACTGAATGTAAATGACATGCTGCAAAGGAGATGCAGGAAATCAGCTGTAATTTAACAAAAAAAATTTGTATTAACATTAATATGCATTCCTTGAAAAAAGTCTACAAATGTATAATACAAAAGGATATTTGATCATCATTTTAACAATCCTGATAAGCAAAGGTGATTTAATTGTAAAAATAACACAGGAAAACTGAACACTGAAATATGTTTTTCAGTCATTTGTACTTTCAGTATTTAAATCAACAGAAATGCAGTTTCACTGTGTGGGAAAAGTTAGTACTTTCCAGCCTTTGTCATCGCATTAAATTGCTAAAGTTAGAATCATGTGCAGCAAATGCAATAACTTATGTAGACAGAAACCTGCAGTCTGGTTTGGTTAGAAGTTGAGGTGTGTGGCTACATCATGCCAGGATCAAAACAGCTTTCTGAGAAAACAGACTGAAGAAGAAAAACTGTTCATGCCTATGGGTCTTGGAAGGGCTTTAAAGCTATTTCTAGCCAGTTTGTAGTCAATTACTTCTCTGTCTCAAGGATCATCTACACTAGAAATCTATCCAGACCAGGTCATGCCACCAATTTTAGCCCAAGAGCTGATGAAAATATGCTGCAAGAAGTTTCAAGAACTGCAGGATAACATCAAGGAAATTACAGACAAATCTTATCTTTATTAGTCTCTTTCAGACTTTTGACTTTATTAAAGTGCATCAATCAACAAAGACTGCACTTTGCCTTTGCTCTCAAAAAGTTTCAAAAACCCCACTTACCAGTAACACCAGGACATCTGGAACTATGTGCTTTGCATGGAGAAGAAAGAGCTAGAGCTGTTTACTGACAATACCAGATCTCATGGCAAAACCAAAAACTTTGCATTTGACCAAAAGAACCTCATAACAACTGTAAAGTATGGTGGTAGAAGCCTTATGATTTGGGGCTGCTTTTCTGCTTCAGGGCCTGGCCAGCATGCCATCATAGAGTCAACCATGAATTCCACATTGTACAAGAAAGAACTCAAGGAGTGTGTGATGTGTCATCTGCTCAAAAAGCTGAAAGCTTACCATCAGTAGGCGGTGCAACAAAACAAAGACCCAGAACACTCAAGCAAATCCACAGCAGAATGTCTCAAAAAGAGTACCTGAAGTAACTGTAATGGTCAAGTCAAAGCCCAGATATTGACCACACAGAAATGCTGTCGGGGTACTTGTGGTGGGCAAAAATTTCCCCAAGCCCACAAAGGTGACTGATAGACAATTACAAGAAATGATTCCTGCCCAAGGGAGCAACACTTCCTGTTTAAGCTTAGATGTATACTTATTTTTTACACTGCAGACAGTTAAATAGATAATAGCAGAGAATATTTTCATTAAATTTGATCAAATTCATCTAAAAATATTGTTGAAATAAAGATCAAATATCCAGATCTTTCATGGCGTACCAAACATTAGTAATGCTTTTCTACTGTTCTTCAACTCTTAAATTTAAGAACTTGAGAAAAAATACATTGCACTGAATACATTACAATTGTTACACTACCACTCTTATTTGAGTAATTACTTTTTGAAAGTAAAAAGTACTTTTGCTTGAGTACAGTTTTTCAGCTCAATACTCTATACTTCTGCTTCATATCATATCACTGAAACATATCACTGAATTTTAATCAGTACTGACTTCTGGTCTAACGTGAACTAAATGATTTCTAAGTACAATTTTGTGAAGAATGTAGCTGTTAGTCTCAATTCATGGTTTACATACATGCTGGCTGCTGAATGATCCTCAGTTCCTGTGGTGAACAAAGGAGAGCCCACTGAACAAGCTGAGTTACTTGCAGAAATCAAACTGCAACGTTTCTGGGAAAGGAATACTGAACACTGGAAGGTGAAACGAAAGTGAAAGTGTCCTAGTCACATGTAAGTTTTATATAATTTGAAATAGTAATTAAAATAGTTTTAAATATGCAAGTATTTTGAGCAGTGCACACATACACAGTATTTGGAACATGAAAGCATGTATATAGTTCATAGCTTGATTTCTAAAATGATAATTACAGCCAAAAAACAGAAATTGTTTTACACCATGCCAGTTGATGTTGTATTATTAGCAAAACGGAGACATGGATGTAAATTTATATTTATATATATTACCATACTTTACACACACACACACACACACACACATGCTGCAGATTGATTTTTTATATATATATATATATATATATATATATATATATATATATAAAAGAATGCAAAGTATGCAAGTATGCAAAGCAGAAGAAACCGCAGGAAATCATTTTGCATATGTTAACATCTTTGTGGCTTACTTTGTGAGCCACTCCCTAGAACTAAATGACTCATGCAAGCGACTTTTTCCTGTTGTTCTGCAAAGTATAAATACCTTCATGCATCTACTGGGACATTTTCTGAGAGGCGCTTAAACTGAAAAACTCACAGAAAGAAAACATACTTGACAAGCTAAACACTCAAAATTGAACACTGTGGTAAGTTTATTTAAGCCTCTGTTTTGCACTATTCTGAGATAATGTTTTTTTAAATTATTTTTTGTGTCTATCTTTTGTGTTTGTTCAAAATTGATGGTGAAAAATGTAGTTTTAGATAATAAGATCATTTTGATTTCTCATAATGTGAACATTATGAAGATATACATATTAAATCACTGGAATTTCAAAAATGCAGAACAGAATTCAAGAATTAAACAATAGATTGAACAGTTATATGAACAAAACAAAAACAAAATAACATTAATAAATATACACTCAAAATTATTATTCATATAAAATGTATTTGCACAAAGTTTACCCCATATTAAATAGGGCTAAAGCTAAAGGAGGAACTGGATCCAGGTGAGACATTATTGCACATCAGACATACAACACAGAGGCACATGTTGAGTGTAAATGTTGCTGTAGACAAATACTGCCAACTGTCACAGCAAACACCAAATTCTCCTCCACAAAATATTGAAATTAAACTATTAGCCTAATTTTTATTTTGTTTTCATTATATCCAAGCTTCATTCACCAGAAGTATGTGGGCTGAGGAAGATTTCACTCCGTCTGCAGGGGCATGTCTGGATAGCTATACAGAACCAAGAGAAAATGGAACCTATGTTATGTATCATGGCACAACTAGACAGGCTGCAAAGCAAATAATGGCCAATGGATTCTGTCAGTCTGCTGATGGAATGCTAGGACGTGGTGTTTATGTCAGTCGTGACCTTCAGAAAGCCAGCAGGTACCCTCTTCATGTACATGAACACCAACGTACAGTTTTGAGGTTGAAAGTAAAAGTTGGCAGAGTGAAGAAAATTGATCGCCAAGGACACCCCATGCAGAAGACCTGGCATTTACACGGTTATGACACTGCTTGGTGTCCTCCCAACTGCGGAATGGTCCCAAGTGGCCTGGAGGAAGACTGTGTATGGGATCCCCAAAGAATTACTGTGATTGGCATAATCCAGCCAAAAATGGGTCAATCATATCCTGAAGAGTATTGGTGATGCTCAAACACCAGTGAAGCACTTCAGCCATATGCAGTCATCTTTTATGTATGTGAATGATATTAAGTTCATTTTAAAATACAGTCTGTAATTGATTTCATGTCAGCATTTCATCATTTTTAATTATTCTTTTTCCCCTTTGTTATCAGGATAAAGTTTAAAATTATTGACATTTTGTTGATAGTTCTTTGTATTTTACAGAATTTTGCAGTATAATATTAGCAGTAACTTTTTAATGCTTGACTTTTTATTTGATCTGTTCTGATGCAGAAGTGCATATATGACATTTGTATAAACAAAACTGTAAACTTTTGGATGTGGACTGTGCCTTAAAGTAAGCAGTTTGTTGTTACATTTGGGAATAAAATCCTCTGATCTGATCAAACTTCATCAGCCTTAATCTGGGTGAATTTATTACATGAATATTGTTAGCACTGTCCACTCAACTCTTTGTCCTCCTCCTTAGCTCAGAATTTCCTGTGAACAAAGAAATGAAACTAAAAGCATATTTTTAGAGGTCTGGCTATGTTTCTATCATACCTCATGTTTGAGAAGTATTTGCACAGAAATGGTAGTGAAATGTAATGCCCATTCACTCCATAAAAACACATTTCATTTACTTCTTAACTCTGACTGTTGTGAAGTTAAATGAAAAAAGTTTTTTTTTAAACATTTAGTGCATGTTCACATACATTTACAAGTAGGCAGTTGCTTTCATCCAATGCATTGCACCGCAGACAGCTACAAACAGAACTGTTAAAAACCACCTTGTGTGTTTCATTCCACTGTTCCCCTATACACATATTTGAGTAGTTACCTGCAGAAATGACACATGGTTAGTTAATTAAATAATAAAAACAAAAGATGGTGAAGGACTAACATAAAATGGTGCCACCAGTTCAGGACGGAAAGGGGTTGGAATAAGACCAGTTTTGAGACCCTTTTGGAATGATGGATAGCGTGAATTTGTCCCAATACACCAGCTCTCAGTCTCAGTCTGACAAACTCGCTCCATCCACAGTTTTGATTGTGAAACATTTCACAAACAGATGACTGGAGGTGGAGAAAGGTCTTCCTGCTGGGGTGGAGGGTCTGATCAGGTACTATTTATGACCAAGTCAAACTGATGCACATGGTATAGTCTGTCTGTTAACATTTTTGTACATACAATGGGATTTCTCTGCATCTTTGCAAGGTGTTTGTGCTCCATTGTCTCTCACCCTGCTGCAAGTCATTGTGGACCAGCTGGCACTTCCTTTTGTCTGAAATTTCCCTGAGGAAACTATTGTTTGTGTTGTTGTGGCTCTCTGAGGTCACCAAATATTCCTGCTAAGAAGAGATAAGCAAACCTGAACCCCTGATAGGATAATGTGATAATAAAATCAGGACAGTCATGTAATATGGAACAAATGACATTGACACTTTTTACTTTTATTTTAGTGTGGAGCCTAGATTTTGAGAATTTTATACACCACACATGCATATCTGTTTTCTTTTTTTACCTGTTACATAAAATTCAAGTCTATTCACTTACTATTTATCGTAATCAAGTAAAAATAAATACATTTCTACACGGAAAGACTATATTATTCTATTATTCTTTATAAGGGAAGCGGTGAAGGAATTGTCGCTAGCAGCTGAGAGGGCTAGTCAGTGGCTGTGGTTGAGGAGAGCTCAACTAGAGTGGGAGAAGGTGGGGTAGGTGGGATAGGGCGGCAGTTTATTTACTGGGGGTTACATGGACCTTTGACCTAGTAGGCCTGGAGGGGGGTGGGTCTGGGATGCCAGGCCTTACTGCTGAGTCATCCGGAGGTGTCGTGGGCCTAAGTCGGCGTACCACCGATGAAGGATGGTGCCTACCTGATGACCCCGGTGAAGAGCTTACAAGGTGGCATGTTAGGATGCATAGTGTGTTAGGGTTGAAGGGAAGTAGGTGGGTAGGTTGTTAAATGGGTAGGGTAGGGCTCTATGCTTCATCCCAGTGGGTAAGCGCAGGATATCTGTCAACTTATCCTGTATATTCGTAATTAAGAGTGCAAGAAAAGCAGAAACAATATTTATTTTAATGGTTCTGATAGCAATATAATATTTTATTAAATGTTGAAAAAGCCTTTAGTCGCAGTTATGCAGTATTACCATAGAATTCTGCAGAATATTGAGTAACCAGAGTTAAATGTAATCACATGGCAATTTAAATGATTTTAGGTGTGCATTGATAGACTACATCGTAACACAGACATGAAGTTGCAAGTTGGCAAAATGTTTTCTGTTACCGAATGAATAAAAATATACCTGCGCATTAAATATGCTTTAAGATTATTCGCAACTTGTGTTTTGTAGCAAACACTGTTCAGTCAAGGAAGGTGGGTTACTAATGCTGTCACCATTAATTCTTATTAATGTGTAGGTTCCATAATGCAGAATGTTTCTAGTAGTGGTTAAACACACCATGTTCCTTTCGCACATCTTGCTTGAATTAAGTGTGGTCACTGTGATGCAAATAGGGAACGATGTACAGCTTCCAAAAGTTGCACGCAAACACTGCAGTTACACTAAAAGATGAAATGTAAGAAAGGTATAGCATGTACAGGAAGTTTCGAGATTTAGCCTACATGGATTTCACATAAATGGCACAAATTAACAAAACTGAAGACGAGGCACTGCAGTGATATAATAAACAGATGTGAATGGGAATGCATGCTTGTACACCATGAGGTTTCTGTGTAATACTGTAAAAGATTCAATTGAATGTTCATAAAACTGAGTTGCAAAGCTTCTGGCATTTTAATTTTGACTTTTTGTATCTTTGTTGGAGCAAACTTGGGCAGCATGTTCATAAAACATTAGTGCAAAGAGCATATTTACTGCTCAGAAACAACCATTGCATCAAATTTAAAAAATAAAGACTTTTCTACACTGGCTTTTGCTAAAATAAAACTCTTGATCTCTATTTCTGGCCTAACTGATGCCCACTGGGCCCCTATTCATATGGTAAGGGAGGAAATTACTGGTAAGTATGACATTTGTGTCTCATGAAATTTCCACCTTCAAATAGCACACGCCTCTCTGCACCGAAATGAGCGAAATTTGCAGTTTTTCACACAGATAATATTAAGCACAAGTGATGCAGTAGTCAGGTTTGAAGGTTTGAAAACACTTTGCATGAAAAGCTGTGAAACCCACGTCAAGTTCCTTTTGATAAAAAAGCAGGATGTAAGAGGCAGTCATCAACCTGGATTAAATGTTTATCATCTGAATGGTACATACAGAAATGACTGGCTTTGCAACATGTAGTTAGAAATTCTTAAAGAGACTGCACATTTCTACAAAAGCCTTTTCTGCAAAGCATACAGTAAATAGGTGTCTGTAGTGGGCATGAAGGTACCACAGCGATGAAGGAGAGAGAAAAAACAGCAAACAGCATTACAGGTTTGCACACTTAGTTGGTTTCGTGTTGTTCCTTTATGGGAGTGGGGGGGGGGGGGGG
>UFQX01000044.1:205260-258328 GCA_900497675.1 Arapaima gigas | reverse complement strand
CCTGGGGGGGGGGGGGGGGCGGGGGGGGGGGGGGGGGGGGGGGGGGGGGGGGGGGGTTGTCAGCCTGTCTATCCTTAACTTCGATAAGCTCTACAGGAATATTCTTCTTCACTTGTGAGTTTTTTTCTTGAGTCAGACCTGATTCCAGCTCTGCACAGCACACAGAGACATCAGAAGGTAGAGCAGCCAGGGACAACAGTGGAAAAACACGCTGATAGTAGAGCATGGCAGCATTTTACCTGCAAAACATGAGAAAAAATAAAACATATCAGATGTGTCAGGCTCAGGAAGTAGCTGCAGGAAATCATTGGCACTTCTGAAAATGTTTGCAACTCTGAAAAAAGTTTTGGGCAGGAAAAATTTTCTTAATATTTGGGTCATGGTTTGTTAAAGATGAAACTGATACAGGAAGAGCTTTACAAAATGTAACATCTCTGCTACTTTGTGATCTTAGATCTATGTCCATTTGCCCATCCTGACTGCATCATTCCGATTATGACTGAAAATAATTCCTCACCTTTTTCAACAAAAATATTTGCAGTTTTGGTGTTGACTTTGCAGCTGAAGGTAGTGTTTTCTGAGAATTTATATTCATGCAGTCTCAGCCGTAATGTATTTGTTCCGAGCTGTTCCACAGTGGATATATCCTGGAACATTTCTGCTGCTGTTACCGTAGTGGAGTTGGTGTTAACAATATATTCCCTGCTCCCCTTGGACATGGAAAATATATAGCTGATAATCTCATTTGGCTTCGGCTCAATGACGCAGTCCACCCGAACATCTCTGTCTTCTTCCTGACATACTGTGATTTTCTTGCAGAGACTCGGTGTCACAATGACTGAGAAAGACAAATCATACGTCAGTGACTGAAAGGGCAACTAACTTTTTCAGATGACTGAGTAGATAGTTTTTTTTTGTACGGTTAGTTAAAACTCACTTTTAATATAGAGAACAAAGTAGATGATAGAAAATGTTTGAAGAACATTAAAAACACAAAGTAGTCTCCAAAAATAAGATAATTTAATAAAAGTTAGATGCCATCCTGGTGCAGTCAATTTGTGGCAGGGTTTACTCTGTAAGGGAGGGATCAGAAATGGTTTGCGACTGTCTTCCTCCTTATGTGTATTGAACTGCATGAGGAAACACGCAGACACTGCACAATTCAGCTGGAATCCAAGTCCAAAACCTGAGCACAGGATCTGTGACGCATCAGATATAGTTTTACCCTGCCGCTTTCAAATTTAACACACTGGCTTCCCAAGTTTGGATTCAAATTTTTAACAGTACAAATATTTTACGACTCCATTTACTTTTATTGCTTGTTCTTCATTTGAGTATTTTTAAAAATTTGGTACTGTGCGAACGTATCAAGTACATTCATGAGAGAACACTAAGATACACCCACAATTCTAGCAATAAATACTGAAATATAAACTTACCCAGTAAAAATACAGCCAGTTTAAACAAAGCAGACATCATGTCAGCCTCTCTGTGGAAACTGCAAGAAAGTGGGACAGCTGCATCGTGATGCCAAAAGATTTGAAGAAATTCAAGGCATTGTTTTAATGTTCATTTTAAGTTCAAATAATTACTAAAATGAAGAGAATGGAAGGTCAAATGACATTTTCGCCACAAGGAGGTAGCAGCTTTGACTGGTACTATTTGCAGATTACTCACTCTGAGACAATAAAGATGGCAACTCATAGGTTTCCTTTTTCACAAACACTCATACAGAAATCCACAGCAGTTTGCTTACAGAAGATACATTCACTCATTTCCATCAACCGACTGTCCTTTTTCAGGATTGTAGTGGTTAGGAGAATATCCTGGAAGTGCTATATTAGGAGCAGTACACCCTTTCAGTCACAGGGGAATATCACACATTACATGGGCAATTCCATCCATCCATCCATCCATCCAAACAGCTTTACTCTGGTCAGGGTTGCATCATTTCAGATCCTATCCTGAGGTTACTGAGCTGCACCCTGGATAATCACAAGATGGCCACATATACATACATAAGCACACACTATGGGAATTTCAGTGACTAGTTAACCTGAAACACATCTTTAAAAGGTGGGAAGAGCACCTGTAGGAAACCCACACAGCAATACTTGTCATTTTCAGAATAATTCCCAGTTTATGCGAAGCCCATCGTGTTTTCACCATAATTAATACCATTTGACTTTAACACTCACATCATTCCTTGAATGACTGTATGTTTAGTGAGGATTAGAGATTTTGACTGTGCTCTGGCTCAGTATGTGGAAAACATGTCAAAAAAGAGTGCAAGGTGCAGCCTGATCTTTGTTTAAAGTGTGTACCATACAAAGTTGTATTAGATAAATTATAGATTCATAGTGGAGGTTTTGCCCTTTAACAAACTCCAGATCAGCGTTGGGTTTAGCTGACCAGACTAACATTAACATCACAGCAGAGAGCATCCCCCAGAAACTGCCTGGAAACATGAGCAATTTTTCTACATTTGAATTTGAATTCAGTAGATACTTCTCTCCAGCGTAACATACAATTCTAAAAAAAAAAGAGATGGAAAAGCACAGATACAGACACTGAAGCCTGAAGTGCACTTTGTGACCCCAAGCAAAGGTCACAGTAGTGTGGAGCCCATCCCAGAATTAACAAACAGCTTCATAGTTTGGTCTGCACTGGACTGTGAATGAACCAACAGGATAAGCTTGGCATTTTTACAGAACATAATACATTAGTAAGTAGATGGATGAATGTATTATTCAGTTTTATTGATTGTTGCTTAGCAGTAAAAGTGAATCTATGATGATACAATGAACTTTTAAGTTTTTCATAGAACAAGAAACCTGGACAAACATCAAAGTCTGTATGTATTATAAATGCATAAATAAATATAATTCATATCTTTGAAAGATGGCATACTGAAGGTCCATGAGATCACCGTATGGGGATAAAAAATTTTTAAAGCACAAAAGATTAACACCCTGCAATGAAACATGATGATCCTCGAATCAATGTTTACACATGAAAATAACTGTTTTTTAAGAGCTTTCCAGAAAAAGGTACATTATATAAACCAGTCTAATTGAGTGCAGCAGCATGTTCTCACCCTGCAGAATCCTGCACAGGAAAACAGAAAGACTCCATAACTGGTAACTGGTAATAACGGTAACATGACATATGTCTGGTGTTCCTCCTCTTGGCTTTTTCCAGTAGGTGCAGCATCCACCCTTACACACACACACACACACACACACACACACACACACACACATATTTCTGCTGCAGTCAGACACCCACGGTGAAGAAAACATGTTCTCTTATTGACCATATATTATCCTGCAGTTCTAAAGATGATGCATCAGCATTTTTCTTACTGACAGTAATTTGAAATCATGCACATGTTCTGCATGACATGATATTTACTTAGAGATGGTAATAAGGCATGTTAAGAGAAAATGTAGCTAAATATAAAATGTTAAAAAAATTTACATTTAGTAGTATTTCCTTTGCTAAATATATGACTAAGAATGATTACTATTGTATTATTATGCATTAATATGCTAATTAACATTCATGCCAATGTATCTGTCGATGTGAAAGCACTTCAGTCAGATTATTCTGGAATTCTTACCTTGCTTGTGTGTCTTTCTGGGGTGCTTGCTGCTCTTTGTGTCTCTGTGTCTTTGCAGCTGTTCTGCCTCAAAAATATTAGAGTGGAAGCTTCTGAGAGGGCTGGTCTGCTAATGCAGAGAGGAGTTTGGTGGGATGGGGAGGAGTCACTGCAGTATAACATCCCTTTTCACATCTCCAGATTCACAGCCAAACACCCAGACATATCCTGTCTGCACACTGGTCCTTTGCTTTGCTTATCTGTGTAGCTCTGTAGCAAAAGGCTTGCAGGAAATCTATCATACATTAGAACCCATAACAAAGGAGACAATAACAATACACATAAACACAAACATACACACAGTAGGCAAATTAGAAAAACAAAATGCCCTGAAAACATATTTGATGGAACTGGTGCCTCACACATGTTTTAAACCCCATGTTTATTATTTGTACATTCTGTAAATGTGATCTATAATATGTGAATATATATACATAAAATGGAAATATATAATGGAAATGTAATGCTTTATGTTACAGAATATGCCTAATGTGACTGTGAATGTTAATGTTCATAGAATTCTATGCAGAGTTATATAAAATTTATTCTGAAATGTATTTTACAGGGAGCTAGAAATGCTTGCTGTACTTTGAGCACAATAGAAGCTGACAGCCAGCGGTAAAGGAGGAATCATGGGAATTGTAGTTCTTTAAATGTTAATATGGGAGACGCCATTTTAAGTCCAAAGAAATACATTTCAGGCTAATTGATCTCTGTAAATTATCAAAACATAAATACACACACACACACACACACACACACACACACACACACAAACACACACATATATATATGTGTATATATATATATATATATATATATATATATACATACATACATACATACATATATATTACAATTTCTATGTATATGGTAGAAACAGATACATTTTTTTAATTCAGCTGAAGAAATGGAGAAATACAGTTTATAAAATGGCTTTTTACATGAGATGTTTGTTGGTTTAAATGGTGATTAGAATGGCTTCAGGTGCAGCCTATTGCGCAACGTTGCTGATTTCAAAGAGAAGCTGGGGACTGAAAGAAGCAAATGGAGAGTATTGTTGTTGAGACTGTTGTTTACAAGTCTGAAGCTTGTAAATAGTGTAAATAGAGCAGTACCACATTGCTGAAGACAAATATACCTGTTGTTGATCCACATGTTCACCTCTTTGACTGGCCAGCTGGGTCACACATCCCTGAAACCCTCAAGAGAGAAACCCACTCAGACTCCACACAGACACTGCTGGATGTGAACCCACAGCTGGGGGACTGTGAGGCAACAGCACTCTGAGATGCCAACAAACATACTAATCATATATTTATCAGTTACTTCTCTGCACATATAAATATATGCAATTTCTAAATAAATAATTGAAAAATGTGTCACCCAAAAAATAGTTTATATCACATTCGAATTCAGTTATGATTTCTTAATTCTTTATACATCATTATATTTGATGTATTTACTATTCAATCAGCTTTTTAAAACATATAACATATAAAGGAGCTTTGCTTACATCTCAATCACTTGCTAAAATTTTGCAGTTACCTTAGTCAAGCCAGAATGTTATTACACTGGCTTTGTACAATTTTTTTTTTTATTTTCCTCAGTGATTTTTTAAAAATTTCCTCTTCATTTCAAAGCAAATGGCTCATGAGTTTCTGTAGTGGTAAAACACACCCAAACAAGAGTACCAGAGTACTTTAAATAAACTTGGTTCCACAGTGTTTCTTCTCTCGTTCCAGGGTAATGAATAATAAGACAACAAACAACACACATTTTTGGGATAAATGCGCACAATGTATCAGTTTAACATAATTCGGTATTGAAATGGAACCTTTCACTGTAACAATTTTTATCTGGAGCTTATCCACAATAAAAAATCAAAATGGGGAAAAACATCTAAAAAAACCATACAGTACTGTACAGTGTACTGTAATAAAATACTGTATGTGTTGTAATAAACTCTTATTGTGTTCTGTTAGGAATTTATCCAAAGCCAGATGTGTACTGCAGGGGAGTTATCTGCTGCTTCCACATGTTTTGCTGTCTGAACATGTTTGCATACAGTCACCATATTTACTGCAGATTTTTTTGAATAAGCGTATTTATTTAAACATTGGTGGTTTTGTGAAACAGAGGCAGAGGTCAGGTTACTTTGACACACATCTTTATTACCTTTATTCAACATGTCGTAACACTGAAGCCCAGCTGCAAACTTGCACATGGGCCCTCTCATCTCTTGCATTTAACGTGAGGGGCCTGGGGGGGGGGGGCTCTAGAACAAGTGGAATCCGCTTAACAAAAAAGTGTTTGAATGGCATATGATCAAATTTGCTCATGCACACAAATCATGACTGAATAGGTGTGTAACAATACAACTATCTATAAAGTCATAATATTTAGAATCTTCTAATATCCTGGTTGGTGTCTAACAGCTCAACTACAGAGCATTTGTGCCACTGCAACACTTTATGAGCTCAGGGATGAAATATCACAGGAAGACCCTTCAAATTCCCAGAAATTCTGCACCTTGTCCAGCAGAATGTGCCGACCAGAGAGGCGCGCAGCTGAGGCTAGCCAATTCCAAAGCTTGCAGTTCCCATCATTGCCACTGGGGGGAGCTCCAAATTAAGGAATATTTATTTTAGCTGTATGTGTTTTTTGCTGTTATGCTATATTATTTGAAAAATATAGCATATAATTGTTTTTTTGATAAAAAGAACACTTTAGATGACCTTATGTGACAAATTCCATTGTCCAAGCTATAAAGCAATGTCATTTTAAAAACAACCTTGTTGTAAAGCCTAACATGATATAGACTCCTGAGCTAAAAATGAAAGACAGTAAGGACGAATAACTGAATATTAAGGGTCATGAAACAAAAATATTGTTTGATCCATCCATTACCCAGAAATGCTTTATCTTGGTCGGGGTTGTGGCGGCTGGGAGCCTCACTGAGGTCTACCCTGTGAAACTACAGCCTGGATGGGAGGCCACCCATGACAGACACCCAGAGGGAGAACCAGCAAACTCCATACAGAGTGAGGGGGACTCAAACCCACACAGCCCAGGTGCCGTGAGTCAGCAGCACTACTACTGTACCACCATGCTGCCCTAGAGAAATATCTTATTCTGTTAATTTTCTCTATGTTGCTATTTATGAAAGATTGTATTGCTTAACTATTATTCCTGTTGATAAATTATAATAAGTCCTTCTTCCAAGCAACTAAGCAACTTATGGAAACAGAACCAGTTTTGTTCATTAAGTTATGCTAGTTGTTTCCAAAAGTCATGTGACAAATGCAAAACCTTTTACCTGGAATGTATAAGAGTTATGTTCTCAAGGGCAAGATAAAGAGCCTCCAAATCCTGTAGGAGAACCTCTTCAGTCAGCAAGAGATCCATATTTAGGAAGAAAACATGTAGTTTGAAGGTTATTACCTTAGGGGCACTTTTTCCAAGAAAATAACCCTAGTAAGTAAAACAAATGTATACACATTTGTTCCATGCAATTAAAATGTTTCAGAACTTGTTGTAAAATGAACTTCATTCTGGAGCAGCACTTCAACCTGGCAGAACACAAAAATGGGGGTGTTTCAGTTCAGCACTCTTGCCAACAGTCTGACTAACACACAGCAGCTGACAGCAGTTCCTTATAAATACAGAAGCCAGAGTGATGGATATGGGATCTGTTCTGGCAAATGCCCTCAGTCACATGCTTTGGATGCAGAAGGATGGCAGTAATATGAGTTTGCTTTCAGTTTTGAATATTACCTTACCATTCGTGCTACCTTTTGTCTGTTGTACACGTTAGAGGGAAACCCTGGTATATGCAATTTTGCTTAAACACAGCTATACTTTTAACACCAGCTCCTGGTTGCTCAGTAGACACCCCACTATGATGCAGAGCCAGAAATCTGTCTGCCTGAAACAAAGTCCCCATGTTGCTGACACACTTCCCTCATATCCTTACAGTTTCATGTATAACTTCTGCTTTGTTTTACATGTTTGTATCCTGTCTTCTTTTTAAACTCATAAATAAAGTGTAATCCAGCAAAATGGGGGTCAAAAAATGTAGAAAACTGGGGGAAAAAATTGAAAAGAAGGAAGGGAACAAGACTAGAGAAGCATTTAGGATAAAAGTGAGGATGGAACATCTGGAGAAATGTTTACTTTCAGATAACCGAAGCAAGAATTATGACTATTTATATGTTGAGACAGTCTTAATCAGTTAGCTTTGGAGATATTTATTCTTTTGATCCATGTTCAGATAGGCTAGTGCTCAAGTTGTGCGCAATTTTTGGAAGCAGTCAAAACCTATATAACAGAAATAATTACTTGTTTTGCCCCTGCAATGGACTGGTGTCTCCTTCCTTAAATCCAGCTTTGTGAAGGCAACCATGTACAGTTTTGTTTCCGTTATTTTGTCCACCTTCTGAATACAGTTCATTGTTTGCATGTATCTGAAAGATGTTCCTGAAGTAGCAAGATACGTAGCGTTGCAGAACATTTAAATGTTCACAACAGTGAAAAGCAAGCTAATGCTGATAAAGGAAGGTAAAACAAATGCTCCCTGGGTCAAACTCCACATCTGCATGTCTGTATTTTGGCTGAAAACTTCAGACACTCGGTAGTGAACATCACAAGTGGCTTTTGATGTACACGCCTAATCCTCTCAGTTGTAAGGAGGAGTAATCAATAACCAACAATGAAAAAGATGAAAGAATAAACTGCAGGTCTACAGCACTTTATCTGAGATGAAGTGAATGGCATTTTTGTTTGTTCTCTCAGGATTAGAGACTTGTTAGAGACTGGAAATTCTCCCCTAAAATCCCCAGAGTGGAAAAAGCCGGTACAAGTTCCCGTAGTGCCCTTAGACAGCTACTCCGACTTGTTTCCATGGAATTGAAAGCCACAGAAAAATATACCAATATGACAATGTATTATTTCAGTTTCCATTTGAGTCTTTTTTAAAATTATTTTACAGAAAAAAGAGTCAGTATTGTCAAAGGCCAACTTCTGGCTGGTGTACGACTGGATTAGATACATACAGATGTTTTCTAGAATTGTTAACTACAAATGTTGACATTTCTCAGGAGATCTCATGAATTTCAAACAAGAGCTACTCCTGCACCCCTTTCCTTGTTTGTAAATTGTACAATCATTATTATTATTATTATTATTATTATTATTATTATTATTAGTAGTAGTAGTAGTAGTAGTATTAATATTACTGTTATTTATGAAAAGTGCTTCCAAAATAAAGCTCAGAAGAAATGACCTAAGTTCAAAAGCAATTCGTCAACTGAACAGTGAGTTGGTGGCACCATTAATCTTACTGCATCCGAGGAGTTCATTAATTACCTGGCCCAGGTAAACTACAGCGCACAGAAAGGATACACTTACACTGCTGTAAAGTTCTGTTTATTTATTTTCTTTATTATTTACCAATGTGCTATGTGTTATTTAACACAAAATGTTTAAATACTGTTAAATTTTTATTATTTATAAGTACATTAAAATTGAAACTATGAATCTAAGAGTGTCTATATATACAGTACTGTACAAAAGTCTTAGACATGCAACTTCAATGTCTGTTGAGAAGTACAGGTAGATTCTTATCTACCATCAGGAAGGTTTCTGATTGATCCCAAATTCATTCTGCAGCCTGAGAATGACCTCAAACACCCAGTCTTAGTCATACAGAACTATCTTCAGCAAAAAGAAGGAATCCTGCAACAGATGGTATGGTCCCCACAGAGCCCTGATCTCAACATGATCAAGTCAGTCTGGGAGGACAAGCAGAAACAGTCAAAGTCTGCAGAAGAACTGTGGCCAGTTCCTCAAAATGTTTGGAAGAACCTACCAACCTCTACCTTAAACTGCATGCAAGTTTGCATAAGAGAATTGATGCTGTTTTAAAGGCATAGAGTGGTCACACCAAATATTGATTTGATTGAGGTTTTTTTTGTCTATTGCACTTTTTAGAAGGTTTATTGATTAATAAGTATTCATGGCATTATTTCTGGAACCATCCTCACTTTGTAGCATTTTTCCCACAGGTGCCCAAGACTTTTGCACAGTGAATATATATATGGTAGAGTGTGTGTGTGTATGTATATATACACACACACACACACACACACACACACACACACACACACATATATATATATATATATATATATATATATATATATATATATATATATATATATATATATATATATATATGGTAGCGATACATAAATATGGCCAAAGGTATGTGGGCACCCCTTCTAATTCATACGTTTGACTATTTCGGCCACACCCATTACTAACAGGTGCATGAAGTCCACCATACAGCCATGCAGTCTCCTTAGACTTTAACAGTAGACTGAGTCGTACTAAAGAGCTCAGTGACTTTCAGTGTGTCGTTGTCAAAAGATGCCACCCTTCCAGGCAAATCAGTTTGTTAAATTTCTGCCGTGCTAGACCTGCCCTGGTCAACAGTTCTGTAACTGTGAAGGAGAAACATCTAGGAGCAACAACAGCTGAACCATGAAGCGGTTGGCCTCGCAAGCTCACAGAATGGGACCTGCTGATGCTGAAGCCTGTTGTGCGCCAAAATTCATCTGCCCTTGGTGATAACACACATATTGGTGCTGGGCTATGAAATTACACCCTGGATGGGATGCCAGTATCATCCAGGAGAAATTTAGTAAGTGCTTCAGTAACAAGTTCAGACAGTCTTACAATTCTTCTAGAAGACTGATGTTGCAAAACTGATATCAACTTTGGGGAAATTATTTTAAAAAGTCAGAAATGATCAGCAGTGCAGTGTTTAAGACTATTACTGTCATGAAACTGCAAGGTGAAACAGTAAAGTATCCCTAGACAATTTATGCACAGCAGGTAATGGACATCGGAGTAACAGAAGAGTCGATTATGGTCTGCTGAGTCTTCATTGTAAAAACCTTATCAGATGGATTTGTACAAGTAATGTGCCTGATTATGGAACGCTCTGGTTCATGTTGCTGAACTCCAGAGCAACCACATCCCTCACAAGCCACAGGCTCCAGGATCACGGACAGCAGGCAATGCTGGGTGACTGCTGAGGAAACACAAGCACCACAGAAATCTCCTTATAGAGCACTTGTTCACCTCAAGAGCAAAGTTCCAGGGAGAAACATGCAACACTCTAGATGGCTGACATCTCATTCCCTTCTTAAAGCCAGTGTGGAAGTAAACGTTATGCTTCAGTGTTTCATTTTATGAAAAGTTTTAAATGAAGAAAGCTCGTATCTACTAAGATATCACCTTTATTTTTTCATTAAACCTTGTAAGAAAAAATAAAACCTCTGAGCTCATTTTTTGTCTATATAAGCATGATAAATATATCCTTTATGGAGAAAAAAACAATGAACACAATGAGCAAACCATTCAGATGTTCACTTTTGAGCTTGAAGTACCAGAGATTTTCCCGAGGGACAGTGTGGAACCGAATGCAGACATGTGGGTGGCCTGACCGCTGCAGGCATGGGGTACCTCTGATTTCTGGGAGGTTTTGTTTTATTTTGGGCAACCTGCCTAGACTAAGATGTATGGTTTCAGATGGCTTGACCACTGTACCCCAGGGTGAAGCAAAGATTTTATTTTTTTGTGTTTCTTTTTATTCAGCCATCCCAGTAGTGTTTCTCTCTCCATGCTGGTGGACATGCAATAAATACTTCGCACCTTTAGCGATCTTTTGTAACTAAAGTCACATGGGACGAGAGAAAAAGTGTAAGAAGCAAAATCACTGCACATCAGCCGTGTGGCACTACTACCAGGAAGGTTGTGGTTTCATTGATTTTACATAATTGGTTGAGCTGTAAATAAAATGTTCTATTTTTTTCTAATTCATTAAGGCCTGTTTTGTGACACAAATACCAGTCACAGAGCATTTGCCAGGCCATGATTCCACTGAACAGTATGCTTTTAAAATGTTTTGAAGTGAGTGAAGTTCTAAAACATTTTAAATGTAAATAGTCATGAATTATTATGATCATCATGATACTTGATAAATTCACAAGAATATGACATTATTTGTATGTATGCTGGCCGTGTCAGTAAAATATATAATTTCCTGAGGGTCGCTGTTTTTAAAAGCTATTTGTAAACTGATCTCTTATATGAAATTACACATAAAAAATATCAAATTACAGTTCTGCAAAGCGCCTACTTGTTTTGGGTTATTATTTATGAACAATGCAAATGAAAATTTAGTCTTTAAGTGTTGATGAAAATGAAGCTCATATTTCTAGGAGACAAAAAATACCTCTGGGGCAAAGATTGGCTATATTTAAAATGGTCATTTCTGCAATTAATGATCCATTTTCAGAAGTGGAACATTACAGAATCAATGGCAGAAAAAATATTATGTATAACAAGCTGCACGGCACAGACTTTGCTTATTTCTTCTTTGAGTAGAGAATGAATAATACAGCTAGTGGTGAGCTGCCTTTCATGGAAAATTATATTAATTCATGAAGTATCTTGCTGGGCTCCAAGGACCAACATCCTGGTCTGCTCCTTTTTTGTCCTTTCTTATTTACCCTGTGATGTAGACGCTCAGACTCGGAGTATTCAGACTCCAAGTGCAAAGGCAAGTGCACAAGTCATCCCTGCTGACCAGAGGAAGGGCCCATTTCCCTCTGCACTGGAAGAATGAGATACAGACAGTTGTGCTGCTGTATTCCCATCAGAAGAACCCCACTGCTGCCCTTGTTCTGCAGGTCTCCAAGTTGCTCACATGTACCTTATGTTTATTCCCTCACATAACACAAGCAGCTGAAGAGTTGATGATGAGCTCCTGGTTGCTGTGAGCTATAATCAAGCTAAAAATTTCAGTAACTCACTTAACAACTTTTGGTCTAAGTAAAGTTCATAAATCAGGGAGCAAAGGTACATATACTCTTAATATTGCTTTACATTCCAGTATTTATAAAATTTACTTCACACATTCTGTCAACTGTAGTAAAGAAGCTACAGTTTTGACAATTTTTCTTTTCTTCATTAATTTAACTACTTTAACCTCTGCTCTTTTTCCAGCATTACTAAATTTTTAAACAGTAAAAATCTAACAGACTTGTCCAAATACATGGTAATTACTTGTTTATGCTGCTCAAATAGTAACTTAAATCATACAGTTTTATTAGGACAATAGAAGCTATTAATTTAATGTTCAGTGTGTAACAAGATGCTAAATTGCTACTTTAAGGCCGTAAGTGTACAATTTCCAATCTAAGAAAGCTTTTATATGCATTAAAATATGTCTGCACTACCTGTATGATGCACTTTTTCATTATTGATCCAACAGGCTGACTTGGAGATCCAATGACTCAAAAACAAAGAGCCGAATGTCCTACAGTGACCCAGTCAAAGTTCTCACCTCACTCATATTAAAAATTTTTGGCACTGAAAACTGCCGTCCACAAACATCATCCAACTATCCTGAACAAACCGCTGCAGATTTGCCTAGAAGAATGGGAAAAAAACATCTCCCAAATGTTATTAGAAATAATTTTAACTTTGTTAGTGCAGCAAAAAGTGGCTCTAACAGGTAATACGTGGGATTGGAGTATTCATGCAAGTAGCATATTTCAGTTTTTCATTTTCTTTAAAGTATCTGTAGATCTAGTTTATTTTTCATTAAAACAAATAATAATGCTCTTCATGGACTTTTTCAAATAGCTGGTAATATTACTTATTCCTCATAGATGCAGGCTGGGTTGTTATCTACATTGGTCAGGTCACTTGGGACAGGGAGTCTGAAACTGAAACACCCAAAACACTCAGTAACTCCAAGTTGTTTTTCGGTTTTCATATAATCATAACCCAGTACAGTAACCCTAAGACTCAACATATATATTTTATTAATTCAGCACAATGGCATTTTTGCTGGTCGTTTTACTTTCACAACAGGTGTTTTATTCACTATCTATTATTTCATTCGTTCTGCAATGCACTCAAACACTAAGCTTGTATAACAAAACCAGTTACTGGATATTTTTCCTACTTCATATCACATTGACAATGTCAGCCAATCACAACCCTCTGTTAGGCAACTATAAATCACAGCTGAAGTAGCAGATTCAATGTTATTAAATATTAGAATATTAATAGCATTGAATCGGCTACTTAAGCTGATGAACATTTTCCTAATTACAGGCTATGACTGGTTGAGATTGTTAGTTAAATTTAATAACATTGAATCTNTTTCCTACTTCATATCACATTGACAATGTCAGCCAATCACAACCCTCTGTTAGGCAACTATAAATCACAGCTGAAGTAGCAGATTCAATGTTATTAAATATTAGAATATTAATAGCATTGAATCGGCTACTTAAGCTGATGAACATTTTCCTAATTACAGGCTATGACTGGTTGAGATTGTTAGTTAATTTCTTTAGCTTATGCTTTTAAGTGCATAAATTTTAAGTTACTCACAATAATTAGCATATTTATAGTGCAAGAAATATTTTAACGGAGATAGTTCTTTGTGCAAGGGTTCCACAGCAGGAGCATACATGTGAACTCGGTTTTTTAATCTTTATAGGAATAAACATGCAACTATTGCCATAGTTATGTAACTCTTATTGTGGCCATTGCGCCCCAGGGGTGGTATGATTAGTAGAGAGAATGGGAGCCCCAGGCGCCTGAACCCTGGCAATTCATCAGCAACAGTGTGTTTGGATGTCTCTGCAGCAGAATAGTCATGAAAATTATTACTGAGGCAGCAGAAAAGCTGTAAAGAAAGTGGTGAATGAAGAGGGAGCCATGGGTCACAAATGAGGAATACAGGCCAAGGTCTCATCCACCTTTCTCATATTTCCTTGAAGAAGTTACAAGCATCTGAAACCTGCCGATACATCAGGCTACTTTATTGATACTCATGCTTTCTTTTGAGTTACCTGCTGTTCTGTCTGTTCAAACAGATGAAAAGCAAAAAACCTTAAAACTTTACTTATTTTAACTCTAAAATGTATCCACTTTATCAACAACCTTGACGCCAGAAATTATGATTTTATGATTGCATCTTAATATTTTGTTGTCTATGCTGATGATC
Organism: Arapaima gigas; assembly: GCA_900497675.1. Lineage (NCBI taxonomy): Eukaryota > Metazoa > Chordata > Actinopteri > Osteoglossiformes > Osteoglossidae > Arapaima > Arapaima gigas. Next base: position 243,572 of record UFQX01000044.1, on the reverse strand, counting down.
GGTTACTGTGAATAACCTCTCCTAGAGTTTAGGTGTAAAAGTTTTCAGACTTGTATGCAGATTAAAAGTTTTTTTGGTTTAGTGGCTTTTAAGTTAAATTGCACCTATTGTTGATGTTACCAAATTTTGTACCTTATTTAGCCTCTTTTTTAAAAAAGATCTTTAAAAAGTGCTTGCGCTTAAAATTAAAAAAAAAATGTTCACTTAATTTTGCTTCATTTGTTTTTCTCAAACACAAAGATTTCAGAATAATCGTATGAATGAAAGGAAGAAGGAAAAGGAAGCAATCTATCAGTAGTAGCCTATTACCTTTTTTGTTATACTTTCGGAGGACTTTTTTTAAAAAAATTGTTTTTATTATCTTGTTTAAGTTTTTTGGGCATAAATTGATAAAGATAATTTGCTTTATTTATTTATTTATTTATTTATTTATTTATTTATTTATTTATTTATTTATTTCATCACAGTGTTAAATAATTGCGCAAGGCAGCAAATTAAAGACAAATGTCATAATAATGTCCTTTAAACAAAATGTCAAAAGGTCTTAATCAGATATATAATCAGAGTACAGGAAAAGTGCCTTATGTCTTTATTTTACTTTTATTAAACTGCAATACCCGGAGTGCCCTTTAATTTCTCCTTTGGATATGAAGATATGGTTGGTGGTGTAAAGATCTAAAAATTTTATTTATGATAGTAGACATCATTAATTCTCCATCTGTTCAACATTTATTGTGAAATGTAGCAACTTGCCATGCTGGTCAGGAAGGAAAATTAAAACTAATCAGCAGAATAAAATGATTTTTTAGTAAAATGTATGGGCAAAAGAAATTAGAACATAATTGAAAGGATGTGCCTTGTAAACAGCAAGTACTTCATTTTCCTTTATTATTATTATTATTATTATTATTATTAGTAGTAGTAGTAGTAGTAGTAGTAGTAGTAGCAGCATGAGTAGAAATAATAATAATAATAATAATAATAATAATAATAATAATAATAATAGTAATAAATGTTCTGTTTGGTTTGTTTGTTTATTTATTGAGACCTTTTCAGGGTAGGAATGGGCAAAACACAGAAGATTTTCTGTATGTCTTCCCATGTTATGGGAAATCTTTTTAGTCTTTTTTCAATGTTCCTTGGATATGTTCCAGTTATTGACCCTGATCGCCCATTTTCTGAATTTTCTGCTGATGTAAGTACGTAAAGAATTATTTTATACTTCTTTTTGATGTCAATTGCAGTATAAAAGCATACTGTATTAATATTGTTCAGTAACTTGGTGAGATTAATTAGCAAAATCCATATTTTCACTGCTATCCTCTCACATTGTTATGTTTCAACTAATCTGCACCCATAAGACCCAGAGCAGGGTAGCAGGCAGTGTGATGGTAAGCTGCTTCTTCTCAGTCTAAATCTTACTGCTGCTGTGGTGGCCTCGAGGAACATGCTTATCTTGAATTACTGCAGCAAAAACTACTCAGGTGTGTAAATACGTGAATAACTGCAAGTTGCTTAGTTCACAAAGTTAAAATTGTATTTTGTCCTGGACAATTACTAGATTATATCGGGGTTCAGGGGTTCAACTGGCTCTTTACCAATGTAATGTGGGTTTTAACTGTGTTTACAGCTTTTATGCCACAGGCAGTTGCTGTTCAATTTAGCAGTGTTCCCTCCAGGCTGTCACCCAAGCTGATTTCACTGTCAGGAGCTTCCCAAATGTAGAGAGGGTAGGTTATCCACGTTAAAATATCCCACGTCTTTCTCACTTTTCAGGTCCACAAGGAAATTTATTGCAGATGTTATTTTGGCAGTAAATCTACTATCAGTGTCAAATGATGCAAGAGATGAAATCTTAACCAGGTTTCTGACCCCATAGGAGGCCAGTTGATGATGCCTTTTGTATACTTTCTTCTGTTCTGTATATTAACATGTTCACGAGACTCACAGAGACTTCCTCCTTTTGTGTTCACAGGACAACATGGGAGTCAACATGCAGATCAGTCCAGATCAACAGGAAATACATGTATTTCTATCATGTTTGATGCTGGGGACAGCAAACAGAAGTAACCTTGCGCTGTGCTAACATAATGCAGCATCTTGCCAAACACACAATTTCTGAACCCATGGTCTCTGTACAAAATCAAGTGGTTCAGAGTAATTTCTCAGACTGCAGTGACCACCTGTAGGTGCTGTGATTTGCACTCTGGGTTTGGGTCTGGGTTTAAAGTCCACTGGAGGGCTAGGACCTGCCATGTGGTGAGGTTCTTCATCCCCCAAATCTGTGCACTGAAGCCCAGAGGGGGCTGACAGAGAGACAAGAAGATGTAGGTTGACATCCAGACATGAGCTTCCAAGAGATGGGCCATATTTGAACCAGGTCACAACTGGTACAGCTATGTAGCTGATGGCTCAGCTAGTGCTAACTTTATAATTTAGTTTAATAAGTCAGTAAATACTCTACATTAGTCTGCAAATTAACACATTTTGTAGGTTTTGTTTAGAGGTTTGAAAATACAGATCTTCAAACAGTATTTAAAGTAACATTTTCAATGTATATTTGTAAATGACCTTATTAAATGTTTTCTCTGAAATGTTTTTTTATGACAGTCTTTGAAAAATACCTAAGAACACAAAAGGAGGCAAAATTTATTCTAGTGTGATAAAATCTGGATGGAAAGAATGAAAAGATAAAGGAAAGGCAATTAAAAGCTATTAATATTTAAAAAGTATAATATAGCATGTCCCACATTCTTTCAATCCTGTTCTCTCGTATGTTACACGGTTTTCAGTTTCATTCGTGTTTTTATTTGTTTCAGAGTGGAGTGGTCAGTTTTTCCTGAAAACCTGACATTTGTGGTAAATACATCTGAGCTCTAAAAAAATATTCATTTTACCAGCAGTGAAAAAGGGAAATGGAGAGTGAAATCAGCTGACTCTACACCAACCACCCAGGGAGAATGTGGTCTGAGATGAAGGCATCTCTTCAGAGGCTCTACTAATCAGTACATGGAGAAGACAATTGAGGAAGTCTGGCCTAATCTTTCTGCCACTGCCCCTGATGATTGTGAAACTCATTTAATAATATATATTTACTATTGTTTATATATTGCATGTAATAAAAAAGCAATAATTTGCCATATCGCTGGAGGTACGTTGGTTATGCTGCTGTGCTGCTAATAAACGTCCATCCTGTCTAGAACAGTGATTTTTAATGAATTTTTAACTGTTGTCTGCATTAGTGTCACACAATTACAAGTTGAAGAATTTAGTGTTGTTTGCTGGGAAGGAAATGCATTCTTAGTAAATGTGTTTTCTATCCTGACATTTAAAACTTTCATTGTAGTGTATTTTAGTGTTTAAAATCTGAAACCATTGACAGCTGCAGAATTGCAGTACAAAATGCTTGTAGGTTATGGATGTGATTTTGTACAAGGTACTTCTTTTTATGCACTAGCTTTGTTGTTCATTTTCCTAATGCATGCTGCTATTAAAATAAATCCTTTTTGGCCCACAATAATGTTATTTGGTGTTTCTGTTTCGGGGCAGTCAGTGACATATTTTGGATTAAATTAATTTATTTCCTGGTAAATGGAAGGTTTTACCGGTGCTTCTGCATTCTGCCATGTGCTTATTCATCTTCCAGCATCCAGATTAATTTTCATTTTTGTATTTTGGAGGCAGGCCCTGTTTTTTTTCTGTATAAACATTGCAGATTGCAGATGGAATCAATCTGTGTCTTTGGTTGTGTACATATGGAGATTAGGGGGAGATGTTATGTTATGAGTTACTTCATTCCATTGTCTTCATTTCTGGAAACCTTAAAATTACAACTTTATGGAAATGTTTTTTAGCTATTTTTTCCATAAACCTCATGTTCTGCTGATCCAGCAATATATTCTTTTGCTAAATATGAAGCTGCACTAAACTTAACTATACCATATTGTTAGTACCGTATTATTACTTTTACTGTTACTATTATCCAGGTCAGTTTGGGTTATTGTTACAGTGAATAAAACAACAACAGATTATCAGGAGAAATGAAAAAAATCTTTATATCTTTGCAGTTCTTTATGTGTGTAAAAAAGGGTCTCATGAGTGCTGCCTATTTTATGGTAAATAACTCTTATGCAAGAACACAAAATAATCCCATCAAATTCATTACAGTAATGGTATGAAAAAAATTATTCAGATTGTAGCGTGCAATCATTGTTGCTTCAATTGTTGCATTCAATTAATACTAATAATAACAGTTTAGTCCTATATCATATAAATTAACATTAACAAAGACATATGTTAAAAATAAATGTAGTCCTTGTCTGAGAAATATGGCATCTATTTATCTGTTTTCAAAATTGTACATCCAATGACAGATCCCAGTTGATCAGGCTTGCTGTTCTGCAGCACATCCCATGTTAAATGCCCAAGCATTCCCAGGCCAAACTGGAAATATAACGTCTGTGATGATTCTTGGGTTGGTTCTGGTTCCATAATTTAGATTGATTATTGTGGTAAAGAGCCTCAGAAATACTCAGCTTTTACAGTATTTTGTTAAGAAAATAATTCAAGTTGGAATTAATCTAAATTAGTTAATTAAATTAAATTAAACCTAATTAGGATTAATCACTGCATTAAGGAGCTTTAGGAAAAAAGGTTAAACAGCTGTTATTTTTTTATAGAAACGAATTAAATAAAATATAAAGGCTTTGGTGAGCAGTTCGGAGGGAAGAGCTGAGACAAATGTGGATGGAGGTTCTTGAGACCTGACCTCAGAGCAAGACCCGGAGGTGGGGTGTGTTAGCAAGTACCTGGTGGCTGGACAAACCACAGAACCTCGTCTTCAAATGGCGATGTGGTTGGCATAGCTACAGACCTAGACAGACTGGAACCTGACTGTGGAAAGAGGCTGTGGGAACATGGATTGTCAAATCACTTGCGGGGAAGGAGTCTGAGCGAATGCAAGGGGTAGAAAAGCTTTTAGTACATACTGATGGTAACACCCATACACATAGTGTATTTTCTGGAAGTACTTGCTCACAGTTGGAATTTCTCCCACTCTGGAGTTTCTCTGTATGAAACATTCCAGCCAATTGTGGGGATGATCATAAGAAACCAGCTGATGATTCAGAGTTTGCAGCTCTGAGTGTCAGAAAGGAAAAATTTGACTGATTTTTGTACTTAAAAAAAAAAAAAAAAAAAACAGGTGAGAGCATTCAGATAAATTCCAACAAGGGTAAGTATCTTGCTCACCTTAAGGTTAGTACAGCAGGAGCGGAAATCAACCCAACAGCCTTTATATTATCGGATAAGTTGTGACCACTACACTACTGTTGTGCCAACAGACCACCCTGGAAGGAATAGCAAGAAAGAATTCTTTATTGTACCAGGAACAAGTAGGTGTGAACAAATCCAGACCACTAAGTTACAGATGTACTGATATCTAATCCTCTAACTGGCATCTAACTGGTGATTTTGTTTCTGAAATCATGTTTATATGTTTAATTTCCAATAAGCAAAATGGACATTTCCATTTTTTCCATTGAATATTATTATGCTCATTCCCAAGAAGCTACCAGAATTGTACCAAAATGGTACCTTCACCAGGATTAATAGTTTTAGGAAATTAATGGATGTTCATAAAGCAATCTAATAAAACTAAGAGTAATGCACTTTTTATTATGTTAGAATTATTACAAGGCAAGTCTAATATAAATACTAATAGCATTAAAGCAATGAATGTTGGTTTTTCACTGTTTCAGTTACAATGTCATCATCATGACAAAGATGTTTACTTTGCATTTCCTACATCAGCCTCTTTGTTCCCTTATGTAGCTTAAAACTGAAAATACAATAGACAGCTTCAGGAGACATATAATTTATCCCACCAAGTGCATTCAATATTCTTTTTCTCTTCCTTTGTGTGCTACAATATTATGCGTGACATTACATCTGGCCATCACATTATGATAAACCATCAACACTGTAATCCTAAATGAATTAAACATGAAATAAAAATTGAAAATGTTAAATAAAAAGGTTAAAAACTGGATAAACCACTTACATCCCAAAGAAGGAGAAGGTGAATAAAGAAGAGGTAATGAGATGAATGGATGAGGATTATGAGATAATTTGCTGTATGGTGATAGAGGACAGCAGCACAATTTTTAGATTCAGAATTTATACTCTGTGGACGGGAAGTATGAATTTAAAGCAAGGAATTATGGAAAATTTTGTCTACGCTTTCAAGCAAAGAAGTAGGTATACATTTGCTGTGGAGAACTATATATCAACTTTGGTACTGAACTTCTGCAGAAATTATCAGTTTTATTGCGTTATCTCTAAAGTTTTTATGCATTTGTAATATAATGTATGAAAATAATGGCTTGTCACATATCAGAACTGAACTGCTCTCTAGAGTTTTGTGCAGGGGAAGTAATGTACTATACAGGCATCTATCATTCTGCATTATCACTGAAAGGAAATGGGTGTTTGAAATCTGAAATGCACCAGTCAGCATTTTGTGTCTCATCTCTTTGAATATTTAAAAATAAGTAAGTACACACAAAAACATAATATAATGCCTCAGCTGAGACTATTGGTTTTAAAGTAGGCTGTAATACTTGTAGAAGCTGAATCATATGGTTGAATCATACTGCACTAACACTAATGACGCTTTTATTGAGTCTGGCTGATGTTCAGAATGATGTTATGATTTCAGATGGGTGTACTTAGATGAAGCCAAAAGATTTATAACCCAAGTTAAATATACAGTATGTTTAAAGTATGTATGTATGTATGTAAGTATGTATGCATGTATGTATAATACGTTATTAAAACCTGTTCCTCAAAGATCTCAAAAATGTGTTCACAATATATACAGTAGATTTTAGAATAAATGTACATATACCTATATTATTTATAAAGTGCTTTATTTTCATTAAAATAAGAAATAGATCAGAACACTTAAAAGGCTTTCTACTTTTCCTTATTCAGAAGCAGTTTAGACATCATTAATTTTGGCTATAATTTTGAGAAATAAATCAAGCCATTTTGGATTACACCAAAATGTGATGCATAATAAAGTGGAAACGGAATATTAGTGCCACGAGACTAAATCAACCTAGGGTAGACACATAATGGAAATAAGAGGAATACGCATTTCTGTGATTTTTATTTTTTAATTTTTTATTTTGGTAAGTTGGGACACTTGGCTATGCAGTGTTGGACTGTGCATTCATGAATGCAGTTGAAAAGTTTTGGATATTTTAACAGTGTTTTCACTACTTTACAAACATGCACATGTTGTAGACTGCGTATCCAACACAGTTTTAGGAATCCCAGTGATGTTTTGTGATCATAATGCTTCCAACATCATTCTGTTACTGACAGAACTTTTATCTGAAATGGTCAGTAAGAGTGATGTTGGAAGTGTTGATGTATACAGTGTGTGATTTGTGGGATTAATAATTTATAGGTGGTAATTAATTAACTAATTTGTTTTTGTACATTGCAGAATATTTCATTTTGCTTTTTAAATTATATATTTTATTTTATGCGTGTAAGCAAAATATTCAAATTATCACTCAAATAAAAGGTTAGAAGTGACAAGTGCACTGCTATGTTTCCAAGATTTATTCATGAATAAATTAGTTACAGCAAACACATTGAGATGTGCTTGTTCTTCATTTTGAAAGCCTGCAGATTGTCCCATCTGTATGCCACTGTAGGTCGTCCTCTGTCAGCAGGAATCTTTCAGAGATCCGTCTGTAGGAAGGTTTATCTCCCTATGGACTGCCTTTACTCAGCAGGGTCTCTGACGCCAAAGTGCTGAGGCAGGTGATAGTATGGCTGCAAAGGAGGTAGACTATCCAGAGATCTTTAATTTAAACCTGGAGCTTCAAGGGACAACTGGGAATAAATTAGCTTTCTGCGGGGGTAATGTCATGACCCACAGGCATTCAGACCCACATCTGATGGGTGGCCTGTGACACAGAGCAAATAAATGGCAAACAGATGTAAGATGAATATAAAAATATGCCTTTATTTTTTGATGTATTAAGAAAATAGCTAATATCATTTTCATAGTGTCACATTCTTCAATTGGTCCATTTCAAGAGCCTTGTAGTATGCATTACCATACTGTTAATGGTAAGATTTACTAAATACACAAAGACTCTAAATTCAGTGCTGTACATTGTTAAGATTTAATTTATGAATTGGCTCTGTGTCTTTGCTGCATTTCAGTAGTTTAAGAGGGGAACAGTGTAGAAATTTCAGGTCAGTGTTTTATAAAGTAAAAAAGCTGGAGTTGGTGTCAGAAAGATATATAGCCAAATTTGAGAATAAATGATAAAAACTGAACATGCAGAAGAACTACAAGGCAAGGGTATGTCATAACAGTAATTTTATGGACGTCTGAGAATTGAACTTCCTCGAAAGGTAGGGTGTGTGTAGCCACAGTTCAGAACCAGAGTGGGACTTACCTTCAGCCCAGGAGTTCGGTGCTGCAGACTCTCTCTTAGCAGAACCAGCTCCTGAACAGTGACCCACTGTGATTAATGAAGCTGTTAAGCTATTAGGTTTATGTAAAACAAGTCATTCCTTGTAGCAAATTAAACGATGATGCATAAAAAATAACAAAATTGAAAAATTAGCTCATATTAAACCATTTTAATTTCTAAAGATAATCTGAATTTACATGTAGTTTTACCTCACATTTAGTTTCTCAGGAAACTCTTGACAAATAAAAAGTTGGCCACTGTTTACTGTCACCTTGTTTCTTACCTCAACATTGTCCTCAGTTTCTCTGTTGCCATGAGCACAAATGTTTGTAAGTGCTCCTGAGGTTTTTATTCTATTCTTTATATATGCAAGAGAAGAAATTTCATAAAAATGTTACTACATAAATCAAAATTCACAGGAACATATGAAAAAACAATTTCCTTTATTTGATAATAACTGACAGCACTGCCATTGCAGCACTGTTATTCTAAATAGGCATTTTATTTTTCAGACTACTGCAATGAGTGAAATCACATGAATTTGTAAATAATTGTGTCCCTTATTTACACCCTAATGTTTTATTGTAACCTAAGGTGATATTGATGGAATAGATATTACTAGGCTAAAGCTTTTTGCATTTGAGATAAATCATGATGACACGGTCCCACTTTAAGCAATTTACCCCTGGATACTAATATATTATCCCACATATAGCTAAATTGCTACAGGCTCTGGCAAAACAAGATAAATATCTGTAAATGTGTACTTTATCAGTGAGCATGTCATACATATTATGTTTTTATTTAAGTTGTGGAGTATAAAGGCCTGATACAGCTAAATTGCAATGTCGTTTAACCGATATATAATATTGACTCATTTGATCCAAAAGAAAGTACAAATGGAACTGCTGATCTAAAAAAATGTATTTACATTTGATGTCATTCCAGACATACAAACATGATAAGGTTGCTTTTTCGCCTAACAAAATAATGCTTACAGGAAGAAAAATGAGGCATATACACCTGAATTTTTGTGAAAAATGTTCAAGTATTATATGCACATGTTTAAGACTTGAAAATGTACTTCAGTGTTAATTACAAGATTCTAGAATCATTTATTCTTGATCATCCTTATTCAGCATGTAATACAAGGAACACGAAATGAAGACCCTCAGGTTGATATTGCACAGAACAAGGGGGAAGAAAAATTAGAAAAAGAATAATAAACAATCATAAAATATATAAATATATGATGTAATAAATAAATCAATACTATATACACACACACACACACATATACATATATGTACACATGCAAAATATACGTGTATACATACATGCATACACACACATAAACATAAGCATGAATAAAAAGCATACAGATATACACACATATATGGAGCATGTCAGGCATGCTATGTAGCATGTATTGGTGGAGGTGATGGGGCCTGAGATGTTGTAGTTCAGCAGCCTGACAGTCTGTGGTAGGAAGCTGTCCCTGAACCTGGTGGTCTTGGCCCTCAGGCTGCAATAGTGCCCCCAAGACAGCAGCATTGAAAACAAATGGTGGAGAGGGTAAGAGGGGTCTGTAGTGCTGTGAGCTCTCCTGACACACCGCTTGTGGTACGTGGTCTGGTTGATGGGTGGTGAGCTCCTGGTAATGGACTGAGCAGTCTTCCAGTCCCCAGTCAGAGGCAGTGCAGCTCCAGTGCCAGACCGAGATGCAGTAGGCCAGGATGTTCTCTGTGTCACATCTGCAGAATCTGGTGAGGATGGTAGGTGGAATTTGGGAGGGACATAGTTTAAACATAAATTGCAACAAAGGGCAACCACTGATTGCAGCTTTGTTGTAAAAACAGCTCCATTATCATTTATTTAACAAGGGTAACATAGACTATGTGCTCCTCAGCAAGGTTTGCATGTTTTTTTCACCAAACTCAAAATTTGTATGTCTATTAATGTTAGTTGGACTGATTTATGCAATCACTGCTACTCTCCGGAAACAGTTTGCCCCTTCTTGACATATTTTGCCATGCTGTATGTTTTCAGTTTTTGCACTTTTTGTCATTGATGAAGCAGCACTGAGTGTTTGGCCTCTTTCCAGCTGTTACAAACTCATGCTGCTTTAGACAAGTTTTTATTGTCAAACCTGTTTTGTATCTCACACATTAGCTAATATTCAAATGACTCATTTGCACATTGCTCCATTATTTCTTTCTTTCTCTGTACATATGTAATAATCTATATAATGAATAATAAACAGCCAGCAACAGGACACTGAGGCTTCAGTGGGCACTAGCACTGAAACTAGACACCTGACGATTAGAAAAATGTCAGCTGGTCTGATGAATCTTGATTTGTGTGAACAGCAGATAGTTAGGTCAGAATTTGGTATAAACAGCAAGAGTCCATGGACCCAATCTGCCTTGCGTCAACAGTTCCAGCTGCTGGTGGTGGTGGTATAATGATGTGGGGAGTTTGTTCTAACCAATAAAGCATTGCTTGAATGCCATAGCACATCCTACAGCACAAGTCATCTCAAACTGGCTTCATCAACATAACTATGAGTGAACGTCAGTGTCCTTCCCAGTTACCAGATCTGAATCCAATAGAGCACCTTTGGGATGAGGAAGAATGAGAGACTGCCAGCATGAATCTGCAGTTGACAAATGTGCAGCAACTATGTGATGCAATCATGTCAACATGGACCAAAATCTCTAAGCAATGTTTCCAGCACCTACAGAGATATATTTATCTACACAGATTACTTAGAAACCTAAGATATATAATATATAAAATTATTTTCTCATCCAGTTTTCCTCTGTGGGTGATAACTTTCCACAGACTCGGACCTCCTGCGTGAGGCCTCGGAGTTTGACAGTATAGTGCAGTATTTTGACTCTTCCTGGGACTACACTCTTCTGGACTGAAACTGATGTTGTCATTCCTGGGATCTGATGGAGCCCGTCCTCCAGCTTAGGGGTCAAATCCCCAGGTGCTCCTATCACTAATGGGAGAACATTTAACGTCTTGTTATTGGCCACTACAAAACACATAACACCAAAAATCACACAAAAATCAGATATAAGCTGCAAATATTTTGCTTTAATTGGAACTTGGCTGTTGCATGATCCCAACCAGAAAGTCCAAATGTGTTCCATGTTTGCAAACTGATCAAAACACATATGGAATTAGTCATATATTTCTATAAAAATAACAAAAGAAACACTATGAGGAAAATATTGTAGGGGAAGTTGATGACATTCAAATATCCTGCACTTGCTTTAATCTGGACCTCTTCTGTTTCACTAAAAACACAAAATGGGAATATGCTTAAGCAACTGACTTCAGTACATTGTTTCTCAATAATCAAAATCTTCACAGGGAAGAAAAAATTGTTGAATTACTGGTTAATCACAGCTCTCCTTCATACAGCCATCCCTGCATGCCTGCAGTTATGAGAATGTCCCTTATCTAAACTGCAGCATCCTTCGTGGTCTGTGACTAAGATATGCAATATATTTCTGCTAAGTCTAAGTGGAAACATTAGGAAACATTAGATAAGAATTTTAAACACTGCCAATCACATCAACAATATGGAAGATGTTCTCTGGGAATTTTTTTACAGCCAAGTAGCAAATAAGATGCTTTAGGGAAACGTACAGTTTAAATTGAATTACTGAATTTTTCACCACAGAGCAGCTTTCTTAAACCCCCAGGAGGTGCAATACAAATTATTTAATTCAAACTGCGCTGGTGAATATCCTACTGTTCCATATTGTACACCACTGAATTTTTTATTTTATAAAGTAGACTACAAGACATGTATGTAGATAATTATCATTCTGAAAAAGTTGAGCACATAGCACCCTGAAGAATGCACACTAAAAAAGGGAGAAAAAGGAGAAAGAAGCCAAAAGTTACTTGAGGACAGGAAGCTAAACTCTTAAGGTTTGTCAAAAAACAATAGCACTGAGTATCTAAGATAAAGCCCATATCTCCCTGAAAAGACTACCAGCTTATAATTAAGAAAAGAACATTGTAATGTTTCATATTTTGTAAGCATTTTTCAAAGGAGTCACGTGGTTGTCGGGAAAGATCAGCTATTTATTTTTGGAGGTTCAGGATGAAGAAGCAGCAGTTCACCTGAGTCATGTCAGTGCCCCAGAGAGTGGAAAGCCAGTGCAACAGAAAATAACAGCTACCAAAACAAACTATCCACCCCTTTCAGCATGTTTTATTTTATGCTATTTATTATTTTATTTTCTTGCATCATGGAAAATGGCATCTATTGGGAGATTTTCCTGCTGAAAATACTACATACCAATTTCAACTAAAAAAACAGAAAACAAAAATGTTTCATTCTGAATTTTCTGCATTTTTAATTGTCTCTAACAACCTATTTACACAAATTCTAAAGCTTCAATAGATCATAATGCTTCTGATTACTTTGTTCTGTCCATACAGGTGGCAACTAAAGGTATAATGTTAACATTGATTAAATGTAGCTGTATTATTTTTAACTCACTTTAATGCGACCCCTATAACTTCTCTGGTTACGTATATGTTGGGCAACCAAATGTTGAAATATACACTTGGTATAATGTGGAGTGCAGGTTACAGTAAAAAATGTACTTTTGATTATTATCTGGAAGGCTACATACCATCCCTGCACTTGACTTCAGTTTAAAATTACTTTAATGATGTCCTTCCAAACCCCTGGTGTGCAGAAATGTTATGAAACCCTTTTCAAGGTATTTTTCCCCAAACATATATGGTGCTATACAAAGTTTCAGACAGTTCCTACAGGGAACTTCATGCCTCAAATCAATCACATTACCAACATCAAAGCTACAATACATTATTTTAAGACTATTGTAAAAGTCTTCTGCTGAAAAAGTGATCATTTTCCTGCAATAATCCTTTTCCTGCCTTGCTAAGCAAATGAGTCATTTTTACCTTCACAGTTAACTTGGGAATTGTTTTAGTAATTGCAGATGTTACTTTTTATTAAACATACAAATAAAAATGTCTAATATGAACTAAAGCACTTATCTGAATTGTAATATGTAAATCATTCCAAAACATTTTTGGAAGAACTGCTGCATGCAAATAAAACATCTAGCTGAAGATTAAAGGCACATTCCCCCATAATGGAAACACAGGTACAAGTTTGGCAGCGATGGCACTTTACTGCCATTGTTTTCTTTACTTAATTATGGAAATAATTTAGAACAATAACTTGGCTCAGTGGAACTTTCATATTAGTAGAAGCAAAATCCTGAAGTCTGCGTTCAGAAAATAATGGTCTACTTGATTGTTTTTAATTCCTCTCTTTAATAATTTACTGGGGAAAGCGTTTTAAAGTGCACATTTTTAAATTACTTTTATTTTCCAGGAACCTCATCCAGAGACTGAAATTACAGGGACTGGATTCAGTTCAGCGCTTGTCTGGGGTCACTCTTTCTTTTCTTTCTCCATTATTATGTCTCAGGAGATTAGGCAGCTTTGCAGCACTTAACAATCGCTACGCCAGTGCAGACATGTTCTGTTCATGGCCACGACTGATGCGTTTGTACAGCTTGATGCTTGTGAGGATTCAAATCATATTACAAATGTTGTGTTAATGTGAGTGAACATCAAAACAATAAAACATAAAAAAGTTAATGTCAGATTGTTTTCTCGTGACCTGTTACTATGAATGTACTTCTTTAATGTGAGTGAAAACAGGATACTGAACAATCATTTACCCTGTTAGTTACCCCTGTATAGTGACAGGGGTCCCTAAAAGTTACCCACAGCATTCAATAATATTTCATGGAAACAATCAAAATAAAGTATGCAATACTATTGAAACTTTCTAAGAAACTATATTATGTGTTATATGCAGTCCTTGAAAAATTAATTTGGGCATCATTATCCATGTTTGTTCACTATAAATTTGCATATGATGTGCTATATGGATGGAGGCTTAAGCATACTGCTAAGACTGTTAATGACCGTTATTTTGTTTTATGCACTTGCTATAGATTGTTACTTGTATCATTTTTTTACTTAATGATTGTCTCCAAAGGAGCAAACAAGGTTCTACCCATTGATACTGTACAGTAATTTCCAACCATCCATTATCCTAAACTGTCAGAATCTTTGATCTTAACTTATGAAAATACACAGTGGTGTCAGTCACAGGTTGCCCCCTCCCCCCACACACACACACACACACACACACACACACACACATCCACACACTATGGGAAATTTAAGTCACAAATTAACCTGAAATGCATGTCTATCAGCTGTGAGAAGAACCTGGACCACCAAAAGGAAACCTACACAGGGAGAACATGCAAACTCCACACAAACTGGGATGGATTCAAACTCACATGTGAACACACCACTTGCTGTGAAGTGGCAATGCTGCTCACTGTGAAACCATGTCACTCTTCAGGATTTTTTTTTAAATCATAGCAATTGTGAGTAAGTATGATGCGCAAATGTATTAAAGAAGACAGTGGGATTTGAACCTCTGTCTTGATTTCAAGGATACAGCTCTAACCATTCGTGCTACCTGCAACCTCTACTTATAATGCATGCACATTGTTGAGGTAACACATTGAAATCAACTTTGGACAATCAGTAAATCTGGAAATCAACTTTGTGACTGAAAAATAAAAATAAAAACAAACTTAGCTGAAGACAAGAGAAAACTATGATTTGTGTGTGTGTGTGTGTGTGTGTGTGTGTGTGTGTGTGTGGAACCCTGGTGATAAATTGAAAGTGTGGAAAGTGTGACACCACTGGTCAGCCAATTATGAAGAGGGATGAAAAAGAAAGAACATCTGAACCAGGAGAGGGAGGAGGTCTGTGCTTGAAGGACTTGTGCAGTGACAGTTGTTGTACTGTGTCTCTGTGTATCTTTGGTATTGGTGTATTCAGTGAGCACTAGTGTAAGTGGTGGCAAACCTCTGCAAACAGTGTAGTAATCTTTCCTACCTGTTACTCTTGTACAAACTTGTAAATATTAAGTAACTGTGGGAAAGGGGTGAGCATCACTTTCTTTACACCTTCTGTTTCTCCTGCTTTTCACTGCAGGTAGAACTTTGTACCATTGTTTGTTTTTGTTTGTTGGCTTTGCTCACCCCTGGAGAAAAGGGTTGGTTATTTGGTTGCACTAATAATAGCAGTAAAATACAAAAAAGAAAGTAAAATACAGGATTTGGTGTCTTTCTGGTTGGGTCAATTCTTTTCTCATCCCCTGTGTTACATCCCAACCCCAGACTGGGCCATAACACTGTTCTTGAGGTATTATGTGGATGCCTCAGTCAGGGGTCATACTTGTACCTGTAAGTACATCTTGTGAATGTGAGAATAGTTCATTTTGAAAGTAAATGACTTTATCTTGTGAGTCTGAGCCCAGAGAGAGCGATATGGATCTGGGCTACTGGATAATAGCATGAAGGCAAACATCCTCTATAGTTTTCTTTCCTACAGGTACTGTTCATGAAAGAACTAAAGACATAGAAATACTGTAACGCCTTTGTGAAGGTCAATAAATGGGCTTGTTTTTATTTTGTCAGATAAGTGTTGTCATGGTAAGATGGAGACATCAATTACTAATTGAGTTTTTTTTCTTTTTACATTTTATTGCAATAAAAACACACGGTCCAAGCTGCCAGCTAAAGTATTATCACTAAAGCAGGCATCCATTAGAGTTTTAAATGTTTGTCAACCATTATGCCGTTTTATAACACAAACCATTAGCTGTTACTGAGCCAGTAGGCGAGATGTTTGGTAGATCATCTTTAACATGAACGGAGGATATTTGAATACTGTGTTTATTGCTATGAACAAAGAAACAGAAAAAAAGGGATGAATACTGTGCACACTAGGCTTTAATTAAAATTTAATGGGAAGGACTTTGCATTTGTGTGGTGTACTCGAGCAGAGATTTTAAACTGAATTATTTCAATGAATTTTCTAGCTACATGAATATGGTTGTTAATAAAATAACATTTTAATGGTAAACAGTGTTGTGATGTGTACAGTGACCATTTATGCATCTATATTTGCAAATGTAGTGAAAGACTTTTGTTTTTCAGTGCTAAGAGAAAAGTGAAAGTTCATCCTGTGAAAAATTCTTAGATCTGAACCAAAAAGAACCAGTCTGGAGCTCAAGAGGACAAAAAGCCAAAGCATGAAACATGGTGCACAATGTTCTGGTGCCAGTTTAAACAGTATCTGTGTCTAATGCTGCATTGCAGTTTACTCTCTAATTTAGATGTATTAAATTACAAGCCAAGATCAATAGAGACAACTGTGAGAAGTATGTACATGCCAGCTGGAGATTCCTCCTTTTATCTTTTTGCTGAGTCTCAGAACAAAACCTGAAGTACACTGTAGCTGCAAAGTGCTGACAACTTCTATAATTAACCGTGGTGTGGTGATCAATGCTATAAACTTTCGTGCTGTCGACAGCTTGTGAGAGAAGATGTGTTCTCAGGCCTGCCTTGATGGCACCTCTTGAAGATCTTGCTATTCAGGCTGTCATTTTACCACAGACTGAAGGATTTGGTTTAGAAGCAATCAGTGGGTCAGCAGTGATATTTGTTCCCTTGCAAATTCATGGACGCACCTAGATGCTTCAGGAAGCTGCTGCAAGGCAAAGCTGGGTATGATATCCACACTGAGCCATACTTTATGGACCCTGAAAATAAAGAGCCTGAAAAGCTTAATTAAGAGTGAAAATTTCAAACTCTGATAGAAGTAGAGCTATAGCCACAGCAAACAAGGAGATGAATATTTAGACGTAACGCATGGTTTAATAAATTTTTATCCAAAGCTTTTCCAAAATAAATCTAAATGAACAGTGGTGCTGTAATAAAATAATAATTGAGGTGTCTTAATAAACTGTATTGTATACTGCTATAAATTTATCCCAAGTTGTGTGATATAAGCTGGGTAATTCACACAGCAAACCTCACAAGCCTCTCTTTACTTTATTCCATGAGTATGCAGTAAAAGTTTTTATTATTAGTGCTGTTGAACAGGTGGACACTGCAGAGTGACATGCTGTTTGTAGGAGAAAAGTGATAACAAAATATTGCCAAACTTTATTATCCTAATGTTAGTAATGTATCCAGTGCTATGTGTGACATGTATAGTTTCTTATCCCTCCCTCTGGCTAGTTTGAGTCTTACCTGAAGTTGAATCCTCTCCCTCTGTGTGTGTGTGTGTGTGTGTGTGTGTGTGTGTGTGTGTGTGTGTGTGTGTGGGCAGGTTGTCCTCAAACTTTCAAATCAAATGGAGAATAAAAAGGATAAAAGAATAAATAGACCTATTGATCTTTATAGACATAGAGACATAGTTTCTTTAAAACTATTTTATGCTACTGTTTTCTTATAAACTTCTTAATTAGAAAAGGGCCTTAAAAAGTCTAGAGTTGTTAAAATATCTTCAAAATAAGGTAATATATCTGTGATGGAGCAGTTACTCCACATGTATAAAATCTGAGGTATTACAGAATATGTATATTGTCACTGGGAAAGTTTATAGACATGTGCCGCTTACAGAAGCAAAAAACACTTGTCATAGGTTCAGTGAAATGGAAACTGAGGGCCAACTGGCAAAGGGGAACTGTGGAACTTCCTGTTTTGTTAAAGTTCATTTCAAAATGTATGTAAATGGAAACATTGGCTCCAGTTGAAAAAACAGAAATATTGTGACAAATTATAGAATGTTTGTTGTGCGGCACTTCAATTTTTTTCATTATACATCAGAAGTAAATAGTTTGACCTTTTCCATGTGAAAATCTATTGTTTGTTTAGAGGAAAAATGGACTCTCAAGCCTTAAACAGAAAAGGCAGACTAATAAGCAACAATTCATTTTAGAAATATATTCTGAAATTCACAACCTGAAATTCCCCCATCTAGTGACATGTGCTGTCTTTCAATACTGTGTCTTCAATCCAGCCATGAAAAGCTAATATCTTAACAGGTTTTATATTATAGCAGTTCACAGAGTTTCCATGACAACAAATAATTTCCAAAGCCTTTCAACGGTCTGGAGCATACAGTGAACAACATGCAGGCCATCATCATTAATACAAACTTTCTAATGCTGGAAAGTTTGTGAACCATTTTAGAATTTTCTGAATTTCTGCATAAATTTGACTTAAACTATTATCAGACCATCATATTCTTTCATTTATTTATTGATAAGAGAGATCCAACAGTAGATGTGTTTGTCAGGAAAAAGCGTGTAAGCCTGTGCTTTCAAGTGACTGGTGTGGACCTCTTGAGCAGCAGTGATGTCAACCAAATGTTTATGGTAGCTGTTGATCAATCCTTCACATTGGCTTCTTACAGAAGTGCTTCAGCTCAGCACTTTTGGATAGATTTCTTGCATGAACTCTCTGCTTCAGGTCCTGCCACAACATTTGTATTGGATTAAGGTCAGGACTTTGACTTGGCTTGTCCAAAATGCAAAATTTCTTTTGTGTCAACCATTATTTTGTTTGTGTAGGGTCGTTGTCCTGCTGCAATACTCTCCTACTGTTGAGCTTTATTCCACAGACAGATACCCTGACCTTCACCTATAGAACTTACTGGTACAATACTGAATTCATGATTCTGTTAATGATGGCAAGCTGACCTGATCCCATTGCAGCAAACCATGATATTGCCAAGACTCTGCTTCGCAGATGGGATGAGGTTCTTATGCAGGAGTTCCAGAAAATACAAAATTTCTCATTTATGCCAAAAAGTTCTATTTTGGGGTCATCTGTCCACAGAACATTCTTCTACTCGTCTTCTTTCTCAACCAGATGGTGTTAATAGCAAACTTTAAAGAGGCAGCACTGTTCTTGAAGTGCAGTGGCTTCCTTCTTGCAATCCTGCTATGCACTTTACTAATATATCTTGTAGGCGATTTGCTCACTCAGCAAATTAATAGTAATAAAATTAGAACAAAACAACAATAATAGTAGTACAATATAAAAGAACTATAAAACCTTAGAAGTGGTTACAGTTCCCTGTACCATGATTTTTTTCACCAAACATACAGTACTGTGCAAAAGTCTTAGGCATGCAACTTCAATGTCTGTTGAGAAGTACAGGTAGATTCTTATCTACCATCAGGAAGGTTTCTGATTGATCCCAAATTCATTCTGCAGCCTGAGAATGACCTCAAACACCCAATCTCAGTCATACAGAACTATCTTGAGCAAAAGAAGGAATCCTGCAACAGATGGTATGGTCACCACAGAGCCCTGATCTCAACATGATCAAGTCAGTCTGGGAGGACATGCAGAGACAGTCAAAGCCTGCAGAAGAACTGTGGCCAGTTCCTCAAAATGTTTGGAAGAACCTCTACCAACCTCTACCTTAAACTGCATGCAAGTTTGCATAAGAGAATTGATGCTGTTTTAAAGGCAAAGGGGGGTCACACCAAATATTGATTTGATTGAGGTTTTTTTGTCTACTGCACTTTTTAGAAGGTTTATTGCTTAATAAGTATTCATGGCCTTATTTTTGGAACCATCCTCACTTTACAGCATTTTTCCCATAGGTGCCTAAGACTTTTGCACAGTACTGTATTTGCCCTGTGATCTGTACCCACCTTATGTGTAACGCTGCTAATATCTGTTCCAAATTATATGATCCAGTAAACAACTTCTGAACCCGTATAAACATATTTCTGCTTTTGGCAATTAATGACAAAGCAATAAGTGTGGCTGATGGTATTTCATTAGAAAATTCAGTCATCAAGATTGAAGTTCTGAACAGCAGAACCATAAGCCCAAGTCTGTGGTCACGTTTGTTCCGAACTGCCTTGAACATGTTAGATTCCACCTGAGGGGAAACCTTCATGACACACTTTCTCTGGGATCCCTTAGCCCCTCTGTTTCATTGTGTGTGGCAAATTACTTGCGACCAGAACCAGTGCCTTGTCTCCTCAGAGGTGCCAGCTCATTACTTCTGGAGAGCAATCATTCGTCTTTTCCTCTTGCTGAGTGTTGTGATAACGGTTGTAATCTGTTCTATACACTGACCTCAATTTTCTTGGGGTGAAAGGAAAAAATCCCTGGTCAACCATTTTTTTTCTATGGTGTCTGACATAAACAAAGGCAAACAGTAGAATCCTTTGAGCATGATTTTTCTTTAATCTTACCAGATTAAAGAAAAATCAATGATGCAATGAAGGGAACCAGGAAATATGTAAGTGCAATTCGGAGAAAATTCAGATTTCATTTAAGTTGTAGTTTCTGTTGTGTTGGGGGGGGGGGGGGTAAACGTCTGTATGTGACTGTTCTTAGATGTCTAATTATGGAAAATGGACTTTATCATATCATTATCCTACGAACGATCATTGACCACAGGGGGGAGATGTTTTGCTGTGAACTGCAAAGACCCTTCAAACCTGCAATATCCTACGAAGTCGGAGCCTTTTAATAAGGACATAAGTTACACATCAGCATGTACGACAAGTTTAAAAACTATCAGAAATACCTCTTCATGTGTCTCATAATACAAACACAAAGTGGAAAATTTTTACACTTTTGTTTTAGCTTTAGCAGTAATATAACCTTGTGCGTGATGGTGTAGTTCACATTTATGTTGTGTATAAGACTATGTGAAACCTTGCTTATCTGTCCAGTAACCTGCAACACTGTAGCTCAGAGGCTCCTGACTTCAATTCTACTCAATAACACATATATATACTAGTTATTACTTCAGTTTTACTGTTTATTTTTCACAGATTACATTGTTTTTTTCTTCAATATGGAAAACTGTATACAGAGGTGAGAGTAGAACTGGATGCAGCGTGATGACTGCTGTATGCAGTCCTAAGGGCTGTTAACATATTTGCTGCAGGAAAGATGTGGTGTCTCCGGGGCTCCTTTTAGTTTTGCCCCAGATACATTTTCTACATTCATATACTGTTACACTTGTTATACCTGCATTTTATCTCAAAACCAAAGTTGAAAAAGTCAAGTGCACGATTACATTTTTGTTAACAAAAGTATCAGTATTTCTATAGCAATTTCTATTTCTATTTCACTGTATTTCTGTAGCAGTGAGAAGACATGTTTGCCATTGCCTTCTTCTCCTACTGCCTTCCATTCCCTGTGCCACCATAATGTGGACTTTTCTACAATATATTTTTGCTCCAGCTGTGTGAAGTTCTCAGCCTCCATTACCTCTTGTTTGATATTTTCACCTGTTATAATCTTGGTAATCATGGCCCCTGTTTGGAGTCTACTTTTTGGTGTGTTTGAATTTATTTGCATTCTTTTAATTGGACCCTTGTGACCCTGAACAAGACATTTGGTTAAGGATGAATGGATGGATGTTTCTATCAGTTTCTTTACTATTCTCCTTTGTCTTTTTTAACAGTAAAGACCAACTTAATACTCTTTGCACTATATATATATATATATATATATATATGTGGTTGGTAAGGCTTTGTTAAATATAGCTTCAAAAGGTTGCCAACCATAGAGTAGTATTGATTACACAAGGAAGGTAAACTACCCTGCTACACTGTGTCACGATAACTAATGTTAAATATTAAATATATTGTACAAATTTAGTAACGTCCTGGAGTCATGAGAATTCACGTTAGGTTCTTTTTTCCGGGAAAGTATTAACTTCGTCGGCAAGGGGTTCCGTATTGTGTTCTGTCGTCCCGGGCAGGACGATGTAGCTTTAAATCCCGATGTGGGAGCAAACTTTCTTTCTCCCGCGCGCTGAGTCCTCCTACCTGATTTGCATCGGAGCTCCTCCTCATCAGCGTCATAAGATTCTCATCTCGCCGTTGCTCGCTGTCATTTACATGGTCTCATTTTTTGCAGGAGACGTGGGGGTTCATTTTTGGGGGGAGTGGAAGCGTCCGTTTATCACAAGAACACAACGCGTAAACCGTCAGTCCCTAGGCAACGGCTCACTTTTGCCGACCAATAAAGTGCAGAACTGCGCGCCCTACGCATCAGATAACTGTTTTCACCGAGCCGTTAACACATTTGAACCGTTGCTGAGAGGAGTGGAGGGGAGCTGGTTGGAAGTCAGCCCTTGTTCGCACACTGCTGTACCTCGGCACCTCCAGTAGAACAGGGCCCATGGCTGCCAGCAGTTCGGATGCATCACGGCAACTCATGGATTGCTGAACTTCTCCCACATCTCTTCGTGCGCGTTCACACTGACTCGGTGCCGCGCCGCGCGTGCACGGGACGGGGGAAACGCCGCGAACTTCGAGAAGCCTTCATTTGGAGTAGAATTGGGAGTGGAGCTCACGCCTCAACGTGCGGCCACTGCTCACCAGACTCGATCGGCTCCTTTTCAGCGGCCCTTTCAGTTGGATACCGGCGCGGAGTCGCTTCCCTCTGAGCGCATCTCCCTGGTGGAGCCATGGCGGGGCTCGCGACTTTTTGGATATACCTCATTTCTGTCTGCATATCAGGTAAGGCGCTTCCACAGAGGCTTCCTAATCGTGTAAACTGTACCGTTTTACTGTGAGCATGCTAGAAACAATATTTAATCTATGTATACAATGCAGTCATAAAGTATTTTCTTTAACATAAAGGTTATAATAGTACTAGACAAATTCGTTCCAGTATATTATGTAACTAATCAGTCCTTTTTGTGTGTGTGTGTGTGTGTGTGTGGTGAGATTCGTACTGTATTAAAACTATACAATGAGAAATGTACAGTTTAAAACTATTGATTATGAAACTATGCTCATAGCAGTTATATATAGTTTTATGTACAGTACAGATTCCATCAAATATATTGGTATATGTACTGTTGTACTCTCTCTCTCTCTCTCTCTCTCACACACACACACACACACACACACACACACACACAATAGAGTCGTAAAGAGTGCCATCATCATGTTAACCTTCAGCGCCCCCTTCCCTTATACCTTTTATGGATCATAATAAACTCGATCTATCCATTTGTTGGAAATTCAGTTTCATGAGGCCACAAGGGAACAGAGTATGAAGAAGCCAAGTTGAGATTCTACACTGTGTTCTGCTTTAAGGATGTGTATCCAGTGTTGTATGTATGAACCCATGAACCCGAGAAGGTGGCAGTGATGATGGAAAATGGCAATGAGTTCCTTGTGAATTCGGTGGTTTGTTACTGGTGGATGGGAACATAACGCGATTTAGCTGTGGTTGTTGTTTTAGGTGGGTGACATGGGATTAGCGTTACCATCGTGTTCTCTTCTGCAGTGCAGATGCTGCCACATGTCTGATTCTGTGTAATCCAGTTGGAATATACCTGGTTCCGTTAATGGAACATCCCTTGAAATAGATTTGTCATAAAATTAACAGCTTTTTTTTCAACTATGCTCTTGTTAATTTATGAACAAGCTCTTATTATTTATTAATTTCTACTTCAAAATCATAATAGAAACTCTTAAAAAAAACCTTTTAAGGGTTATTAACCCTTAGAACCCTGTCATATTTCTTATTTTGGTTTTGGAACTTTAATATTTGTGCTTCTCATTTTTATCCCAGTTCTCCAAAATGTAACATGAATGAAGCTAATTTTTGCATAATGAATGCAGTCATTTTTTATTAAAATGGTTTTGTCTGCCTCACTTAAACAGCAACTTAATTCCATCACACTCTCTTTGAACAGATGTTGAAAATTCCCATTTTGAGTGGTTCCATAACATAAATAGGACAAAAATATGGGTCTGAAACAGTTCCTTCCTGTTTCCAATCTAAGTTTTGCTTTCAGAAAGTAAGATACTCTGTCAATAATACTTTGAGGACCCCAATACAGTCCTTATAAAATTAAGTAAAGGATATACTTGACAATACATGCATGCCATTTAATAATGCTTTAAACAGATGTGCAGATTAAGAGCAGTGAGATATGTACATTTGGAGATATGTCCACTATATCAAAATTAATTTCTGGTTGTCTGCTGATTTTCAAGCTTTTTTCACTTTCTCCTTATACATGTAATACAGTTTGCTCAAAACAGACTTGTTAAAAGAATAGCCAGTGAACTTGACCATGCTTGATGTAAACTGCTATGAATATGTTCTGACATCGGTTTTTATTATTTCTCAGCTTTTAAGAGATAAATAATTAAATGGTTGTTATACTGCTGGTCACACATGAGGATGACATTACAGAAATGTGACACTTGATGAGCTGAAGTTGAGCTGAACTGGGTACGACAGCAGAGTTGTCAACAGAAATCATAGTGGTAGCAAGTAACATGTGCGGCATTTTTCAGCATTAATGAAAACTGTATAAAGCACAACTTTTTTAATATATGTCACTTCTGGCAAACATATGTTTCCAAAATAATTATAGCATTAATTAAATTCTCAGAACAGGAAACCAAATAACATCTAATTAATAATTTATATTCTTTTCCTTGTATAATATATGTGTTCAGTTTAATTTATGCTTCAATAACCGTTGCATTTGAGGACGGCTCCTCTCTTACTTGCAAATACTTTGGGAAGTCATTGTTCAAGATTCCTTTTAATGGAATTTTGTGCCAAGTAATTGCTTGTATTTTGTAGTGTTTATCATTTTTTGTCATTCTTTATTAACTCCTGCCATATTCTATAGATGGGGAGCAAATCTCTGCCTACTATGAAATAAGACCCTCCTCTAAGTAAGCTCCATCAGTTGAAATAAACAAATGATGTAACTGCACAAGCAATGCTTTCTCTTTTATAAGCACATTGCAGGATGTATAATGCAGGATTCATCATTTTTAATTTGGGCATTTGTTCTGCAGACTACATTACTTGTAAGAGGAGGATTAGGACATGCAATTTAATGAACAGTATGAAAATTCTGCTCTACTCTCTCCAGCTTGCCTCCAGCTGCTTTACTATAATGATCTTTTGCAGCTCACAATATTTTTATATATCTTTATAAAGGCTTCAGATTCTACATTATTATTTTTCATTTGAATTTTGTACTGGAAGATTAAATGATTGACTGAGAGAAGGCACAAGGGAATCGATGGCAACACATACCTTCTCATTGTCTTTCACTGACATTGCTGCAAGTTAAACATATATGTATTTACACTAAACATGGCTGTTACCTGAATTACCTGTTTGGCATGCTGCAAACCTTGGAGTTTGGAGCAAATTGATTGGTTAATACAACATACAGTGAGCTGCATTTACCTGACTGACCTCATCCTTTTGACTCTGGGATTGGAGTATGTGCAGGCAGTGTTGGCAGGTATACAACTGCTGTTTATTGTGAGAATGTACCACTGTTATCAATAGCAGGTATCACCTGATTTCTCACCTGAGGTTCACAGTTTGGAAACCCACAGCAGCTAAAATAAGCAAATAAGCAAAACCCGTTTAGTCAACTTGTTTGAATATTACAAAGCTAGTAGTTCACTTTTTACACTTAGCCATACAAAAAATGCCATTCTTTTTTCCATGTTAGATGTTTTAATTTAGCAAAGCTGAGATGAACCATGTCTAGATTACTTTATTCTCAGTACATCCTTTTAAATATGAAACACTAGGTTTTGGCCACCTGATCCAGAAATTTTTGCTGTTTTACTTTTGATACAGCTGTTGGCATAATAACAGCAAAGTAGATGTTCTGTCTTCCAAATGTCCTGTTTGCAGCTGATGCTGTACATTCCATTAAGTTTCTGCCATTACATGTTAAAACTTGTACTGTAGCCTCTACTTTTAATACAGTAGAGAGGTTCATTGAAATGAATGTCTCATAAATACATGCAAAGCTCATATATTAAATTAATTAAATGATTAAATTGATCAGTTCATTCAATTATCACTTCTGGATTGAGAGACCTATGAAGTAACTAAAGATAAGTTCCTACAAGGGGTACTTCAGTCAATTATTTCTTTTATGCATTTTTCTGCTCATTTATTCTTGTTAGAATATTACTAAAATGTGTTATAAACTCTTTGGTAGTATATGATTATCCTGTAATTGCAGACATTCTTAACATTGTTCAGGCTATTGACCCTTTTAAAAATCTGATGAGAATTAAGGATTTTTTTTATGTTGAACTTTTATTTAGTTACATGGTGCTGTTTTCAAAGCAAGCTTGCACTTCAAAGACCCCCGAGGAGTCGATGGACCCCAAGATAAGAACCTTAAGCTAGAACTTTAACATGTTTCAGGTTGGGGCAGATTTTGTTATCAAAGCAAACACAATTAAACTGTCAGTTTTCTATAGCACTAGAGCAGTTCCTGTTGTCAAAGCAAACAAAGTCAGGATGGCAGTTCTTTAGAGGCCAGGTGGCCACCGAGGTGAAGGAAACAAATGGTCATGAGATATGAGAGCGGTCAGTTGGTATTGTGTTCAACAGGTGTGAGTGCAGAGGGAATAGAAGGGCCAAGTTGTCTGCTGGATATGTCAGGAAGCTTAGCAAGTGTTTTATTGAGTTGAGAGGATGCAGCAAAGGAAGTTTTTACTATGGCTGGAAACATGACATTTCCTTTCTATTTTTTAAATGTGCCTCTGTAGCCTTTTAGGGGTGATTTAGACTCCAGAAATAGGATCTTTGAGCAAAGCTGGAGCAGAAGCTGAAACAAATGTTCAACTTCCAGCAGAGTTTCAGAGACTCAGCATATACAGGTTTTGCACTTTAGACCAAGGATTTGAAACTGCTCAACAGCAACAATTTGTCCTCAGCATTCCCAGGCCCTGTTCTGATATATTTAAAGTGCAAAAGCAATTATACTGTTGTTATACTTGATGTCTGAAGTGTGAATTCAAAAGCGTCCTCCTCCTCAGGTGAGTCACTGTTTATCCTCTGTTGGGGTGATGGATTGAGAGAGGGCCCAAAACGGGAAGTGAAGCCTGCACAAATAATTAGTATGTAAGGGAAGTTCTGGTGCAACTTTAACCATTAAGTAGCTGTATAAAATTAAATTTCATTATGAGGTGAACAGTTGCACATCTTTACATCTTGTTTCGGCAGTCTGTTGATGTTAATGCATCAGTCAGTCAGCCTAGCCTTTCTCCCCTTTACAAGCCTGCATATTACACAGTCGTACTCCAAGGTATGCCAATTCAAAGTTCAACTTCATGAGGAATTTCAAATGTATCATATAATAAACAGCAGTCCCTTGGTATCTGTATGCTTTATATCTGAATTTTTGCTATAACAGCTCTTGAAAATTAATACCTAATATTGGTATGTGAACTAAAACTTTTGCTATAAAGAGTTTTTCTCCTAAGCTTATCCATAATAGTACATAAACATTAAAATAGATAAAAAATCAACACACAAATACAGTGCAGTACCATACAGTGTGCTGAAAGAAAAAAAGCTGCAGCTATTGTAATAAATTCATAACAGTACACAATACAGTTAATCTGAAGCGAGACATGCACTGGTGTCGCATCTGCTGTTTCCGCTAGTTTAGCTTTGTCTGAGCATGTATGTGCTATCACACTTTCACTGGCCATTTCATTTTCTAATTAAACCTATTTGTTTAAATGCTGGTTGTTGTGTGAAACAAAAAGGCATTTGGGTTGAATGTTGTTTTCCAATGAGCTGGGAGCACACCATTTATTTATTTTGCTCCATTTAAAATAATGGGAGTTTGACACAGCATCTGCAATTTCGGTGCCTGACATGTTTTCAAGGATGAATTAGATTTGGATACTGAGGGATTACTGTACCTACTCTTGCTTATGAGGCATTTCATTGCAATAAAAAAACTGAATGACTTTTAGGTTGTGGTGCTAGGAGGGCGCAATGAATAATTCTCTGCTTTAGCTCCTGTATCTAGCAAAAATCTGTTCACCTGGCATTTACAACCAGACGTTTCCTCGTTTTTCCAGCTTGTGCAGAACATACTATTTCCCTGAGGTCAAACTCTCCGCTCCCAGTTCTTTGCCCAAAGTCCCTTAATTTCCTTCAGGAAAGGGCAAAATTGGGCCTGAATGTCAAGAGGTCTCTCCTGGTTTTCACCGCCTCATTTTTTTTCCTTCCTTTTTTTGCAGGATTTCCATGGCCTGTTTTATGGCTGTTAAATGGCCTTACCTAGTGCACCATGTATAAATTGACTTAGGTTTGAGACTTATGGGATTCCTGTGCTCAAGTACCACTGTCAGGCATTGATAACCTGTAACCCAGGTGTGAATAATAAAGAATCGTTCCTCTTTTGCTCCCAGTATTACCACTGGTTTACCGTTTACAAACTTTAGCTACCATAAGCAAGCACTTCTGGGGCCCTTTTCCGTTTTGAATGAAATGTAATTGCTGAAGTAAGAAAGAAAGAAATCAATACACAGAATCCAAACTTGCTTGCACTGTTCTGATTAGGTATTAATCTGATTTAGTATTTGCTCTATTGGTTTATAAATTAAATAGTTAAGCTATCCCACCTCCACCAAAACTGCATTCACAGCAGGTGGAAGCTCTGGAAGCTTTTCTTTCTTTCTCTTCTGCCTTCCCAGGACCCAGATTCTGTTCTTATAGATTACCCCATTGTGATTCCAAATTTATCCCTAAATGGACTTTCCCAAAAAAGAATCTAAGACTAACCGACAGTTCACAGGCAGCTGATTCCTGATAAAGCCAAGAAAACATGTAATATCACTTTGAATCACAAAGGTGCCAGAAGTGATCATGTTAAGATTTTTATTAGGTTGATGAAACTGAATGGGAGTAAGCAATAACTGCAGTGCTCTGTCTGAAATATTTTGTAAAGCACCATTGTCAAGAAGTAGTCAAAATCCAAACTCAAGAAAAAGTAGTTTTTGGAAAATTAACTAAATTGTGCCGTTTCTTTTTTGAAATCAATCACTTTTAATTCTTAATTAAAAATTTATTTTATGGTATTTTGGTAGCATATCTAAAGAACAAACTGATGTTTCAAATGAAAGTGAAGCCTGGAAGTGCACCCTATCCAGTTCTATCCCTTCAGCAAACCAGTGTTTGTGTCAGACACTAAAATAAATTTGTTTGGTAATATTTTGCATTTTTGTTGCCACTTCAATAAACCTTAACTGAATGTGATTGTGATACATTTGTATGGAGGGGTTTATTTCCAATGTCTCTGCATCTCAAGACTCTACTGGCTTGACACTCTGGCAACACAAAGTTAAATAGAAATGAGGGTGTGTGGATGATTCTTAAATAAAAAGGCTGCTATTAAAATGCAAACATTGGGTTATTTGTGTTCTCTGTAGTGTTGCTCATTTTGTGTCACAGACCCTTGAAAGAAGTTTGAACCCCAGGTGTGATCTTGTGATGTTTTGTCAGTGGTTTTTTCAAAATGACATCTGTGTTCTGCATTGCAACTGTGAGTCAGTATCAACTGCTAATCCAAATTCAGATTTAGCAGGAGACTGTAAAAGTGGAGGAAAGATAAACAGAAATGCAGTAAACATCAAAGAATGATTAAAATCCTGGACCCTGATGCAATACAGGAGTAAACTGATTACTAAAAATATAACAATAATGCATGTTTCTTTTTTCTTTCTAATATCCATAAAAAAATGAATCTTATTTACTGTTTCAAGATTTCACACAGGTGCATAAATCTGCTTGTGTTCATAATGTAGGATTTGGCTCTGCCAGCTGCACTGCAGGGGGCATAACCACCTTCCTTTGAATAAATCTGAATATCACTGGTCATGCTGGTGTGCAGCTCATAGTCTGTAGAATTTCCCTGTCCATGTTGGGAGGAAACATTTTCTGTGATCACCAGGCATATGCATCACAATGTGGGTGTTAAGAGTATCTATTTTTTGTACTTTTTTTTTTCTTTAAAGTGTGATGGCCGCACAGGTGGCTGTTGGGGAAGAGAACCCACACGGATGACCTCTTTTAATCCCCAATTGCTCGCTGAATCACTAGCTTGCAGAAGAGACAGAGAACAGTTTGTAGGTGTTTCACATCAGTGGAAAGGTTTAAATAATGGAAAGATTGTCAGAAAGGGAAGTCTTGTGTTTTGGCTCTGATTTCTTACTTTTCTTAGTAGGAAGCCTGGCAAACATGTCTAATGCAGCCTGGTATTGATTTGGTGGATTCATGCTTGGTTAAGCTGTTCCGCTTCAGTTTTTTTCCTGTAAGTATGGAACATCAGCCATGCTTTTAGCTTTTTTGTAATTTTTCTACTATATAGTTACTCGTATGTGAGGATGTGTGATACGGGGTGTGTGACTGGTTTTCAGAGAGACTTCATAATGAGTGTAGTGCATTAAAATTCTGTCTTGTTCCAGTAACATTTTGTGGCTTCTCCATGGACACAGCTGTGGTGATAGTTGTGAATGATGGTTTTTTCCAAGTTATTATCCCTTGACTCATGCTTCAATTTTCAGCATTCTGAAGCAAGGAATGGATAGTGTGGTTCATGGGAAATTAAAAGAAGAGCTGTCTGCTCCCCTTTGATGAAAGAAATGCATGTTCAAATGAGTATGCATTTTTCTTAATATTACTTTTCAATATGTGTATAGCACTTATATAACTGGCTGAAATGTATTAACGTTTGTGATTTATTTATTTAACTAAAACAAGTTATATTGCCTGAGATACTGTCATGAATAAGACTTCAGATATGTAATTATGTTTAATGTATTCTGTTCTTAAAAGTAGTCACTCTTAAACTTTTAGATATTTAATTTTCACCATTAAGATCCTCTTTCCTGGCTGGAATCTGTTCTTGAATGGTCCTACATTTACTTCATTATTGCAGGATTCACTGTAGACAGATTCTCTTCTTTTTTTAAATCTATTCCAGTGGGAGAAACTGAAACTCTTTTCAAAAAGATTTCTTGACATTATACCAGTGAGTGATATAATTTGATTTATGGAACTACAGATGTGTGTGCATAGCTGCAACAGGTACACATGCATTCAGTTTATGGTTTTGAAATTTTGATGTTTGACATTTCAGGGCTCTTATGGTTTCTGGCAATTCCTTCTAAGTTTTGAAAGCCGTTCCATACTTTTTGTGATGGCCTTATGATGGTGTTGTGTTGAACTCTTATTGGTTTTGACCCTGATGTAGCTTAATTTGTTCCTCAGAGCTGCTGTATCCCTCCTAACATTTAAGAAATCCTATCTCACTCAGACGTACCTCTCTCCTCAATTCCTGGCAGCTACATAATGAGTCCACCACTATCTGCTTTGGTTATCTATGTAATGTCACTTCTATAGGCAGGTCTGTGGGCTTATCTTGGCCCCTGCTGACATCCTCATGTTTCTCATGGTAAAGCCTTATGGCACATTCTAAAGGATGCTGACAAGTTGTGCAGGTTCCCATAAGGGGAAAAGGAAAATATGGAAATGAATCTGTATGGGAGACTTGCTACTTAACTCACCGCCACCTATCACAGCTTATTCAGTTTTCTGACTTGTTTCTTATTTCCACTTGCAGTCAAGCGAGATCTCCAGAAACACAAAGGAAGATGTTAGCTGGCTGCTCATTTTGTGGAGAGTTGAAGGACTGCTATTTGGGGGGTTTAGAAACACAATAAAACCAACAGATAAATAGGGGGTTCCTCTGGGGATTGTCTAGGCTCCTGTCGAGATCCTATGCTATGCCAAGACAGGCAATTTTTCAAAAATTCAACAATACACTTAAAGACTCGTACATATTATATCCCACTCTGAAATTATATATATCTGTTTACATGCCCTCATTGCCACACAGCTTTGGACACTTGAGAAAAACAGCTATTTGTTTAGAATCCTATCATTTCTGGTTTGAAAATGCTTACAGTTTTAGTTAATTTCTTAACAATGCTACCACATAAAATAAACAGAAATATAAGGATAGTAAAAGAACTTTTAAATGGCATCCTCAACTCAAACATTAAACAATCTATAGAAAACAAAGCTTTCTTTTCCATTTGGCTATGAAACATTTAACCTGGAAAAATTGTGTATGGCAAGGATGCTGCCGGGATCATATTTTCCTTCCTCTGTAATAAACAAGATTTGTAGGCTTAAAAAAAGGGGAAAACAGTTTACGGATGTGTTCAGTTCAGGATGATTTTGCCTTGAGACCTTCTGAGAGCCAACTGACTACACAAACATAGAACTATGAAAGCAGAGATTTGTATTGCAGACAACACACTAAATCTGCAGGATTATTAGCAATTGTTTCCAAAAGCACCATGCATTTGTGTGATCCCAGTTTTCCATTGAACAAGTTTAAGTGAAATTAATTATATATTAACAGATCAGTCTTTCTTTCTGAAGAATCGACTGATATATTATCGAATCAAAAATACCTGGGTTTAAGGATTCATAAGTTATACTTGGTTGCTTTTTGAAGCCAGGTAGCATTGAAAAATTGGGGAAAAACATAAATCTTAATCTTACGTGTTTAGGTTAATTTTACTGGGATACTATATGCTATTTTATTAAATATACCTTTACTATGCAGAAAATTGAATCGAGTTGACAAATAAATATGCCTTAGACAGCACACACAGCTGTGATGATACAGATTACAATATAAAATTTAAACACGTTTTGATCTCAGGACTTTTTCAGTGTACAGACATTAATAAAACATGTAAACAGAAAAGGTGGCATGCAGGGTTATGTGACTCAGTTCTACATAACATGGTAAATCAATGGATTGTGTCCATTAAGGCATATGATTGGACATACGGTAGTAACTGTGCTCATATCTCTGAGTGTTACCCTATATGTAAAGTATTGCAGCTCTGTTGGGAGAATCTGGCAGTTTTTTTTGGTTTTGTTTGTTTTTTTTTCTTTCAATTATAAGTATTTAATGTATAGTTTTTCTCAAATTTTAATGAAAAAGGCAGTCTTCCTTATTTTCAAAACAAGTGGGAAATTTGAATAAGGAAAGGTATCGGGGGTGCACTGAGAATTTATAGTTTGACATGTTAATCTAATAGAGAAATGGGTATGATTTGTTACTGTAACCAGGTCATAGCCCACTGGAACCTGAACTATTTCTCACCGGGTTTTTTTTTTATTTTTTTATTTTTTTTTTGGAAGGAGGGTTTACTGCCACAGTTTATGCATGTGCCTGTGTATTTGTGGCCCCGCAGTGGAGATCGCCTCACGTTTCCCTGGCTCCTCCCTCCTGATCATGACCCACTTTCTTCCTCTACTCGATGCTCTCTCTTTAACTGCCACTGAGCACACTAAGGCCATCTGTTCAGGTCGGGCCTGTCGTCATGGAGATGCTGGGAGGCTTTTCGGATTTACCCAACATTGACCAGTCACTGTAGTTGGAGGTGGAAGGTCACTGTAGTGCAGATCTGGCTTAAATCAAGCAAGGTCCTATTACTCAGCTTTGGGAATACTATCTGCTCATGGAGGTGGCAGCATTCCTATACAAACTTCTCCCAGTTATATTGTCTTTCAGATTTTTTTAACTCAAAATTAAAAAAAAAAAAAAAACCTTGCGCGGTAATACAACTTCCAGTTTATTCAAAATATATTGCATTGCTGTGTATCAATGTAAAATATATGGAAAACAAGCAAAGCAATCTATCAATTTTCATTCTTCATCAGCCCATTTATGTTGGTTGTTGTTTTTTTTTTTGGTTTTTTCCTTCGCTATGAATAACAAAGTTAAGCAACAGCTCAGAGAACAACTGAATTGTATTGTGCTAAACAAAACAAAGAAAGACCCCAATAAGATGGTGTGCCAGTGACCTGAATGTAATGCCATAAAAGCTCCATTGTCTTTTTTGAAAGGCAGAGAGAAGCCTCACTTAGGGGCAGGAATTTCTTTTATTGGCAAAGTTTGTGCAAGGGAAAAAATGTTAGCCGTAACATCGTTATTTCTGATACTACTTTTAATGTTATTTCTTCAATATTCTACCAGCATGTACTGAACAATACCTTTTCGGATGCCTTTTTCTAGCTTCGTTGAAGTAACTCCTGGAAATGCTTTAATGTGTGGGGCATAATTATTAAATAGTACCTTGAAAAATGAAATAATACCATTAAAAAGGTACAAACTCAGAAGGTGCATTCACTGTATTTAGATTATCTTCTTTTGTATCTATTTAACATCTTCCAGTGGGTGCAGTATGCGTGTATACAAACAATAAGAAAGATATCACTAGACCTAAAAAGTTCAGTTGCCTGTTGGTGGCAGGTTTTAGGTAGGAAAGAGTTGTACAAATTTGCAATTAGCACTCAACAGCAGCATATTTCAGAGACATCTGTTTTTCCCAAACTGTTTTGGCAACACCTGTGTCAGAAGTGTGAAGCTTAGGCATTCAGATTTTCTCAGCTTGTTGCTGCAGTTAATCTAACCAGCTTGCACTTTCACTCATTTTATTTTGAGGACTTTTTGCTGTGTATTGGTTTTAATACTAAAAACCTCATATTTAATAGTCACTGGTTAGCTACGATTGTTTCTTAACATTTCTTAACATTCTTAACATGTTAACTTATCATTTCCATCCACCCATCCATTCAACCATCATCAGTAACTGCTTGTTCAGTGCAGGGTTACAATGGATGTCTAGCTGAAGCAGAGCACACTGTGGATGGAATGATAGTCATGATGACAATTGCACACTCACTCATTCACGTCTGGACTCTAAGAGCAGTTTAGAGTCCCTAGTTCAACTGAAACACTTGTGTTTGGACTGCTGAAGGAAGTGTATGTGCACACAAAGAGAATTCCACACAGACTGAGCAGTACCTGCTCCAGCACTCTGCGGCCCATGTTATTGTTCATTATGCAATTTTTCCCTCTTATGAAAATTAATTTTGTGGGAGACATCCTGTGGGAAGGAACTTTTTGTGAACTGCCTTCCAGCTGTGCATCATCAGATTACGCTCTGTAGTAATCATGTTTTGCACATGCCCTCCTAATGATTTTGCCTTTCATTTTGAAAAGAGTTGTCATTTCAGTCACATTTTTTGTTCAATTTCCTTATTTATGCTTTAATATGCAAATTCCATTGTTTACTCTGTACTCGTATGCATTTCCCTGAAATGATGCAAATACGCACCACAGTGAAGTGTATCTGACTCAAGTGATCTCATGGAAGCAAGTCATTTTTCATGCTTTACTCATGATGTCACAGTCTCAGTAAAAGATGGTATCTGAACATGTGTCCTTTGAGTGGAAGGGGGTAACTCGAACCTTGACACCCCTTGCTGGCTCTTAACTAAAAAAAAAATGAACTAGACTGCAGTAGGCTTTCCAGGCTTGGTGGTGTTCTTCATACTGGTTAATGGTTTGTACCTCAAAGTAGTCTGATTTAGTTAAGTTGGGACATGTTTAGGTGCCTCAACCTGCTTTAGGTGAGGCATGAATCTACACTTCCTGCTTATACTACACAGGTTAGCTTCCATGCACATATACTTAGAAAAACCTTGTAATCTGTGTCTGTTTTTTATGTTTTAGCAGTGGTCTTACAGTGACACCCCTCCCTCCATCTGACAGATACTCAATTTGCCTTGTATATTTTTCAAACCTTCCTCTGAATTTAAAAACGAGGGTGACAGTAATTTTTTTCTTGACTAAAGTCATCCAGTGATACCATCGATAACAACCTTCAAGTACTCCGATTATGATTGTAGTAGTGCAAGAATAAGCTCTTATTTTTGTTTGTTTTCAGTGCTTTATCCATCATTATTAGAGTAATGTTACTGATTATAGTAATAAAAATGGAGTTCAGTATTGCTAAGAAGTAACAAAGGCAGTATCTCATCTGCAAAATTGGCTCTGGCAGGGTAAGCTAAGACTGGATTTGTGTTACGTCCCTGTGTGTTTTTCTTTTCATTTTGTCTCTCTCACAATATTTTCAGGATTGGTATCGTTGTCGCTCATGATACCAAGAGAGTCACAGGATTGGAGCTCCAGTGTGAATCAAGGGGAACCAACCAGTGTTGGAGTAGGAGGGGCCTGGCTCACATAAGGAGGACATTTTGACAGAGAAATAAAAAAAGATTTTGATTTGCACTTCTTTCGGTTCTGTATATGTAAAACAACCCTTTGTATTTAATTATTGAATTTATGTTAAGTAACATAAGCAGTGGGTAAGCGTGGGTTACCTGTCATCCTTTCCTGTATATTTGTAATTACACATGTCTTGTTCTTCCCATGTCCTATCCCTTCCCTATGAATACTTGCTGCATGTATAAGGAAACAAGGTAGATAAGAAGGTGTGCACACATACACTTTCCACATGCAGGTGAACTACTGTTAGACACACTAGGTAAGAGGGCGGGGGCCAACCCTGTACTTTTGATTTTGGTAGGTTAGCTTAATGTAGTCAGGTTTTTTTGTGTGTGTGTGTCTGTGTGTGGTTCATTTGCATAGCTAGGAGAATATCACTAGCCTAGGGAAGGTGTGTTCTGTTTTGTATGTTTCATTTCTTTAGTGCCGTCCAAGCTCGTTTTCCTTAATCGCATTCCCTTTTGTGTCATCCCATTTTCTAATTCCGCATTCCATACTGTTTGGTGTGGAAGCAATAAAAATTGCTATTAATTAGCAGTATATCCATGCTGGCTGGTTTTTGTTGGCGGTTTGCTGTGCATCAACATCATACACCCAAACGTTTACAGCGGCATATGTTATTGACCCAAACCTTATCCCCTCGACTTGAGCCAGGGTTGTAACAATTTGGAAAATGTGCCAAATGGTTGTATGAAAGAGAGATTGTGATGTGCACTATATTATGGGAACCACGTACCCATGCACTCTTTCCGACATTCCATGATACTTTAATTTTCTAATTACTCATTTATTTAAATGTGGAGTATAACCTCCTCTTTCCTCAAGCCAGTCCCTACACTATCATGGTAAACTTTCATTGTGAAAGTATTGCTGTATGAAATTTATTTTATATATACAGACAAATTGTTCTATTTTAAGTGTTAGTGTTTCCCTTACGATATTCTGCATAATTTATTGTGATTTTTGGAATGAACCTGGGACGGGCTTGGAATTTTTCCTCAATGTACGTGTTTTTTACTTGTCATCTGTAACACAAAATGTACGTCATCTTTGGCAAGTATTACTACAATTTTCTTAAATTATGTAAATTGTTTTTGTAAAAAAAAAAAAACAAATAAACAAGCAAGCAAACACAAAGTTAGTTGAACAGCCAATCATTTAATTAATCCAGTTCATCAAAACAGAGAATTGGAAAAGAGTTTCTTTTTGTTTTTGTTGGGTTTTACTTACTGTGAAAGGGATTTGTCAGTTTTGCGGTGCGGCCCATGTCCTAACATGTAGTGCCGAGTAGGCAAGTCGGCACTTCGAGACAGAATGCTTTGTCTGCTGTTTAAACAGTGGTATGTGAGGATTGCATTGGTGACCCCCATCTCAGCAGACATGGTCACACTTTGCTCCAGCGCTTGGTTGTCATGCTTCGAAGCTGCTGCTATCATTAGAAAACTAGAGGATTAAACAACGTGAAATGCTTTTTTATCCTTTATGCCGTGACTGATATTTTCCAGTTAAATCAAATGGTGAATAGGAATGCACACCTTATGCTGACTTTCTTGGAAGTGTTTGAAAACAGTGTTCTACTACTGCTCTTCTACTACCATTTTTAACACGGAATTCAAATTTAAATTAAATGATCAAAGTTTCCATCCAGCAAATACAGATGTGATAAAATGAAATGGAGTGAATATTAGCATAATGCACTCATATGAATTGCATATTACTCACTTGCTTTGTTTATTTAACAAAATGTATATAAGTCTAAGTACTACTATAAATAATATCGGTCATGTAACTTCATAAAATACTGAGAGTCTTAATGATAGAGATAGCTGACTACTGTTTGAAATGGAGGGAATGTATAATGTTGATTTTTTTTTTTTTTTTTTTTTTTTTTTTTTT
>UFQX01000044.1:188756-205233 GCA_900497675.1 Arapaima gigas | reverse complement strand
TTTTTTTTTTTTTTTTTTTTTTTTTTTTTTTTTTTAAATTCAGTTTCTTTTGTCCTTTTTTCACACCAGAGAACTGGGTAATTTAAGTGTTAGTTTTTACCTGTGCTGAACTGGGGCAGATCTGCAAGAGCCTCCATCTCAAAAAATGAGGAGGGATTCTGAAAAATTTATTGATGACAGAGTACCAGTGCAGCATGGGTATCCCAGGGGATGGTCTCTTGTGCTGTGCCTGGTCCAAACTGCTTAGCTCCAGAGGCCCTTTGCGATGGGTTGTGCTCCTGAGGGCAGCTGCTGCAGCTCCCGGATTCGAAACTGTCATGCCAGAACAAATGCTATTCGTGCAACCATTTATGACTATTGTGTCTCTGGAGGCAGTGGATATTTTTATTTATGACTTATGGTTTCAGATGGATGCTTGAATTGTAAGCAGAATAATTCAGATGCAATTTTGTTTCCACAAAATGGAAAATCTAAGCTCTAGTACAATAATACATCCAGCATTAGTGTGTGTTTTTTGTTTACTTACTTTTGTATACTTTTGTACACTAAGAATCCATGCATATTTCTTGAGCTGCTTTGCTATGCTCAGTTTAATCCTGGTATATTGTAATCCCTCTTCAAGTCTTCATATTTTCTTATATAGTCATAAAAGGAATACGCTGACTGCCTAGTGGACTATATACCAACCAGGAATACTAGTTGTTACATTTTAATATAATTTGCTTTGAAAAGGCAGGAGGTGTAAGAGCTGAACTACTTTAAAAAATATTAACCTGTTCATGGAAATTCTGCATAAGAAACTACATATGTGTGATTCTGTTTCGCAAGGAATATTGTGAATGAAACTATCCAGGATATCAAATTTAATGGAAATTTTCATTACAGTGCAGAATGCGTGAAACTGTCAGGATGTTTTATTACTTCAGCTCAATGCTACAGTAATTATCTCAGAAATGTCACGCCTCAGAAATTGCTTAGTAACATCGGTAAATACCCCTCAGAGTTCCAATGCTTAGTTTTGCCTATTTGTTTATTTGTGTGGTCTGTGATAACAGTGCTGTTTCTTAGCAGAGTATTCATATGGAAAAGAGATTTGTAATCTGAAGGAGAAATTGCCAGCATTGATTGTAAAGCTTTACACTTCTGATATGGAAGACTAAAACTGTTGGCTATAATTTGTCTTTTTGTTCTAATTCAAAAGGTTTTTAAGGGTGGGTGTGAGACAGTATAATGTGAGGAAATGTTCATTGCCTGTTCTTTTTGAGTGATGTTCACTCTTTTCTTTTTCAAACCTACATTGTGGTAGATTCCCCACCTCAGAGACTGGCTTGGAAACCAATCTTTTTTGAGAAATGAAAGGAAGGCAGGTTAATTGCTCTAATCATTTTGAGGAGCCTTTTTCTATATTTTTAAGGTGCTAAACTTTATGTAATTACATCAGCATTTTGCATTTTCACACTCATCTTTCACAGTGTTTCATAGTTAAATGTTAAATAGGGAAGCTCTCCTAAATTTATTAAGTTTTATTAGCAAAGTAAACGTGAGTAAAAGGTTTACCCCATTAATATATTTAGCAGGGTGGCATGGTGGTTCAGCTTGTAGCACTGCAGCCTCACGGTTCCCCAGCCAGTCACATGTGGGTTTGAATCCTACTCAGTCTACGCGGAGTTTGCACATTCTCCCTTTATCTGTGTTTTTTTTCTTTTCAAATCACCCAAACACATATGTATTTTAGGTTAAACCACTACTCTAAATTGCCGAGAGAGCGAGTGAGAGAGAGTGTGCGTGTGTGTATGTTGTCACCCTGCAATGGACTGGTCTCCCATCCAGGGGCAGTTTCATAGTCTGGTGTGACAAGATCTGATTACTTTACTGTCCATCTGCAGTGACATTACCAGGTAAACCGAAGGTAGTTATGTGAAGCCAATGGGTATGTGGGCTCCAATGGGAAGCTGGTACATTGTGAGACTGCTGACATGGGATCAAGCAAGACTGAAGATGAGGAGGAAAATTCTTAAATATATGCAGTGGTCTACTGATGCAGTCAAGCTATGAGGGAGTCAAAGGGTCAGGTGTGAATGGAATTACATATGATTTTTTTTAGTTCCTGGTTTTAAATAAATTGTTAAATTCTACAAATAAAACAAAGTAACCTAATAGCTGATTTTCCTTTTTTATATCTTAGATAGTGTGTATATATGCTTATCAGACAGCAAACCTTGCTGATCTTTTTAAGTTCCAGTTGGCTAAAGAAGCAAAATTATTAATAATTCCATACATCTTGATTTATAATGTTTACTTTTGTTCTGGGTTACACTTAACCATCAGCATTCCACAGTTTTAAACCTTCCATTTGCATTTATAAGGGAACAACAGTGTTGTGAGCCAGCAAATGAATCAGATCGAGTGACACGATTGCATTGGGGTCTGGGGACAGTGGACGCAGATGAAGAAACTTTTGATTGAAAGCTACTTAATGACAAAGCTCTGGAACTCTGACACCACAGAAGGAAAACTGACATGAGTAAGGGCTTAGACTGGATAATGTGGCTTTACATTAGCATGGCAATTGAGATCTGGTTGGATTTTTAAAAATTATTATCATTGGATTAAATTACATTTTTATTGGGGAGATTGAGTTTAATTTTCGAGATCTGTTTTTGCAATGAAACAACTTTTGTGGAGTTAATCTGCTTTGTTTCTTTGCAGTGTGATTTGGACAGTTTATGAAACCATAATAATAGAGTGTGACAGTTGCAGGCAATTTTTGACTCATTGTGATAAAAGCGAGGAATAAGTTCTTTATACCTTGAATTTTGTAATGCTATGAAGTTATAATAATAATGAAAAATCCATATAACTCGTTACCTTACAAATGCAATGTAGCCATAAATGGTATTCAGTGAAATTGTTTGTCTGGAAGATATGCACTGTGAGATGATTTAACAGCAGGTCTTACAACCTACAATTATATATTGTTGCAGACAGTTATGGTTTACTTGGAGCATCAGTCTTTGCAGTGCAGTGATGAAAAGAATGATGTGACTTGCATGCCAAAAGGATCATAAGCTGCAGTTATATCTACCATAGGTGTATTAACAGCTGGAAGAACAGAAAATGACATGGGATATTTTGGGGGTCTATAAATACATTTCCAGATTTAGATATCTGGTGACATCGTCATTCACATATCCCCGTCGTGAACAAAGTACGGTAAAATAAAATATCCTTTTCAGCAAAGAAGCACAAATACATATTTTTAACTTTGAGCGGAGCTGTCCTAAATTTTAAGTTTCATCATACTGTGTTTAAAAGTGTGTGCACTGCGATCTGTTGGAGGAAGTAGTTATTTGTCTATAAGTAGCCTGCTTAAATGCAGTACCTGTGTTACGGCATGTACCAAATCTTTTCTTCCAGGAATATTGCTATGTCGAACAAATGAAATAAAAGACGAGCCGGCTAGATCAGGGCTTACTCACTGAAATATCATTAAACTGAAAGTTTGGGCGAGGAAGTGAGACTTGCTGTATAAAGAAAAGAACAGATACTTCTGTGGAAGCATGTTCTGCCTCTGTTGTTCATTCACATTGTTTTTACATGTTACTGCTGGTAACTCAGCACAGTGGCAAACTACTGGTCCTGTCTTAGCATGTCATGAGACAGGGTAAGGTACAAAATGAACATGTAACTTAATTTTATAGATATAAAGCCCTGTGGGGGGGAACTGTTTTCCCCTTTGCAGTTTTCTCTGTCTTTGCAGCTTTTTGATATGAATTTTTGGTCAGATCTTGTTGTCAGTTAACAGAATATAAATAAGGTCTGAGAAAGGGGGGGGGGGGGTGATGCCAGTGTTTTTTTTTTTTTAATTTTCTTGGTGTGGAACTTAATGAAAAATGCAATTGTAGGTTGAAAATGTAATTTCCGCTTCGCAGTCAGTTACTTGTTCCACCACCTTTAGCTGCAGTGACTGCAAATAAATGTGACTGTAGCTGTTGATCAGGATCTCGCATCGCTGTGGAGAAATTCAACCCCGGTGCTGCATGCAGAACTGGTTTAGCTTTGCAAGGTTTGCAGGTTTTTGAGTGTTAACTCCTCTTTTCATGTCGTGTCATGTCGTAACATCTGAATTGAAGTCAGTGCAGGATTTTTTTTCTTTTTGTTTGATGTTGACTTACTTCTGTGTTTGGGGATTATTGTTTTGTTGCAAGACCCAGCTGGGTTTTAGTTTCACCTCTCAACCTGACATTCCCATTCAAAAATGTATGGTACAAAGATCAATGTATGATGAAATAATGAATTCCTGGTTCCTTCAGTAATAAAAATGCACCCAGGTCTTGTACAGAAGAACATACCTGACCATCACACCACCATGTTTGCAAAATGATAAAAGTTTCTTGTTTCTGAAGTTCTGCACATTGGTTTGTTTGGCCAGAAGTTTTGAAGGATATCCAGGTGCTCTTTGGTGAACTGTAGATAAGGTCCTATCTTATTTTTAGTAAATAATGGCTTCTGTCTTGCCACTTTCCTGTGTATCCCATTTTTGTAGTGTCTTTCCTACTGTAGAGTTACAAACACTGACTTGAGATGAAGCAAGAGAGGTCTGCAGTTTTCTGAATGTTGTTGTTTCTTTTTGAGCATTTCATGCCTTGTATAGATGCTTTGCAGTACAGCCACTCCTAG
Organism: Arapaima gigas; assembly: GCA_900497675.1. Lineage (NCBI taxonomy): Eukaryota > Metazoa > Chordata > Actinopteri > Osteoglossiformes > Osteoglossidae > Arapaima > Arapaima gigas. The sequence continues at coordinate 200,553 of UFQX01000044.1, read as the reverse complement.
ATAGATGCACCAGTTTCCCCCACTTTCTCCATTTGATGAGTAGGGCTTTAACTGTGGTTGAATTTAGGCTCCCAAGAATGGTTGTATAATGCTGTCCAGGCTGTCTTCAGAAACTTTTCTCTAGATATTTTCTTTGAGCATCGCATAGTGTACCTCTGTTAATTTCTGGTTTGCCAACTTTATGCTTGCTGGAAAGAGCTTAATGGTTTATGCTGGACAAGGCTGACTTAAATCAGGCCTCATTGCATTCAGTTTATTAGCTTGATCAGAGTTCAGGGGAAATTATTTCTGTACATTTTATTATCTTTTGTACAAAGGGAATGGCTTAAAACAATAGTGGTTTCCTCTGCTTCTCACCCAGTCTTTGTATACTACTAGAACTGACGAAAAGATTGCATCAAATTTTATATATATAGTCATCCCTTGATTTCTGCTAATTGGTTCCTGAAAAGGGCACGCAAATTGAAAACACATAAACGGAGACAGCTGTTTCCATTATTTATAATGGGGAAAAATAATGATGCTTCCAAGCCCAAATAAACTTTTCCAATTTTTTTTAGTGTCTGTCTGAGGAGATCAGCACATAAATTGAGTAATGGTATTAAAAATCAAATTGTATTCTAACGAAAACACATAAATCAAGACTATATAAATCAAGTGATGTCTGCATATATACATGAGTGGATCATGTTAAGTCCTGAGCGATAAACACTGTGGAATGTAAACTGCCCCACATGACCTGTCTTCCTCAATAATTCTTTCTTTACTCCCAGAATGACGTGGAATGTGAAAAAGTGTGTGACAGCTGTATGATGACTCGATTCCATGTTATGTTAAAGGTAGATGCTGAGCATCAGAGGCAGGTTCACATTTTGTGTCAGTGAAAACAGGCTACGCCTTTCTCTGTCTCCAGTAGCACAGACCCGAAGTAAATCACTTTCATTAAATTTCCTTGGGGTATGCAGAAAATATCACATGGTTCACAAGTAAATATTTTTATTCTAGAAATTCTAGATTTTTTTTTCTTCCCTTAGTCGACTCACAGAATCTTTTCATTTTTGGGGTTAGTTAGTTATGTAGTATACATTTTGACATTTTTATACTCATTAAATCCGTAAAATTGACTTGTTTTTCCCAACACATTGAAACTTCATTCTTTTTGATCCCCTTCTAATGAAATACTGTCCTTCCTACCACCACAGATATTTTTATTAAGTTCATATAACATCCACACTGCAATGATGGTTCATTATCATGCCTGAAGCACAAGGAGCAAAAGGGTTATATTGACTGTGCTGATGACAGACACAAAGCGGACACAGGCCTGTCAGTTATGGAGAAAGTCTGTTGTCTGAAGAAATTTCAGTTCTCAAAGGAGCATGGAGGAGAAAGTGTCATTTTTCTTTGTTTTAAAAAAGGGAAATAGACAGTTGTAAATTTTAGGGATATCGGCCCCTTTTGTGTCCAGTGCCTCAGTTTTAGCTTTACTTTGCATGGACACTGCCATACATTGACATTGTTATGCGCAAGCTTTTTGGAATTGGTATGGGACACCGTTTCTATTAATTATTTAATGTCTAATGCTATACTGAAAAATTCCTGCAGCATTCTCAGATGGTATTTTTACACTATGTTTGTCCATTTTAACTTTTAAAAATGTTAAAACTGAAGGTAGAAATCCCAGGTCAATTCTGAAATAAAAACAACAGGAGTTGGAAGGTTCCCTTACTGCTCTTTTCGGCAGTGCTGCATTACTCATCTGGGTTGCATTGCACATCGTTTCGGTCGGGTCTCAAACCAAGGGATTGTGGGCTTAGAAGTGTTTTGAATTTTTCAGAAATTACATATTGGCCGGAACCACATTGCTGGTTGGCTCAGTAATGCATGTTAATGACGACCCAAATCGAGGTCCAGAGCCCTATTTGCACTGCTTAACTTGTTGCAGATGACTCCTACTTTGGAGGAGCTTATGCTGTTCAAACAACCACAGCGTGCTTTTTTTCATTTCATTACATGATCTGACAATTAAAGTTCCTTCTTTAGTATTCAGTAGAAGTCCCATTGTTCTGCCACAAACTTAGGTGTGCTGCTTTTGCTAAATACAACTTCCAGGTTACAAACTGCACATAATGTCTTTTGGTGCATATTTGTAACTCCCCTTTGAGTCAAAAAATATACTTAAATTGTATTCTATGCTAATGTATTTTTTTATAGGTCTTTTTCTTTGATTATTCTTTTCGCTTTTAAGTGTATGCATATTTTTATGACACTTGTTGAAATATGTTTGCAGTGCAGCACCTGTTTGTGCTTGTAGAACAGATCAGAGCGGCATGTATAAGTAGCGTCTCAATATACTGTTATACAGAGAACAGTCCTGGAAGGATCCAAGGCTTTTCATCTAACCAGACCTTTAACATGATTGCTAACTTTGATTGTGATGCTCAATGTATTCTTCCTTTGTCTGTCATTACAAAGGAGCAGCACTGAGCTTAACTTTTTCTCTTTTGTGGTATTGATTTTAAACTCGGCAGGAAGCCGTTTCTTTGAAATACAGGGAACATGTCTGGTGTGTCATTGTCTGTTAGTAATGCAGTTACTTCTGTTATAAAGTGATAGCTGTGCTCCTATAAAACATGTTATGCTAATTTGTGCAGAAAAAATATGTTTAAAAAGACTCATAGCACACCCCAAAATAAATGAAAAGTTTTATATGCAGAACCTACAAGGCAGTCTGTTGAATGATAAAGTTCATGGAAATATTGGAAGAATATGGAGTTTGTCACATGTTTTCTTTTATTTTGTTCAAGGCACCATGTTTATAATGTCCAACTTCTATTCTAGCTTTATAGTTTTTCTTTTACATTTTCCACTAGCACTTTTACCACCAAAATGCCTTTCTGTATGATTTAGACAAGCCATGTGTAACTGTAAAAGTAAAGAAGTAAATGAAAATTAGATACAAAATATAAACCATGCATGGTGCAAGTTTCAATTTTTGGAAGGGGATCACTTTATTTTCAGATCACACTGGCAAAACTTTGTATTTTTGCTTTCCACTATCTATTGCTTTCATCTAAATCGTGTAGCTAAAACACTTGTATGATTTTTGATGCCCTACTTTCAATGCTTTAAGTATAGTTAAATTTCCTTTAGGAATAACAGGTTCAGTGGGTTTACATGTTTCAAATTGCAAGAAATAATGATTCCACCCCAGATTTCATTGCCTTCAATTGTATAGTTTTCATTGTAGGATTTTAAATTATTGCAGCGTTCTTACTTGTTTTTTATTAAGCAGTCATTCTTTTCTGGCTAACTGTCTGCCAAAGCAAATATTAAAAAGGATGATAACTACTGATGATGGCGTGAACTACTGTACAAAAAAAAAACCTTATTCGTGTATGGTTCCTGATTTCCTTTTTGATTTTTAAAAAATTTTTTCTAAAAAGTTCTTCAAAAAACCTTGCATACAGGGGTGATTTAGCAATTTTCAAATTGGTCCTTCCGAGCTTTGAGCACAATGCACAATATTTCAGTGCTGACTTTGTTTGACATCTGCTTTTTTCTATGATATCTCTCTTAAAGACTGCATGTTGTCTGCATGGTTTTGGTGCATAACGCAATCTAGATCTCAATTTTCATGTTCCCTTTTGAAGTGGAGCATCGCAAATCTTTTAAACTCCAGCACTTTGGGAAAATTTCTGCAAAAGTGGCAAAAAAAGGCGAAGATGCAACATTTCATTTTGTGGTGTCCCTAAGTTGTACCATCCATCACTGCAAAACTATTATCCAGAGGAGTGGAAAAGCTCTTTTTCTGAACCCTCTGGCAAAGATTTTTACCATGGCCTGTATCTGACTTACTGCAAGTTTGAAGTGGCTCGCATAGTACCGTTAATCATCATCAGTCTTTCAGGCATTGAGTATTTGAAGGAAAAATGACTGATTTATAGAAGACATTACTGAAGTGTGCAATGCACAGAAGGGGATATTTTTGTGCAGCCAGGGAAACTTTGCAGCATAGTTTTCCTTAGCGATGCTCAGGTGTATCGTTGTAGAATCATGCAAGGTTTGCACGTTACATTTTATAATCGAAAAGCTATTTACTTTTAATCGTTAATTCTGATTTTGATGATGTATAACTCATATGTCTTGGCAGGAGATATTTTCAATTACAAATAGAGTTGGAGTCAGAGCAGCTGGGGTAGAAAAGATAAGTTATTTTCCCTTTGAAAGGTTATTTATGTTGACCTTTCAACAGGAGGATCGGTAGCTTCACCTTGGCCAGTGGTAAAGGAACACAGAGTTTGTCTGTACCATGATGGGAATAAGTGAGCATAGCCTCAGAAGTCTACTGGGGACAAGCTGTTCCCCTTGACAGTTTAATCTGAGATGTTTTCTTGTCCCTGGGCTCTAGAAATGTCTGAGGGTAAATGAGATGCTTTAAGAATGGGCGATTTGGTGGCGGTGGAGGAGGTGAAAATAATTGGCTTGCTCACCTCTTTCCCCAACATGTCGCCAATGATGACCTGTGCGCTCCGAGGCGACTAGGCTAAACACCGCTGGTCATATTTTGCCCCAGTCTGCTGATGGGCTGTCAATCAGAAGCCCTGCTGTAACCCTTGCCTTTCAGTCTTTATGAATGCTGAGAATCCAGAGATGTGCCACTGGTGAAGGAGTGACAGATACTAAAATGCCATAAATTTCAACTGAAAATAAAGATGTTTTATTTTCCATTGCTTTCCTTTTCTTTGTTTAAAAAAAAAAAAGATTGTTATGAAGAAGAAAAATGTTTGGGATGCCTAGGGCCCTTGTGTTAAGTTGGGGGTTCCATGTTAAGCGGCAACAAAGAAGAAATATCGTAGAAACATATGGACTGAGGCCGGTGAAGGGAAAACATTAAAATTATTGTCTTTTTTACAAAGTTATGCAGGTGTACTGGACAAGACAGAAGCAGCTTTAATGGAGGCTCAAGTCCTATGTGATTTATTCTGTTCAAGATTCCCCCCGGTTGAGTTTTTGTTTCTTTTTTTAGGTTTTACTTCTGCTTTTCATGGTGGTAGTGACTGCAGCATTTTAGACCTCCATTTTTTAAAAATCTGAAGTCCCTTCTTCCCATTAGTATGTTAACTCAGTTTAACAATTATTTCCAGTAAACCTGTTTAACCTGTTCAGACAGCAGACCTGTACTTCCTATTCAGCTCATCTTGATCTTTCATCTTCAACTAACAAATACTGCAAAGCAATTTTTTTGTAATGTAGAAATAGATAAGCAGCACAATACTACAGACTATAGGAAAATTGCCATTTTACTGCATCCATTCAAGAGAAAATAATGGTTTTCAAAGAATATTTGTTCCACTTGATGCAAACCTGTGACTAAATATGTTCAGTGATTTTAACATAGTTTTGATTTTTTTTTTTTTTTAAATGATTTATTGCCTGCAGAAATATATATTTTGTTTTGTTTTTCTTCACATGCTGGACGGTGTCTGCAAAATAAGCACAATGTGAATGTGCATAACTGGTAACAGCTGGGCAAAACTTGGCTTTGTATTGCAGACAGGTGTTTGATGTGGGCTGCTACTCAGTGGTACCCAGTACCCACACTTCTGTGTTTTGCTTTTCCACATACCTCTTAAGTTCCCAGTGTCTTTTCTGCCCCATGTCAACCAGATTCTTTGGGTGAGCTTCTTTCCCACCAAAAAAACTGTTGTTGTACATAATAATCCTCATAGTAATGATAATTCTTTTATTACCCAGGTGTACTAACTTGAGCTGCCAGTTGTCTTATGTGCTGCTTTCCTGTTCATTCAAAATCTGTAGCCCTTTTATTAAAGAAACTAGTGGTGTTATGTGGTTCTGCCTAAGCCAAACAGGTGTAGCATTGGGAAAGTACAGAGTCATAACACATTATATAATCACTAAACTGTTGTACCATTAAAGTAGTTGCATTTAGTGCGAAAGTATTGTTAGTTTCATCAGACAGCCTGGACAGTCCGGACACCACAGACTGTGATGCACATGCCAGCCGTACTCAAGTGGGAAGGAGGGGAAAAAACTAAATATGTCACTAAACTTTACCACCCTTACATCACTAATGTGGGCAGTGCCATTTGTGTTCATGTCATGTATAATTTCTTATAAATTTCTACATTTTCCTTTGTGGACATATAACAGCTACAGGCTCCTGTGGTTCAGTAGTGACTGCGTGTGTCTGAGTCTGTGAGTGTGTGTGCGCATTTGCAGGGAGCGATAAAATGCATCTGCATCTGGTACATTTTGTAATTTTCAAAATAGTAAGTAACCATGTTGGAGTTTAATGAACTTGACCAGGCAGAAACCTTATTTAGGGTGAGCTTAAAAAACAAAGATGTGGATATAGAGCAGACAGACAGACAGCAATTGAGCATTACACATATAGATATATTTTGTCAACAGCTAGTACATTTTATTCACTGCAGAAGCTTACCGGTATTCACACCAACATGCCAATAATGGGAGTAGCTGCATTTATCTTTTTTCTTTTTTTTTTTATTTCAACCACTGATTCAGACAAGTGTAAACTAAACCCTGTAGCTCAGGTTAGGGTTCTAGCATAAACGGCCTCATTTTCAACTTGCACTTTGAGTCAAAGTAAAAGATAATCTTGGAGGTAAAGGATGTGCTGAAAGCCAATCTCCTAACAAGCACCTGCATTATGGATGTTCACGTTTCTTTTTAACTCTAAAACTTCTTCAGAATCTCAGCTCGATGGGCTTACAGTATGACTGGTGTGTAAGGGCTGCCACTTGCCCCCCGTGGACATGTTGACCAGAACTGTTCCATAGCCTCTCATACTGGTGATGTCGTGGTTTGCCGAAGGTGCGGCAATTGCTGGGAAAGACGCGTTGGGAAGCGTGCTGTGGCTCACCAGGCCACACCCTCAAAACCAAGAGTGGCCGTTTTTCCTCCAGCTAGATCTTGATGGGGGAAAAAAAACCCTGACTAGTTTGACTGGCTTTGGTAATTTAACCTGTCTTCTGCTGGGACTGCAAATGCACTGTAAGTGTGACCGTGTGTTTCTACCCTGCAACTGCTCACAGACTTTTCCCCCTGCATATTCATTCTCTTTCAATACAGTTGCAGTTGGTAGTTTGGTTGGGTTTGCACAAAACAGAAACCTGACAGTTTTCATGTTCAGAGTGTATTTTTTCTTAACTCTGGTTTAGTAAACTTTACACTTCATCGTATTCTACTGTTGACTTTCGAGAGTTCAGTATGATCCAGCAACAATACCCCAGCGCCTCTCTGAAATGTTCCCTGGAATGTTATTGAATTTCTACCCCATTCCTAATGGGTAAATTCATCATCCTTGTGTGTTGGACCTACTAGGCCCTTCACATTTTGTCAACCACAAAAATTTCAGGAATGAATGAACTAGGTCACTTAAATTTTGTGAACCACACTAAATTACAACTGCTTTTTTCTGTCTATTTGTACAGTCTTGTCGAATGCAGTTCATGCAATAATTGTTTGTTGATTCTTATTATAAAACTTCATATTCTGCATTTCTGCCTTCATCCTGCCTCACAGCTTTTTGGTAGGCAAGCTCTGGCTCCCTTTTCTATTGAAGTGGCATCCAAGATGCTGCAGGCACTTGTACTCACCCAGGTCTTACGAAGCTTGGAACTGTGAGACACGGTGAACTGAGAACAGAGTGGCAGGGCCCAGCTCAAAGCAGGCTGTCAGAAATTCGCCCACGGGGAAACAGAGAAAAGGTGCTAGGAAGAGACATTGTCCTGAAATGCGAGCCTGTTTTTTATCTCTCTCTCTTCTAAGACATTTGTATGTGCAGTAGTTTGAGATCCTAATGTGTTGTTCCCTCTCCTCACTGCAGTATCTTTTTCTGTCACTTTTTACTTCAGGCAACCCTTGGATTTAACACAGTTTTCAAGATAGATAGGTAGATGCATGAGTTGGTAGGTGAGTAGGTAGGTAGGTAGGTAGATAGATAGGCAAATGAATGAACAAAACAAACAAAGAAAAATCAAGTTGTAATGAAGCCAAACTTGGAAATTATGTTTCTGTGGTCCCATTAAACACTGTCTAGTTCTATTATTGCTCAGTTATCAAGTGTTAATTTGTCTTAAGAAGCACCAAACAAAAATGAATCATTTATGGAATGCATGTAACATTATAAAGGTTTCTTGCATAAGACACTTTTTTTTTAAATTTATTTTTTTTTTTGTGCTGTGTTTAAATGTTGAATGGCTGTAACTGTGTTTAGAACGTGAAAAGACTGTGGAAACCTCTCTACTCAGTTACTTTGCAATCCTGACATTACCTTATACCCTCGTCACTGATGTCCTCAGGAAGTCACACCATATTCAACACAGAGCCAGCCTTAAAGTGTCAGTTTTAGCTTTGCCAGTTTTACATTCCTGCTTTGACCATGATCAGGGCTTGAAGGTCAGCGCCAACATTATTTAGTGATAACAGCACAGCAAACATGTCGAGGGCCTTCATGTTTTTATCAGGTCATGGGTTATTTGCCTTTCTTAGCGCGTCCCAGGCCAGCCTCTGGGTTTCGAGGATGACTGGAGCAGCCAGTTTCACCGTGACTTGAGCAATAGTTTGGGTTACTTTGTAAACTGTCTCTGATTTCTGTACACAGACTGTAACTATCATACGAACAGCTGGATATCTTAATATATTGTTTTAGTGTCTTGGCTTTTTTCGCGAAAGTGTTATTTTTCTCATTCTTTTATATATAAACACAGGCATATTTAGACCATAAATGGTTGGAACGAGGTAGCACAAGGGAAGGAGACGGTGGATTGTATCCGTCAAAGTAAAGACTGGAAAGCACACATACACTGCCAGTCTCCTGGATGAAGATCACAGGTTTAAAATAAATTTTTTGTCACATTTACAGTTTTTTTTAAATATCCATAAACAATGAATTACTCTTTCTGTTCACGATTTTATTTAGACTACTTGAACATCTTTTACTGTAGTGCTGTTTGTTTTTTCATTCCCATCCCTCACCCACCTCCAGCTCTGCTGAGACTTGTTAAATATTACAGCCACTGTGTCACTTCCTACTAGATTTCAACCCCACCTGAATCCAGTCGTGTAGAGACTTGCTGTGAATCTGTCATGGGTTTCGGGACCCTGAATCATTTGTTCACTGGAACAAACTGTTTAAATAAATTTTTCGTTTTGGTTTGTAAACAATAGTTTGAAGCATCAGTTTAGCAGATGAGACAAAAAAATACCAGCTCATTGCAATATGTCTTTGTGTAAATGCGTACATGCAAATCATGTAAGATCATGTTGAAATAACAGGAATTATGGAAGCACATAGCCCCATTTTTGAGCAATTACTCTGAAATCTGTTATCAGAGCCAAGCAATTCCAGGAGACTTAAGAAGGACATAGGTAAATCCTGGTGAATGCCATAATGCTGTTATTTACTGTATGAATAGCCTTCAGTCTTGAGCTTTGAACTCCCCCTCCCTGTCTGCCCTTTGAGATAATTTCTCATCTGTCTGACAATCCAGTTTTAAGACTCAACATGTCATTGTTGGGAACTAGCAGGAAACTACAAGGCCATCATAGTCTGTAAATGCCACATACGAGCTGATTCCCATGCCACTGCAAAGCCTCTTCTCCTTAGTGGTGGTCAGTAGGGGGTGATGTCTTTCGAGCCCATGGTTTGAGGTACACAAAGAAGCTAAGCTTTGTTTAGGAGGCATCTTTCACAGGATGAAAGTTGTCATTGTGAACCATTGTCTTCCCTCCAGAGTTTGTCATGCGTGCCCTCGCCACTCAGAAAAGCAATAAAGTTCAACAATTAATGGAACATTTACAGTGAATTATTGGCAGAAGGACAAAAAAGTTTGTCTCTTTGATCACAAGGGATGAAAGACTATGTTGCAGTGAGGCTCTTTATTTTTTATTTAGATTTTTATGGAGGAATTAAAGTGACAAGCATTTCTTTTCCGCTATGAGAGTATGAAATGGTCCCAATACAGTACTCAGTAGTTCCAGGACAGACTCTGGACTGCCAGGACAACCAATAGTGCATAATGGATGGTTGAATGATGTTAAACGGCTGTTAGCTGATGAAAAGCTTTAATATGAGGTGTAACGTTTGCTTGTTAACAAGGGAGGTTCGCCGAATTCATCCAGAAGTATAATCTAAGTTTTCTCTAAAAACACCAACAAAAAAAATACAATATTTAAGCCATTTATATTTGTAATCAACTGTTATTGTAGGATTATATAATGGTCATGGTCCTTTTTTGTTGTAAAACATCATTAATGTGTCAATTCCTGTGGAAATGGCTGTTTTGATCATGGGTAAAATATATTGTTGGAACAAAATGCAAGACAATTTAATTAGCATACAGCTTTCTAATAAGTATGTATTGTTGAATATGGTTACTGAATATGAATATTTATCTGTATGTATCATGGGCAATAAACTGTGCAAAATTAATCCCAATTGCTTCTGTCACAAATCTACATATATTACATAACTTGTTATAGATTATAGTTGTACAAGTTTCAGAAGTAAGAAGTACAAGTAAGAAGTAAAAATCAGATTTCAGTGTTTGGCTAGTTCAAGAGGTATTGCAGTTTCTGAATCTTGTGTTTCTAATGGGAACTTGAACAAAAGGATAAAATCTGGCTGAAGGAGATAGTGCTATTCCAACAAACCTAGAGTCACTATATCTTCATAGAGCAGGCAAGGAACACATATGGTTTGTGTTGCTTTTTTAATTTGCTGGGGGGATACATACATTTATTTAGAAGTTGCTTTTCTCTAAAGCAACTAATAGTGTCAAGCTGCCTACAGCAATGTAACTGTACAAGTGGAGAAGTTTAGGGTAAGCACCTTACTCACAGGTACTATAGTAGAAGGTAGGATTTGAACCAGCAACATTCAAGTAGAGAGACGGAAATTTTAACCACTTCACCACACGTTGCCCGTTGAACTTATTGTCTTGATATAGGTGATGGACTTTAGGTATACCTTTTTTCCCAAAATGGTTCAACACAATTTAAACCTTTTCATCATTTTTACTGTTTTTTTCTGCCTTGTTTCTCATAGTTGTAAAGGGATCTATATATCAGCCATTTCCAGTATGTCGAGCTCCACTTGCACTGGAAATCATCATTTGGAATCAAAGGAGATGAAAAGTCCTGCTTTTGTCCACATTCATCTTGCTTTCATGAATATCAAAGAAGCCATCTTTCATTCAGCTGCTACATTAACATTCTGAATATACTGTGTGATATTACAAGCAAAGCTCATTAGAATCATAAGCTGCTGTTTTCTACTTCTAATTTAAATACCAGAAAGGATAAATTATGTGTCAACAATGGTAGGTTCCACTTCAAATTTGTCAGATTAAATTTTACTTTAGTATATAAGTTTAGGCTATTAAGTTGTACTGATAAAAAAAAAAAATTGAATAGTTTTCACTTCAAGATAAGAACATGCAATGCATTTTTCTGTCTTGTTAAAATGCTCCATATTAAATCTTAATTTGCTCACTATAGCTTCATATGAAAAAGAGCAGTGTATGTAATTTGCATCAGTTCTACATGGCATTTGAAGTACTGTTTTCTTTATTTAAATGAATGCTGTAGACCTTCTACAGGACTGCCTGAACAGGCTATGTCTAGTTCAGATGTTTGCAATGCTTCTTTCACAGTGGTAAAGAATGGTAGTAGCTTGTTCATACATGTTTGGTGCTCCCGTCCTTTTAAGAAGATTGTCTTATGATTGGTTTGAATTGGGGGGGGGGGG